>NC_069458.1:16639424-16691924 GCF_026875155.1 Cherax quadricarinatus | reverse complement strand
GGTTAAAAATTGGATGGAAATCCATACCTCAATTTTGCTACCAAATTTATTAATTTCCGTTCAGCGGCGCTGAGTGCTCCATACGGGTTTAGAGTTTTTTTGTTTTGAAAATAATAATAATAATAATAATAGCATCAATATTATTATTATTAATATTTATGGGGAAAGAGGTAAACCCTTAAGGAACGAGAGATAATATAATCAAGATGGATCTAAGGAATTAGTCGGCTCTAGTGCCTTGGATCAGGAGCCCTTCATGAGTATCAAGGCATCCTTTAAAATGAGCAGATCAAAAATAATAATAATAATAATAATAATAATAATAATAATAATAATAATAATAATAAATTCCTTCGCTTAAATCCTGGATAAAATTTTAATTTATGTTAAGCGCTAAGCTCTTGTTAATCTTTCAGCGTGTGGGGCGGTGCAGACTCGATCCTCCGTGCGCTTAGTATGAAACACACTCGTTGCTATTTAATACTGATTCTCTCTCTCTCTCTCTCTCTCTCTCTCTTTCTGGAACAGCGAATTAAGTTTAAAAATTTTCGACTACTGGAAGCGGTTCCTGGACACTGGCACCGTCAGGTAGGCACAGTCTGCGGGATCCAGTTACGAGTCTCAACTCGAATATGTAACCAGATACAGACATTTAAGATATGTAACCAGATACAGATATTTAAGTTTTTAAACCAGGTATTGCGTTAACGTGAAAGTATATAAATGGTCACTAGAGTAGTGTATTTCACTCCTTGTTGTCTTGTGCCTTGACGATTTCATAGATTCTAGAACGTAGCGATGAGTATTATATTACAACGTCTATTTATCACCAAAATAGTAAGTATTTGAAGACAGTTTTATATGCCGAGAATCAGAGATCGTGTCACTGAAATATATGCCTGCACACGAGCTCTCTATAACTTCTTCACCGAAGGTAAACTCTCCTCCAAAAAGATCATAAAAGTTAGAATTGACCACTGAACGCATCAGATATACGATCTATATCAAGACATACGATCTATATCAAGGATATAACAGTGATACTTCGTAGCATCATGGGAAATTACCACGTTTGAAACTGACGTTTGGAATTGACAAATTACCACTTTCCAAATTACAGCGTTCCAAATTACTTCGTTCCAAAATTACTATTTCTCGATTTCGTTCACAGTATCTTAGTTCAAAATCAATGCTTCGTTATGAAGGCAATTATGATTATTTAAAATGCACTGACTCCATAGCCACAAATAATTTCTTCAGTAAATAACATGTTGGTGGCACCATCCACCCAGCCAGTAGAGCAGCTGGTAGTGCCAGGTAGAATCTAATGGAGAGCTAAGCCAGTGGAAGGCCACGGTCAGATGACCAGAAGCTGCAGCTGCAGGTCATCATATGACTAAGACCCGAGTCAGGAAACACTTGTCCTGTTTCCTGACAAACCTTACCTAACCTACCCTAAGAAGGTAGTGTCTTTGCTGTTCGACAGAATTAAGGTCCCAACACGGAAACTGAAGCACGTACCAACAAAAGTGCTTCTACCCTTCATACTGAGCTGTGTGGTGTACTCCTTGCACTTAAATGTATCCATTCATATTCGCTCATAAAAGGCACGTAAGTCCCATTGTCTTCCATTAACATGTTCATTTTCCCCCTAAAATCTACCTTGTCCACAGTTACTATCGTATTTACTTTGTTTATCGTATTTACTTTGTTTTGGAGAGGTCTGAGCCCAGCTCAGACCTCTTCAACCCAACTGTCCTCAAAAATTTGTAAGTTATACCATGAATTAAGGAAAGATCCTGGACTTCACCTTACGAAACAAAGTGAATGCGATAGTAATTATGGACAAGGTAGATTATAAAGGAAAAAGTGAGTGGCACTTACGTGCCACTTAACTCTGTTAAGTGAGAGATGCTCACGACAGAAGCCAAACTCAGTTATTGATGAATTGTAGCCAGTGAGGTCAAAGTGCACCTGTGGATTTCCTCTCTCAATGGTCTTCAAATGCATGATATTTTAAGGATGGAGCAGATAAAACTTTGGGCCGTCCACTCTAGTACTCCGCGAAGAATGTGATAATCCTTCAACTGAGCTTCTTTGTCTTAAGACACAGGTAGATTGACTCCAATCTATCCACCTTCCATCATTCTCTCATACAGGAGGAGCCACATGTCTATGGTACAACCATCAAAATCAACAGACTTCAGGATTGTCACTTGTGCCAGGCTTCGACTAGGCTATAGGTATAATTTGAAGTCTGAATCACTCTAGATGAAGGAGACATAACTAAATGTTAATTTTGCTGGAATAACTATTGTCAAACCATGCGTCATTTTTCCTTCATTAATAAAAAGTTAAATAATTGTCAATTCACTTGCAAATGTTCGTATTAATATACACTAAAGTATTTTATTCCCGAACTATGTCTTAATATATAACTCATAACCACTAACATGCCTGAACACCACTTAAGTGTTTTGGTAAATTAGATGCATAAGAACATAAGAAAGAAGGAACACTGCAGCAGACCTATTGGCCCATGCGAGGCAGGTCCACTTCTCCCACCGGCTTAAGCAACATCTGATTATCTTGCAGACGTTTCGCCATCCAGTGGCTTTATCAATACATGGACATAATATGAAGACTGTAGAAATATATACATAAAACGTTACTTTAAATAACTCAAAACCATAGACACTAAGGCAATAAGCAAACATTACAATACCTCCAATTATTCCATCTTCTCGTTCTTCACAAACCTTCCCACTTAAAACCCATAAGCAACAAATAAGCTTCAGAGATTTATTTTTTGTAAATAAATCAATAGCTGTGCAATAAGTTATTAATTTTGCTAACAGTTCATAACTACTTTAAGTTGCTTAGGTAATACGAATACTTACGTCCGATTCCTAGACCCATTTTGACTCTGAAATTTAGCCTACTACTATGAGTATAGGCTACAAAATACAGTCATTCGGCCTAGTTAGTAGGTAGAAATAATGTAGCATGGGTCCGTAGGCCTGCTGCAGTGGTCTTCATTAAGTTCTTATTGATTTTTACTGTTAACTCAGGAAAATAAAAAGACTTTTCAGGGACACAGAAATCATGAGGTAACGGGAAAATAGGTGAGAAATTTTGCGAATGCAATTTTAAAATTTTTTCACAGTGTGGAAACAAAAATGAAGCCACGAAACTGTGTTTATTTTATAGAGACGATGGGTAAGCACGCGTGTGAAAATATATTTTTCGAATTTATACTTAACTAACATTTTCTACAGTTACTCGGTTTGATCTTATATTGTTTTTATCAAGTATTTTGTGTAACTAGATCGCTGGTATTAACGTCGAGCTGAACAATAAGACAAATGAGCATGACTTGGGGAATTTTTACTGAGGAACGATTCGCCTATTATGGGCTTTACCTAACTACTAAAACCTGAGAAGGAAAACATACATATTTATCGCTCTACTTCCACCATATTTGGATTAGTAAAGCACTTAACGGGCGAAACGTCTCTAGTTAAAAATACACAGGTGTTCCACATGAACCTTATCCCACGATATTCTAATTTTGATACAAAATATTTGTGTGTGATTGAATACGTGAGAGCTCCACCTCGCATTCTCTTCCTAAGATATACGTTGATGCCCTGAAAAGATGGACCAAGAACAACATCTGCATCACCACCAGTGATAACTACTATGGCAAAATGTTTATCTTGATGACCAAACTATCGAAGAAATTTTAACACCTCATAACGCTGGCTAGGGATACCACCACATTTCTTTAAAGAGGTCAGAAAGATTCTCACCTGTACAACACAGGGGAAAGAAGCTTCGGTATTTTTTACCTATTAAACGCACACCCATATCTATGATCTTCCTAAGGCTAACAAATCTAGAAATCCCCTTCAACCCATTCCATCCAGTATCAACAGTGACCTTTGCCAACTGGCAGGCTACTTAACCAGATACTTATCCAAACAGTTAGATTTTTCAGCATCTCTCATCTCCTCCACTCTGGGGACCATTCTAAATTCAACAGTCCTCATCAGAAATAAAAAAAAATCACCTTCTTTGATGGCATTTCCCTCTTTACTTGGGTCCCCATTGATCAGGTTATTCCCCTCTCTTTTCCTGTTGACCTGATATTTCCTCTTTTTAAACAATATTTTATGGATTTCATTGAGTTAAATGTTAGGTTTAATCTTTCCTACGGTGGTGACCTCTCCTTCTGACAGAAATGTGGAATGGCACTGAGCTCACCCCTCAGTGCCATCCTCGTCAACCTAGAGGCGAAGATACGTCCAAGACGTCCTGGCCATTGTTCCTAGACGTTTTGATCCTCATTTTAAGGACACTGAACTCAGTAGATCCTGCAGTACAGTTTTCTCTGAAAGAAGAGTGGGTTGAACTGTTGCCCTTGTCGACGTCTTACTCAAAGAATGAAACACTCAAAATCCGCCAGTAAAGACGACACTAACACTTTTTCCCACCCTGACCTCAAATAAAAATTAGTTTTCTTTTTTAACCTCCTCGTCCTCAGGATTTATAATGAAGAATTCCCCCAAGAAGAGTACAAATGCATTAATGAAGCCTTAACTGTCCATAAGTTTTCACTGCGTGTCATCCACTCCTTCAAAGGGAAAGCCTGACTCATCCACATCACTCCATCATGAAACTACCAACAGTAATGGTCGTTTGTGCTCCCCACAGGACAGATTGCCATCACTATTACCCCATCTTTCGTAAAGCCGACATAGACATTGCTGTCAAAGACATCACCAGACCTTACAGATAATAATAATAATAATAATATCTTTATTTCTACAAGTACATGTACAAGGTATACAGGCCTAGCTGACATCAATGACTATTATATAGAAAGTCGCTTGTTATGCAGAGCATTTCGGGCAAATTAGGTCAGTTTTGTTCCAGGATGCGACCCACACCAGTCGACTAACACTCAGGTACCCATTTATACTGATGGGTGAACAGGGACAGCAGGTGTCTTATAGAAACACGTCCTAATGCTTTCCAGCCGTTCCGGAGATTCGATCTCCGGACCTCAGAATGTGAGCTGAGTGCCCTAGCGATCGAGCTACTGGACACAAAGTACCACTGCTAAAGAGGTTTACAGCATTCTGTGTGGAGGAGGTAGTTAAGTTTACATTGGTGAGACAGGGCGTAAGTTGCAGAATCACCTGCAAGAACACAAATGCACTTGTAGGATGGAGATCAACAACGCGTGCGTCATTCTTCTCACTATTCTCACATCATACATCACTGAGCAACGCTACAGTTACATTAGAACAGTCAAGTGCAAGATTCTGGAAACAGCCACTATTATTTATCACTGTCGAACGACACAAGGAAAAAAATGTGCCCACCCATCCTGTACATGGTCTATATATAATAAAAAGTTTTTGCCATGAACCTACACCTCGGCACCTAAAATAATATTTGCTGTTTTGACATTTCTCTCCCCATGACCTCTCTTGTTACATTAGTGTTGATCTCTCTCTCTCTCTCTCTCTCTCATTTCATTCAATTAAATTATTCTTGACTGGTGGAATATGGATGAAAGACCTTATTGAAGTTAAAAACGATCGGTTTTAAACCAGTTAAACTAACAAGGGTCATTAAGGGTCACAGTTCACTTTAACGTTATTCCATAAAATAGGGTTTAGAGAATAATTTAAGTGTAAATACACCAAGAGACACACACACATCTGTGTGTGTAAACAGTGTGTGGATATAGAGGAGTATGGCAGACAGGTATTGTAATGAAGACAGGTTGCAGAACAAGATTTTATTTAGCTGTGTTTCTCAGGGTAGAGATTCAAGTCAAGATTTAATAAAGGTTAAATCTCTGGGAAATGTTGCGGAAATAAATGCTTCTTCCGAATATTTTGTTAAGGAAGAACTACTGAAGATCATCTTAAAGATTTTTGTTGGTCGCTTTTTTTAAAATGCAGTTTTAAGAAAAAATTTAACTGAAGTCAATGACAATATATATTTACGATAATGTGCAATTTCAATTCTGTTATATTCATACTGAAACAAATTTAAAACTTATGAGAAAGCGCTTTAAACTGCTCAGAAACGTAGACAGAGACACTCTTGAGGCAGCCATGATTACCACATGTTACTGCTACTGATGATTTCGGAGTTTACTCTATTTCCTTCTCTAATGGATCTCTCCATTACTTTAAAGAAACTAGCCGCTCACTTTTTGGTAGACTAAAAGAGCACCAAAAGAAATATTAGACTTGCCGACACTAATAATGCTATTTGTCGTCTTGTTCGAGATCACAATTATCGTATTGACTGGTTCTCTGCCAGAATCATCTTCCCTACTAGCCATCATAGTCGCCGTCTTGTTAAAATAACCCTTAAACATCACTATCCTGATATGAATCTTGGTTGTGGCTTTGTCTCTGTAGATACCTTCCTTTTCCATTACATCGTCAAATGCCCCAAACTTCAGAACACTTGTGACCTGAACTGATCGTCATCTCCTCTCTATACCTCTTCCGCTCTACTATATTTTATTTGTGCAAGACAGGTATACAATACCGACAAGATGAAAGTTAAGACACTTGTGCAACTTCTGGTTATCTTTATTGTAGATGTTTCGCCATCCAGTGGCTTTATCAATACAGATTCTTGGACATGATTAGAAAACAGAGAACTATATGCAAAAGATGAGGTAATCAGTCCCTCAGCCTTGGAGGTGGTGTTTACATTAATCTGGGAGACGTTTCGGAAGAATGTTTATCACCAGATGACATTACAGTGATGATATGCATTATACACCATCAGTGTATAATGCATATTTTCAATATATATACGCTGAGAGTATCCTTTAATTCCTATTTTAGGGATTACAGTGTTCTTGACTGGCGAAATGCAGCCTTAATATCCCTGTGATAGACTTGAACTCTGTCAACATTCAATTAGCCGACCTTCGTCGTTATTCAGAATTTATGATGTTGAAATCGTGTTCCTCATTCAAGAGTAAGACATTTAAAAGGCATTCATGCAGCTCTTATTTAATGGCTGATGCATATTATGTCTTCCACACAGTGTGTGTGTGTGTGTGTGTGTGTGTGTGTGTGTGTGTGTGTGTGTGTGTGTGTGTGTGTGTGTGTGTTTACGGAAAAGGTCATAAACATTTCAGTAATGTCAGGGCATCACGACTTACAATAAAAACATGACATAATCTAGATGATCCGTCCTGAACTACTATCGTAAGAGTAGTCAATTGGCATTTCTCCAGGACGGACTTAAATGTCAACTATAGTCACTCTCCTCAGTGTGGGGTCAGATATGAATTGTTTCAACTACGGTATTGTACGTTAGATAAAATTTACTATATCACGTGTTGTGGGTTAGTGGCGAAATGCTCCAGTTTTGTGGGTAAGTTGTGAGCTGTTCCAGCCATGGTATTGTTAGTTGTGAACTGTTCCAGCCACGGTATTGTTTGTTGTGAACTGTTCCAGCCGTAGTATTATAAGTTGTGAACTGCTCCAGCCGTAGTATTGTGGGTAAGTTGTGAACTGTTCCAGCGATACTACTGTGGATTAGTTATGAACTGTTCCACCCATGGTACTGTGGGTCAGTTGTGAACTGTTCCATCCATGGTATTGTGGGTTAATTGTGAACTGTTCCAGCCACACTTTTGTTTATTAGTTGTGAACTGTTTCAGCCACAGTATTGTGGGTTAGTTATGAACCGTTCCAGTCACTGTATTAAGTCTTTCGTTCATTCATCCACACTACACGAATTTTTCTCACCTACGTTAGAGTGAAATCTCACTGCTAAGCACTGCAGTACTCTTCGTAATCAAAATCATAAAAATAATAAATCTACATGCCTCCTGAAATAGATCACTACAACTTTCTCACTTAAATCTATATTTATTGTCTTCCCTGTTGCCTGGCGGGGGCTGAGGACCATCCAATTTTCTCAACAGATGTTAGAGCATCATTGATGTTCCCACAGAAGGTCTCTACTACGACTCTCTCTCGTGTTAGCCACTGGGAATATGACTCATGAAATCGATTCACTTGCCATAGGTTCTAACCCCACTCGTACTATGGTTTATTTAAAATGTATATATTTTTCAAACTGTTGAGTTTTCTCACCTCTGATGCAGTGGAAATAGATTGATCTATTAAGGCTTTACGCTTGGATTTTTTTTTACCTTCTTGGAGTAATAAGGACAGTATTTACAAATAATTTTTTGTTCACTTTAAACAGAGATTTGAAAAGGCTCTGTTTAGATCTTCTCTATACGCTGTTTTTGCTTGACTGGTAGCGCACTCGCCTCATACGCTGTGGTCCGGGGGTCGATCCCCGGTACTGTTGTAAACATTAGGACACGTTTCATTAAGGTACCTGCTATCCAGTGTTCACCCATCAGTAAAATAGGTACCTGGGTGTTAGTCGACTGGTGTGGGTCGCATCCTGGGGGTCAAAATTGACCCAAGTTGCCCGAAATGCTCTGCATGACAAGGAGCTTTCTATATAATAGTATGTCACTGATGTCAGCTATGGTCTGTATACCTTGTAAATGTTCTTGTAGCAAAAAAATATATATTGACAAGTCGTGCCAATTCCTCTGGTATTTTTGCCACTCGTCTAATTAACCGTCTCGAAAAGTGATGAGGTTAGATGCCTTTTCCTTCAATTATTCAAAAGCAATATATTTCACGTTGTGCAAGTATTATAATTATTATAATTATCATTAGTAAGTTACAGGTGATATAAAAACCCGGAAAGTGTAAGCAAAGGCAAACAGCCAATTAACAAATACCCTTAAGCTTACAATCACAGCTTGGAGACCAAACTTCGTCAAGCCTGGAGACCAAGCTTCGTCAAGCCTGGAGACCAAGCTTCGTCAAGCCTGGAGACCAAGCTTTGTCAAGCCTGGAGACCAAGCTTTGTCAAGCCTGGAGACCAAGCTTCGTCAAGTCTGGAGACCAAGCTTCGTCAAGTCTGGAGACCAAGCTTCGTCAAGCCTGGAGACCAAGCTTCGTCAAGTCTGGAGACCAAGCTTCGTCAAGCCTTTAGACCAAGCTTCTCCAAGCCTTTAGACCAAGCTTCATCAAACCTAAAGCCGAGCAAAACATTGCCTAAATGGACAAAAATTACCCACCACTAAAGGACTGTAACTTATGCCGGCGTTTCGATCTGACTTGGACCATTAGTCACATTCTCTGACTAGTTAATGGTCTAAGGCCTGGTAGGCATTCCGTAGTTAAAAGGGGTAACTACAGAATACCTACCAGCCCATGCCAGCCACCTTCTAGCAACACCTAGCTAACTCCACTCATATCTAACAGTTTTTTAAAGCAATCGAAATTACTGGCTTCAATGACGCTATTTGGCAGTTTGTTCCACTCATTTGAAGCTCAACTACCGAACCGGTGCTCTCTTAAATCCTGTCTAAATGACAGTTTTTTTCCAATTAAAGTCATGGTAACGAGCGGCCTTTGCTCATATGTTCAGTGCTCAATTTGCATCTCTTTATTTATTCCTGTTATTCTTTGATGCACCGAGAGATGTGTGTCTCAGTATATACACTGAGAATTATGCATTTCTCAGAGTGTACACACACACTGATGCATGTATCAGTGTATAAACAGACCTGTGTACCTGTGTATCTGTAAATCAATAGCAATAGTATACTGACATCTGGTGGCAAGAAAAAAAACAGTAAATAAATATTAATGTGATGCTTCGCTTTCTTGGGGATTTGTCAATACATAGAATACATAAAGAGGCATATAAATCTAATGGATGAGGTCGGGTGTCACCAGTCATGTGTGAATATGGTGATAAATTGTTCAGAGAACCGACAAGTTGATAAATTAGACACATGTGCAACACTTGAGTATCTTCTGTGGAAACGTTTCGCTACACAGTGTCTTCCTCAGTTCAATACAGAGAAGAATGGTTGAAGATAATAAGGCGGTTGAGGTAATCAGTCCCTCAGCCTGAAGTCGACTGATGGACTGATACACAAATAACCCGCACATAGAAGAGAGGAGCTTACGACGACGTTTCGGTCCGACTTGTACCATTTACAAAGTCACACTAACGAAAAGGAGAGGAGGGAGTATATGTAGGCAGGAGGAGGTCGTGGTAGTAGTAGAGATAGAAGGTAGTAGTAGTGGGGAAGGTAGTATGGAGGAGGAGGAGCACAGTCCAATACTAAGTAAGAGAAGCACTGCAAGGGAGCTAGGTGCCCGCTACAACAACTACCTTCTACCTCCACTACAACAACTACCTTCTACCTCCACTACAACAACTACCTTCTACCTCCACTACAACAACTACCTTCTACCTCCACTACTACCACTACCTCCTCCTGCCTACATATACTCTCTCCTCTCCTTTTCGTTAGTGTGACTTTGTAAATGGTCCAAGTCGAATCGAAACGTCGTCGTAAGCTCCTCTCTTCCATGTGCGGGTTATTTGTGCATCGTTCCAGTGATGGACTATTACAAGGATCTCCAGATTGAGGGACTGATTACCTCAAACTCCTCGTCTTTAGCCATTTTTCTATGTATTGGACTGTGTGGCGAAACGTTTCCACAATACAAATACCAAAGTGTTGCACATGTGAATATGTGGGCGCAGTTCACAGTCTTATAAATTAAATTAACAATTTTTTAAACAACTTGGGTTTGTAAGACAAAATTAACAGGTTAGATGAGTGCGTATCAGGAGTATATTTAAATCAATTTTCGTGTATTTATACGAACAATCAATATTAATTTTAGGATACAGTAGTCGAGCAATAAATTCTCTCTCTCATAACAGTATTCAGATTTGCAAACTTGCGTAGCGTATAGAAAACTGTTGGAAGTTATGAATATGCTTTACGCTGGAGAATGATGCGTATAATGATGGCCATTTAGACAGACCTTTAGCTAGTCTTTTCGTAAACACCAACCTTTGGGTACCCCCCCGTCTTCTTGTGTCAGTGAATATGCGTCCTAATAAATGCAAAGACCCATCCTTAGGTTAGGTTAGGTAAGATTCGTCAGGAAACAGGAGATATGTTTCCAGACGACGCGGGTTTTAGTCATGTTTTCGTTATCTGACTAAGGCCTTCCACTGGCTTACTCTCTCCATCCCTTCAAAGATTAAGGTTAAATATTCTCAATATTTACCGCAAACCAAATCGAACAGTCACACTGATTTAACGTGCGCAGAAAAAAAATATTATATCAAGAAATCGGCCAAAGGAACAACACCTCATCCCCATAACGATATCACTTGGCACTGGATGCCTCTATGTCAGTAATGATCTTGATTTTTCCATATACACTTTGCTCAGTACTGGTGACATTTACCCATCACTTTTCTCTCACTGAAATACACATTTACCATCTTTAGTGCCCAACTAGAGTGACTGAAAAATGATTTGTCTCCAAGGCAAAAATATGCTTTGACAATTTCATTACGATGCTCCAACAAATCAGCCTACCAGAATCTTTGAGAACACTGCAGAAACGTCAAAACTAACAAATTTAAATCCCACATACGTCGTGGTTACCCTATGTCGTCTGTGAGTGAGGGGAGGAAGAGAAACGTACTAGCTAAGAGAGACTGAGCGTTCCCTAGCAAGCTGATGGCGGAATGAGAGAAGCCGATGGCTCTTTCACACGGTGGTGGGGGAGTAAAGGCACCGTTTTTATGTTCATAATTTGAGTAATTCAGTGGCATCGGCACTATGGTAGGGACGAGGCAAATCAATGAGTTAGAAACACGTGAAGGTGGGGAGCCAGTAACACTCTGGGTGAGCTACGGCAGTAGCGATCAATAACCTACGGGAATTATACCAATATTTGACTTAATTGTGTTGTCCTGGGCTAAATCTACGTAATGTACGGTTTTATATGCCCATAACTATTGTATAAATTCCGTATTTTATGAATATATAAGAACTGGACTCTGAGGTCCTAGTGAGGTTGTCTCTCACACTGATCAGGAAGGAACATGCTCGCCCCTTTACTGGGTAAAGCAGTGACACAACATTTCTCTCAAGAACCCTATCATAACTTGGTTAAGGTCCCCCTTGAGCGAAACGTTATTATAATGAAGTCTTACGCTCTTGGTTTCTTGATTGGTTAGCTAGTTACACAGGTTTTAAACCTATCGACTACACGATTGTCATTGTGGCTGCATATCTCCTCTTACCACTAGTCAAAAATAATTTAACCCTGTAAAAATACAGGAGTTAATGTAAATTCTAAGGGTATAAATATACTAAAACACATATTCACCGTAAGTATCCAGCCACATTCCACTAGCACGAATGTGTGAAATGCATTTCTCTGTTGACGCCTCGAAGATGACTGGGATACCTTATCGAGAAATTCATAATAACCCACATATTAAAAATGGAAATTGGATGGTGTTTCGGTCTGTCATGAGCCATGTGACGCAGTGTGCTACAGGAAAATACTGTACAAAAATAGTGCTCCATAGTTACGACGACGTTTCGGTCCGTCTTTTACAATTTACAGTGTGACTGAATTTTGCCTTTTTGTTCTGCCCTATATATGGAAGCCAAAAGTACGTGTGAGCTACAGCGATGTTAGGAAGTATTTTTTCAGGATTTCTGAAAAAAAATAGAATGATCTTAAATAGAATGATGGCATGACAAGGTGACGAGGTTAGGAACGAGAACCAGGGATGTTAGGAACTACATTTGCAGCCTCAGAAGAGTAAAAAAAAATGGAATGACTTGGAAAAAAGTTTAAAATAAGAGACGAACAGAGTACCAACCACAGGTTCAAGAGACAGGGCCAGAGCCGTAGACTCGACCCCCCCCCCCCCCCAGCAGACACGAAACACGTCAAGGCTCGAGCTCATTGCAAAGAAAATTAACCTCACACGAAATATTTTTCAACCCCACGCAAGATCAGCCGTGCAAATTTTTTTTTTAGCAAATATTTGTTGATGTTTGCCAACTATCCAAATATTTTTTCTCGTTCCCGAGCCTTCAAGTTTTATGAAATGTTTGGAGGGTAACTGTTCCTGTTCTACCATATTAAATTAGTGAATATTTTCATTAATATCTAGACACACACACACACACACACACACACACAGTGATGTGGTGGAGGCAGGAACCATACATAGTTTTAAGGCGAGGTATGATAGAGCTCATGGGGCAGGGAGAGAGAGGACCTAGTAGCAATCAGCGAAGAGGCGGGGCCAGGAGCTGTGAATCGACCCCTGCAACCACAAATAGGTGAGTACAAATAGGTGAGTACAGCATGCAGCACCAGTTTGGAACCCGCAACGGGTCAAGCACGTCAAGAAATTAGACAAAGTGCAAAGGTTTGCAGCAAGATTAGTCCCAAAGGTAAGGGGAATGTCCTATGAGGAAAAGTTAAGGGAAATCTGCCTGACGACACTGGAGGACAGGAGGGTCAGGGGAGACATGATAACGACATACAAAAATACTGCGTCGAATAGATAAGGAGAACAGAGACAGGATGTTCCAGAGATGAGACACAGAAACAAGAGGCCACAGTTGGAAGTTGAAGACTCTGATGAATCAAAAGGATGTTAGGAAGTATTTCTTCAGTCATAGAGTTATCAGGAAGTGGAATAGTCTGGCAAGTGATGCAGTGGAGGCAGGAATCTTACATAGTTTTAAGATGAGGTATGATAAAGCTCATGGAGCAGGGAGAGAGAGGACCCAGCACCGGTCAGTGAAGAGGCGGGGCCAGGAGCTGAGTCTCGACCCCTGCAACCACAAATAGCTGAGTACAGATAGGTGAGTAAACACACACACACAGATATATATATATATATATAAATATATATATATATATATATATATATATATATATATATATATATATATATATATATTATATATATATATATATATATATACGTATATATATGGGAGCCCTTTGATTGAACTTTGTACAGAAAGGGGTTTAGTTATAGGTAATACATATTTTAAGAAAAAGAGGATAAATAAGTATACAAGATATGATGTAGGGCGAAATGACAGTAGTTTGTTGGATTATGTATTAGTAGATAAAAGACTGTTGAGTAGACTTCAGGATGTACATGTTTATAGAGGGGCCACAGATATATCAGATCACTTTCTAGTTGTAGCTACACTGAGAGTAAAAGGTAGATGGGATACAAGGAGAATAGAAGCATCAGGGAAGAGAGAGGTGAAGGTTTATAAACTAAAAGAGGAGGCAGTTAGGGTAAGATATAAACAGCTATTGGAGGATAGATGGGCTAATGAGAGCATAGGTAATGGGGTCGAAGAGGTATGGGGTAGGTTTAAAAATGTAGTGTTAGAGTGTTCAGCAGAAGTTTGTGGTTACAGGAAAGTGGGTGCGGGAGGGAAGAGGAGCGATTGGTGGAATGATGATGTAAAGAGAGTAGTAAAGGAGAAAAAGTTAGCATATGAGAAGTTTTTACAAAGTAGAAGTGATGCAAGGAGGGAAGAGTATATGGAGAAAAAGAGAGAGGTTAAGAGAGTGGTGAAGCAATGTAAAAAGAGAGCAAATGAGAGAGTGGGTGAGATGTTATCAACAAATTTTGTTGAAAATAAGAAAAAGTTTTGGAGTGAGATTAACAAGTTAAGGAAGCCTAGAGAACAAATGGATTTGTCAGTTAAAAATAGGAGAGGAGAGTTATTAAATGGAGAGTTAGAGGTATTGGGAAGATGGAGGGAATATTTTGAGGAATTGTTGAATGTTGATGAAGATAGGGAAGCTGTGATTTCGTGTATAGGGCAAGGAGGAATAACATCTTGTAGGAGTGAGGAAGAGCCAGTTGTGAGTGTGGGGGAAGTTCGTGAGGCAGTAGGTAAAATGAAAGGGGGTAAGGCAGCCGGGATTGATGGGATAAAGATAGAAATGTTAAAAGCAGGTGGGGATATAGTTTTGGAGTGGTTGGTGCAATTATTTAATAAATGTATGGAAGAGGGTAAGGTACCTAGGGATTGGCAGAGAGCATGCATAGTTCCTTTGTATAAAGGCAAAGGGGACAAAAGAGAGTGCAAAACTTATAGGGGGATAAGTCTGTTGAGTATACCTGGTAAAGTGTATGGTAGAGTTATTATTGAAAGAATTAAGAGTAAGACGGAGAATAGGATAGCAGATGAACAAGGAGGCTTTAGGAAAGGTAGGGGGTGTGTGGACCAGGTGTTTACAGTGAAACATATAAGCGAACAGTATTTAGATAAGGCTAAAGAGGTCTGTGGCATTTATGGATTTGGAAAAGGCGTATGACAGGGTGGAGAGGGGGGGCAATGTGGCAGATGTTGCAGGTGTATGGTGTAGGAGGTAGGTTACTGAAAGCAGTGAAGAGTTTTTACGAGGATAGTGAGGCTCAAGTTAGAGTATGTAGGAAAGAGGGAAATTATTTCCCATTAAAAGTAGGCCTTAGACAAGGATGTGTGATGTCACCGTGGTTGTTTAATATATTTATAGACAGGGTTGTAAGAGAAGCAAATGCGAGGGTCTTGGCAAGAGGCGTGGAGTTAAAAGATAAAGAATCACACATATAGTGGGAGTTGTCACAGTTGCTCTTTGCTGATGACACTGTGCTCTTGGGAGATTCTGAAGAGAAGTTGCAGAGACTGGTGGATGAATTTGGTAGGGTGTGCAAAAGAAGAAAATTAAAAGTGAATACACGCAAGAGTAAGGTTATGAGGATAACAAAAAGATTAGGTGATGAAAGATCGGATATCAGATTGGAGGGAGAGAGTATGGAGGAGGTGAATGTATTCAGATATTTGGGAGTGGACGTGTCAGCGGATGGGTCTATGAAAGATGAGGTGAATCATAGAATTGATGAGGGGAAAAGGGCGAGTGGTGCACTTAGGAGTCTGTGGAGACAAAGAACTTTGTCCTTGGAGGCAAAGAGGGGAATGTATGAGAGTCTAGTTTTACCAACGCTCTTATATGGGTGTGAAGCATGGGTGATGAATGTTGCAGCGAGGAGAAGGCTGGAGGCAGTGGAGATGTCATGTCTGAGGGCAATGTGTGGTGTGAATATAATGCAGAGAATTCGTAGTTTGGAAGTTAGGAGGAGGTGCGGGATTACCAAAACTGTTGTCCAGAGGGCTGAGGAAGGGTTGTTGAGGTGGTTCGGACATGTAGAGAGAATGGAGCGAAAGAGAGTGACTTCAAGAGTGTATCAGTCTGTAGTGGAAGGAAGGCGGGGTAGGGGTCGGCCTAGGAAAGGTTGGAGGGAGGGGGTAAAGGAGGTTTTGTGTGCGAGGGGCTTGGACTTCCAGCAGGTATGCGTGAGCGTGTTTGATAAGAGTGAATGGAGACAAATGGTTTTTAATACTTGACTTGCTGTTGGAGTGTGAGCAAAGTAACATTTATGAAGGGGTTCAGGGAAACCGGCAGGCCGGACTTGAGTCCTGGAGATGGGAAGTACAGTGCCTGCACTCTGAAGGAGGGGTGTTAATGTTGCAGTTTAAAAACTGTAGTGTAAAGCACCCTTCTGGCAAGACAGTGATGGAGTGAATGATGGTGAAAGTTTTTCTTTTTCGGGCCACCCTGCCTTGGTGGGAATCGGCCTGTGTGATAATTAATAAATAAATATATATATATATATATATATATATATATATATATATATATATATATATATATATATATATATATATATATATATATATATACATATATATACAATACTTAAAAAAAGTGAATAAGACACATGTATAGCACTCATTAAGTATTAATGACAGTATTCCAGACAGAATGTTAGGTAAAAGAACATAGCAATTTTATTATAGCAACGTTTCGCCCACAGGAGCTTAGTCAATCCACTAGCGAAGCTCCTGGAGGGGGAAACGTCGCCACAATAAAATATCACAACAGTCGCATCCGTGTTCTTTTAACGTAAAATTGATATATGTAAGGTCTGGCTGCATACCTATGCTGGAGGACAGAGAGACCGACCACCTCCAAAGGATGACGGATTGACCACTACATAACTACTACCTCCAGTATTGTGTCCTCCTTTATTCGACTGAAAACGCCTGTTGTGAAGGCAATAAAGATTCCGAAGGGTTACACCTATGATATTTATCAACCTGTGGCCGGGTAATGGAGCCAGGTCGTCATGTCAGGCTTCCAGATGACGAAGACTGATTGAACAAGAAAAATCAATAGGAGGAGGCGGTGGGTGATGGAAAGAAGAATAGCGGAGAATCATGAGTGGTTGAACACTAGGTGGATTCTCCCTGTGACTTTCTTGGAAATTCTTTGAACTTGAGTGACTATATTTGATGCATTAGAAACAAGATTAAAGCTAGTGAGATTAGTTTGCTAGGTTTAAAGGCTAGTGAGATTAGTTTGCTAGGTTTAAAGGTTAGTGAGATCAGCTTGCTACGTTTAAAGGCTAGTGAGATTAGTTTGCTAGGTTTGAAAGCTAGTGAGATTAGTTTGCTAGGTTTGAAAGCTAGTGAGATTAGTTTGCTAGGTTTGAAAGCTAGTGAGATTAGTTTGCTAGGTTTAAAGGCTAGTGAGATTAGTTTGCTAGGTTTGAAAGCTAGTGAGATTAGTTTGCTAGGTTTAAAGACTAGTGAGATTAGTTTCCTAGGTTTGAAAGCTAGTGAGATTAGTTTGCTAGGTTAAAGGCTAGTGAGATTAGTTTACTAGGTTTAAAGGTTAGTGAGATCAGTTTGCTAGGTTTAAAGGCTAGTGAGATCAGTTTGCTAGGTTTAAAGGCTAGTGAGATTAGTTTGCTAGGTTTAAAGGCTAGTGAGATCAGTTTGCTAGGTTTAAAGGCTAGTGAGATCAGTTTGCTAGGTTTAAAGGCTAGTGAGATTAGTTTGCTAGGTTTAAAGGCTAGTGAGATTAGTTTGCTAGGTTTAAAGGCTAGCGAGATTAGTTTGCTAGGTTTAAAGGCTAGTGAGATTAGTTTGCTAGGTTTAAAGGCTAGTGAGATTAGTTTGCTAGGTTTAAAGGCTAGTGAGATTAGTTTGCTAGGTTTAAAGGCTAGTGAGATTAGTTTGCTAGGTTTAAAGGCTAGTGAGATTAGTTTGCTAGGTTTAAAGGCTAGTGAGATTAGTTTGCTAGGTTTAAAGGCTAGTGAGATTAGTTTGCTAGGTTTAAAGGCTAGTGAGATTAGTTTGCTAGGTTTAAAGGCTAGTGAGATTAGTTTGCTAGGTTTAAAGGCTAGTGAGATTAGTTTGCTAGGTTTGAAGGCTCGTGAGATTAGTTTGCTATGTTTAAAGGCTAGTGAGATTAGTTTGCTAGGTTTAAAAGCTCGTGAAATTAATTTGCTAAGTTTAAAGGCTAGCGAGATTAGTTTCTTAGGTTTGAAAGCTAGTGAGATTAGTTTGCTAGGTTTAAAGGCTAGTGAGATTAGTTTGCTAGGTTTAAAGGCTAGTGAGATTAGTTTGCTAGGTTTAAAGGCTAGTGAGATTAGTTTGCTAGGTTTGAAGGCTAGTGAGATTAGTTTGATAGGTTTAAAGGCTAGTGAGATTAGTTTGCTAGGTTTAAAAGTTCGTGAAATTAATTTGCTAAGTTTAAAGGCTAGCGAGATTAGTTTCCTAGGTTTAAAGGCTAGTGAGATTAGTTTCCTAGGTTTGAAGGCTAGTGAGATTAGTTTGCTAGGTTTAAAGGCTAATGAGATTAGTTTGCTAGGTTTAAAGGCTAGTGAGATTAGTTTCCTAGGTTTGAAAGCTAGTGAGATTAGTTTGCTAGGTTGAAAGGCTAGTGAGATTAGTTTGCTAGGTTTGAAGGCTAGTGAGATTAGTTTGCTAGGTTTAAAGGCTAGTGAGATTAGTTTGCTAAGTTTAAAGGCTAGTGAGATTAGTTTCCTAGGTTTGAAAGCTAGTGAGATTAGTTTGCCAGGTTTAAAGGCTATAAACTGCGCGTGGGTACTGATGAAACTCAATTGTACACTAAACATGAAGGTAGTAAATAGGTAGGTACCAAAAATATTAAGGAAAGGTTACAAATTCACACACTTAGGATATCTATACTAGACACATTTCGGTCCTAGAACCGAGAAGTGTGTGTATAAATTGTATCGTGTACTTGCAGAAGGAATATATTTTTATATTATATTATTTTATATTAATATTATATTATTTTTAATGACTATGTCCTGGGTATATTCTCTCATGTCCTTCCATCCACTAAAAACAGAAGTATATTTTAATTTTTAATCCATAATCTTAATATAGCAGAGTTAAAGAGAGTAATGTTGTATAGCAAACCTGTGCAACCGAATGTTTCTCTATCCAGCATCCCTAATCCTCAATAGGATATTATGTGTCACCGAGAGGATTATGTAGAATTAGAGAGGAGAGAGAAAGAGAGAGGAATAGCTTCAACGAAGTGAGGTATAACATAAAAAGGGCAGAGATGACGAGATGAAATGAAGTGGAGAAGGATAGAGATGTATTAAAAGTATGCAATATCAACACGAGGACTATTTAGACATGTCTAACAGCCTGGGATTTTTATTAGGGAGACGTCATGTCAACTCAGCATAGGGACAGAAAACGACGTGGAACCGAAGATATGAGGTGGTCAGTCCCTCAGACTGGAAGAAAAAAAACGAGAGGAAAGAGGAGAAAGAGGGAGAATTTAAACTTAGACCAAAGACAGAGAGAGAGAGAGAGAGAGAGAGAGAGAGAGAGAGAGAGAGAGAGAGAGAGAGAGAGAGAGAGAGAGAGAGAGAGAGAGAGAGAGAGAGAGAGAAATTTCAACGAAATGAGAAGGCGGAGGAAAATATTCAAGAAAAAAACATCTGCACCTCCATGGAAAGAAAAACAAGAACTTTATAGGGGTAACTAGCCACATATTCTAGTATTTGTAGGGATAACTTGCCCCGTTATCCGGCATTTGTAGGGGTAACTTGCCCCGTTATCCGGCATTTGTAGGGGTAACTTGCCCCGTTGTCCAGCATTTGTAGGGGTAACTAGCGCCTTCCTCCAGCATTTATAGGGGTAACTAGCGCCTTCCTCCAGCATTTATAGGGGTAGCTAGCGCCTTCCTCCAGCATTTGAATGGGTAACTAGCTCCTTTTCCCAGCATTTGTAGGGGTAACTAGCGCCTTCCTCCAACATTTATAGGGGTAACTAGCACCTTCCTCCAGCATTTGTAGGGGTAACTATTCCCTTCCTCATGGTATTTAAATGAGGTGTCAAGCCCCTTTCTCCCGGCATTTAGAAGGGAATACTAACCCTTTGTTCCCAGCATTCTGAAGGAGTTATTAGCTCTTTCTCCCTGCATTTAGAAAGGGTTATTAACCTTAGAATCTAAGGGGTTACTAGCCCTTTTCTCCCAGCATTTTAGCCGCCTTCTACGACAACCATTGCTCATGCTGGAAGGATTCGAACCACATCCCCACGGAAATTGAATGTAAACACTCCAAGGGTAAAAACTGTTAGGAAATGTAAACGAAAACTCAGATGAATGTGTACACACATGTTGAATATACATTAACATGCTTGTACTGGATGTAAGTAGTAGTAGCATTAGCAGCAGTAGTAGTAATAATAATAGTATTAGTAGCAGCTACAACAATAGTAGTGGTAGTGGTAACAGTAGCAGTAGTAGTAATAGTGGTGGTAGTAGAAGCAGCAGTAGTAGTAGTTTTAGTAGCAGTAATAGCAGTAGTGATAGTAATAGCAGTAGTAGTAATAGTAGTAATGGTAGTAGCAGTAGTAATAGTAGTAATAACAGCAGTAGTAACAGTAATAGTAGCAATAGTAGTAGTAGTAACAGCAATAGTAGAAGCAGTAGTAGTAGTTTTAGCAGTAATAGTAGCAGTAGTAGTAATACTAGTAGTAATAGTAGTAGTAATAGCAGTAGTAGTAGTAATAGCAGTAGTAGTAACAGTAGCAATAGTAGCAGCAATAGCAGTAATAGTACTAGTAGTAATAGTACTAGTAGCAATAGTAGTAGTACTAGTAGTCGTGGTAGCAATAGTAGCAGCAGCAGAAACAGCAGAATCGTAGTGGTAGAATCATTAATAGTAACAGTAGTAATAGCAAGATTTACCTTTCTTCTTGTGTATTTATGAGACACAAAATACGAGGAATTCTGCAAGAATGTAAAATATTTGACAAGGTTGTGCTCACAACCAGGACGTTATTAATTCCCTGGATGGTTGCTGTCTTTCAACCAACTACATGACTAGACGTATTTCAGTCGCTGCGGGATCCGAGAAAGGTATCCCCGTATTGCATAACCTCATCTCTCTGCACCTCAGTGAACGCAATGAAATTAATGCAGAGTGGGACGTAAGTTTCTCAAACATTTAAACATAAATCAGGAAATTAGAAAACGCATTCTCGAATTATCACATGGAAACTGATATCTAAATTACTTCAGTACAAAAAAGGGAGAAATTTAGGACATGCACAACCGAAATCTAATTCTAACATTTCACTAACACGCCCATACAGGCATACCCTCCCGACCAGCAAACCAGCAGATAAGAGTATAACGAGAGGGGCCCCTATTATGCTGACTCGGTTCATAAGAATGGAGGTACAGTGCAGCAGGCCAACTGGCCCATAACAAGGCAGGTTCATGTCAAAACCACGCATTCCCACCCACGTATTTGTCCAATCTTCCTCCAGAACTACCCACGAATTTGCTTCAGTACCTCAGGTACTAATCAAACCCAAACATTTTTACTCAAATATTTGTCCAATCACGAGAAAGCGACGTCATAATACTCGTGGAGCAAAATAAGCAGACCTCCCTCAACTCTGGTCGTAGATGTTCAGCTGGGTCTCTTGCTTGCAAATTACCTTATTGTACATACTCTCTGTATACTATCCATTACTTGCATATATAACTGGTGAAGGAATACACATAAGATAATCTTTGCTGTCTTTTGCTTTGTCCTTAAGATTTCGTGCGGATTTTTAACCTCGAAGTGTTAACCCAAGAAAGGCAGTGTGTCATCAAGGACTGTCTTATTTCCATTGTGGTCTTCAATCTTGTCCCCTAGGATGCGACACACAACAGTCGACTAACACCCAGGTACCTACTTGCTGCTAGGTGAACAGGACAACAGGTGTAAGGAAACACGTCGAAATGTTTCTACCCCGCCGGGAATCGAACCCAGGCCCTCCGTTTTTGAAGAGAGAACTTTGCCAGCCAGGCCACGGGGCCACATTGCGAATTGACTGTCTTGATCGTTCACAAGCAGGTACACAGGCCTATTACGTTGAAAATAATAAAAATTACTGATAATTTGATTAAGACATGTGGAACAGTTAGGTATCTTTATTGCGGGAACGTTTCGCCTACATAGTAAGCTTCTTCAGTCAAATGAAGATGAGGTAAGCAGTTCATCATCCTTGGAGAAATAGTTTTTGAGGTAGTCAGTCCCTCACCCTGGAGAAGAGTTCGGCTCCATCAGTCCCTCAGCCTGGAGAAGAGTTCGGCTCCATCAGTCCCTCAGCCTGGAGAAGAGTTCGGCTCCATCAGTCTCTCAGCCTGGAGAAGAGTTCTGTCTGCCAGTTAACAAGCCCACATGTCTGACCTTTAATAAGCACCTGTCTGTCAGCTAACTTTTGAGTCTGTAAGCCATCCGGCCCTTGTGCCAATCACACAGTTCGCCAGCACCGGCGTATCGCAAGCCGGTGCTCACCCAAGAGTGGTCGCGTATCGCAAGCCGGTGCTCACCCAAGAGTGGTCGCGTATCGCAAGCCGGTGCTCACCCAAGAGTGGTCGCGTATCGGCTTGCGATAAGCGACCACTCTTGGGTGAGGTGGCACTGATCTTTTCAATGCAAAATCAGCCACTTGGCACAAAATTTTCTGGGTACTCTTGAACTGCTTAGGAATCATCAGAGTCGTGGAGAGAGAGAGAGAGAGAGAGAGAGAGAGAGAGAGAGAGAGAGAGAGAGAGAGAGAGAGAGAGAGAGAGAGCACAATAAGTTGTGACTAACACAGACGCGAAGCTGCCAAGAAATTGAAATAAAAGTTACACACTTAAAAATGCCATTGCAAACTTTATACCCTCGAGTTAAATGGTCCAGCGAGGACGAAAAAAAGGCCACGAGACGCAAGTGGCCAAACTGCATTTTGTTTGTGAAGTCCATTGACATCAAAGACTACTAAATAATATTGTAGATGAGAATAGGTGCGTGTGTGTGTGTGTGTGTGTGTGTGTGTGTGTGTGTGTGTGTGTGTGTGTGTGTGTGGGGTGTGTGTGTGGGTGTGTGTGTGTGTGTGTGTGTGTGTGTGTGTGTGTGTGTGTGTGTGTGTGTGTGTGTGTGTGTGTGTGTGTGTGCGAGTGTGTGTGTGTGTGTGTGTGTGTGTGTGTGTGTGTGTGTGTGTGTGTGTGTGTGTGTGTGTGTGTGTGTGTGTGTGTGTGTGTGTGTGTTCTCACCTAATTGTACTCGCCTAATTGTGGTTGCAGGGGTCGAGACTCAGCTCCTGGCCCCGCCTCTTCACTGATCGCTGTGTATGTGTTTTGGTATGTGTACTCACCTATTGTACTCACCTATTTGTGGTTGCAGGGTCGATTCACGGCTCCTGGCCCCGCCTCTTCGCTGATTGCTACTAGGTCCTTTTCTCCTGCCCCATGAGCTCTATCATACCTCGCCTTAAAACTATGTATGGTTCCCGCCTCCACTACGTCACTTTCTAGGCTATTCCATGGCCTGACTAACTCTATGACTGAAGAAATACTTCCTAACACCCCTTTGATTCATCTGAGTCTTCAACTTCCAATTGTGACCTCTTTGTGTCTGTGTCCCTTCTCTGGAACATCCCGTCTTGTCCACCTTGTCTATTCCGCGCAGTATTTTATTTTGGTTATCATGTCTCCCCTGACCCTCCTGGCCTCCAGTGTCGTCAGGCCGTTTTCCCCTCAACCTTTCTTCGTAGGACAATCCCCGTAGCTCTGGGACTAGTCTTGTTGCAAACCTTTGCACTTTCTCTAATTTCTGACGTGCTTGACTAGGTGTGGATTCCAAACTGGTGCTGCATACTCAGTATGGGCCTGACGTAAATGGTATACAGAGTCTTAAACAAATTTCCTTACTGAGGTATCGGAACGCTATCCGTAGGTTTGCCAGGCGCCCGTATGCTGCAGCAGTTATCTGATTGATGTGCGCCTCATGAGAATGCTCGGTGTTATACTCACCCCCAGATCTTTTTCCTTGAGTGAGGTTTGCAGTCTTTGGCCATCTAAACTACATTGTATTTGCGGTCTTCTTTGCCTTCCCCAATCTTCATGACTTTGCATTTGGCAGGGATAAAATTCAAGGAGCCAGTTGCTGGACCAGGCTTGTAGCCTGTCAGGTCTCTTTGTAGTCCTGCCTGATCCTCATCCGATTTGATTCTTCTCATTAACTTCGCATCATCTGCAAACAAGGACCTTCTGAGTCTATCCCTTCCGTTATGTCGTTCACATATACCAAGAACAGCACAGGTCCTAGGATGACCCCCGTGGAACCCCGCTTGTCACAGGCGCCCACCTGAAACCTCGTCGTGTACCATGACTCGTTGTTGCCTCCCTGTCAGGTATTCTCTGATCCATTGCAGTGTCTTTCCTGTTATGTGTGCCTGATCCTCTAGCTTTTGCAGTAACCTCTTGTGAGGAACTGTGTCGAAGGCCTTCTTGCAGTCCAAAAATATGCAGTCGATCCACCCCTCTCTCTCTTGTCTTACTTCTGTCACCTTGTCATAAAACTCTAGTAGGTTTGTGACACAGGATTTTCCTTCCCTGAAACCGTGCTGGTTGTCAATTATACACTTGTTTCTTTCCAGGTGCCCCACCACTCTCCTCCTGATGATCTTCTCCATGACCTTGCATACTATACACGTTAGTGATACAGGTCTGTAGTTTAGTGCCTCATGTCTGTCTCCGTTTTTAAAAATTGGGACTACATTTGCCATTTTCCATACCTCAGGGAGTTGCCCAGTTTCAAGTGATGTGTTGAAGTTCTTTGTTAATGGCTCACACAATATCTCTGCTCCCTCTTTAAGGACCCATGGAGAGATGTTGTCTGGTCCCACCGCCTTTGAGGTGTCAAGTTTGCATAGCAGCTTCTTCACCTCCTCCTTGGTTATATGTACCTCATCCAGCACTTGCGGGTGTGCCCCCCCTGTTCTGATTTCCTGGAGTCCTACTGGGTTCCTCTGTAAATACCTCTTTAAATCTTGTGTTGAGCTCCTGACATACCTCTTGGTCGTTTCTTGTGAATTCCCCATCACCCTTCCTCAGTCTGATTACCTGGTGCTTGACTGTTGTTTTCCTCCTGATGTGGCTGTACAACAGTTTCGGGTCGGTCTTTACTTTCGATGCTATGTCATTTTCATATTGTCTCTGAGCCTCCCTTCTTATCTGTGCATATTCGTTTCTGGCTCTTCGGCTGATTTCTTTATTTTCCTGAGTTGTCTGTCTTCTGTACCTTTTCCATTCTCTAGTACACCTAGTTTTTTCCTCCCTACACCTTTGGGTGAACCAAGGACTCGTTCTGTTCTTCCCATTATTTCTGTTTCCCTTGGGAACAAACCTCTCCTCTGCCTCCTTGCATTTTGTTGCTACATAGTCCATTTCTTCTACTGGTTTTCCTGTCAGTTCCCTCTCCCACTGAATGTCTTGAAGGAAGTTTCTCATGCCTTAGTAGTTCCCCCTTTTGTAGTTTGGTTTTTCCCAGCCTATTCCTGCTACTCTCTCCACTTGGAGCTCAACTATGTAGTCGAAGCACAGAACCACATGATCACTAGCTCCCAGGGGCCTTTCATACATGATACCCTCGATGTCCGAACTACTCATGGTGAATACAAGGTCCAGCCTTGCTGGTTCATCCTCTCCTCTTTCTCTGGTACTGTCTCTAACATGTTGATGCATGAGGTTTTCCAGTACCACATCCATCATCTTGGCTCTCCATGTTTCGGGACCCCCATGGGGCTCCAGGTTTTCCCAGTCAATCTCCTTGTGATTGAAATCACCCATAACTAGTAACTTTGCTCCCCCCATGTGTGCTCTCCTGGCCACCTCGGCTAGTGTGTCGATCATTGCTCTGTTGCTCTCATCATATTCTTCTCTTGGCCTCCTGCAGTTCTGTGGTGGGTTGTACATTACTGCAATTATCACCTTATGTCCCTCAGACTGGATTGTTCCTACTAAGTAGTCCCTTTCGCCCGTGCCATCCATTCCTTCCATTTTCTCAAAACCCCACTGGTTTTTTAATGAGCAGTGCAACTCCTCCTCCCCTCTCCTCCCTCTGTCTTTCCTGAGGATTTGGTATCCGGATGGAAAGATTGAATCTGTTATTATTCTGGTGAGTTTTGTTTCTGTGAGTGCTATTATGTCTGGGGATGTCTCTTTGATTCTATCGTGCCACTCCTCATACTTGTTTGTTATTCCATCTGCATTTGTATACCACACCTTCAACTTCTTTTCTAAGACTGTGGTCTGGGAGGTATATTGGGGTTGGGGAAGTGGGAGACCTGGTAAGGAACTATGGGTTGTTGCTGTGGGGGTGGAGTTTTGTAATGTAGTGGGTGGGGGCATTGGATGTGGCATGGGTGTTTTGATTTAGAGTGTTTGGTTGCACTGGGGTTGACCTGGTTGGGAGGCTTCTATAGGAAGTTGTGAGGGAGGCTGTATTTGAATTTCTTCCTGGGTCTGGGATCTTCTGTCTGTCTTCTCCATCCCCTCTCTTTCCTCCTTTCGCCTTTGTACCATCTCTCAGTTTCTGCCTTTCTTCTTGTGTTCTGTCGCGGTCGAGATACACCTTCCTGTATGCCGGCATGTCCCTTAATCGTATTTTCTCCTGCAGGATCCTGGTCCGAGTCGCTTCTGCCTTGAAGGTCACTTTTACTGGCCGGGTTTTTTTTTTTACAAACTCCCCTATTCTCCGAAAATTTTCCAGCTGGGTCATGTCGTCTTCTCCTATTGCTTTTATGATGCTTTCAATTGCTTTTTTTTCCCCTTGTTTTCTTGCTTCATATGTTTCCCCTTCAACTTCCTGGAGCCCATACACAAAGACTGACCTCACCCTTTCATTCTCCCACTGCATATCCCTGTGTATCGCCTCATTTAATTTGGTTTCCTCCACTGCAGCTTTCCTTTCTTCAGTTTCACTGGCTAATGTACTTGGGCTCAGTGGCCTGTCATTTTCCCTTCTCGGCTTTCCTTGGGCTCTGTGTGTGTATGTGATTGTGTTTGTGCGTGTGTGTGTGTATGTGTGTGTGTGTGTATGTGTGTATGTGTATGTATGTGCATGTGTGTGTGTGTGTATATGTGTGTGTATGTGTATGTGTTTGTATGTGTGTGTGCCTGTGTGTGCGTGTGCATAAGTGCGTGTGCATGAGTGTTAGTGTAGTCGCCACAAAACACAAAACACTTCAAACATCGCCAGGCACAACATTCTCAGCTTCTACGCATGTTGTGGAGCGGAACCCACTTAACTAAACATTTAACTAAACATTTCTCAGATATTCCTTCTTGAAGTTGTATCGCATCGATGTTCAAGTTGAACGAAATATAAAAAAAAAATTATATTCTATGATATTTCATTAATGAAAGTTATTTTTTCCTTCTCAAGTTCCATATAGTTTCACTGTGATGGTATGAAATCAACATTTCGAAGTCAAAATTCGAAATTTTCCTAGTTGGGTTTAGCGCAGATACAATAAATATCAATGACACACCTTGATAATGGTTCAAGATGGACCGAAACGTTTTAACTTTCTCTCCACAAGTGTGGGATTTTTGTGAAAGGAGAGAGCCTTAGGTTTCTTTTTCTGACACATGAGAATGGGAGAAGTCCGTTCGCGAAAGCTCTTCGCAGCGATAATCGATACAACGCAGGAATTCCGCAAGAGTGTGCAAGTTTTAGTAAGGAGAACGCAGCTACAGGAAGCCTGGAGAGGCTCAATACTGAGTGGAAAAAGCTTCAGAATTGAGAGAAATGTAGCGGGCCAACTAAAATGACAAACGAGCTTCATTTGAGGCTTTCCAAAATTAAACATCGGACATTTATCAACTCTGATCCTTAAAAAGCACAGAACCACAAAAACCAGGTAAACGAAACGGACGAAATTCGAAGCCACCTAGAAAACTGTAATTGTGTCCACAAAATGCAGTACGGTTTTACGAAAGGACGCTGCTGCCTTTCACACGGTCAATACCCTACCAGCCAGGCTGTGGCTCGTACGTCGGTTTGCATGTGGCCAGAAGTAACAGCCTGTTGATCAGGTCCTGATCCACCACGATGCCTAGTCACGGACCAGGCCGCGGGGGCGTTGACCCCTGAAACCCCTCCAGATATACATTTACTAACCTCGCTTACTAAAGTATTTAAAACGATAGATAATGACATAGAATACGATATCGTGTATTTGGATCTCAGTTTCAGTAATCTAAAGCCAAGATCAGTATAAGTGCTCCTGGGTAAGGCGTCATTTAGATTATGCTGCTCAGAAAAATATCATTCCAAGGGAGGGGTTAGAACCCGCTATCAGAGAGTCATAAAACTCCAGACCGACGTGCTAGCCCATGGGCCAGCTGGTCCAGTGGCTAAAGCGTCGGTCTGGAGTTTTATAACTCTCTAATCGCGATTTCTAACCCCCCCCCCTCCCGTGGTATGGTTTGTTTGCAAACGTGTCGTTACGATTTAGTGACTTACGCTGCTCATTTCTAGTCTCCATATAACAGTAGACAAATACGCTGGAAAACGTGTAGAGAAGAAACACGAACATGATCGCCCGTATCAGACATTTTTCCTAAGGGGATAAACCGAGAACACTGAATCTGAACTCACTGGGAAGGCGTAGAGTTAGGAAAGGGCTATAACAGGAATAAATATAGATGTCAAATAGGAAATATCTAACCAAGACAGGACTCACAGCAATGGGCTCAAGTTAGAAATATTTAGATGTACAAAATATGTAGAATAGTAATTGTTTGGTAACATTTAGGCGAATACAATTAGGAAGCTCGTCTGTCTGGCACTCAGCAGACGGAGGATCAAGCCTCCACCACGTCTTGCAGTGAATAACCCACATGGTTTAGTGTTTAACATGAATTAAATGTAAATAATATGGTAACAGAGTTGCGGATGAGTGGAATTAACTGCCGAGGCAAACACTAAGTATAGCTATGAAAAATAAAGAGTGGGTGGGGATAGGTGAGAGTTAGACCTGCCTAGCATGGGGAAGTAGGTCTCCTGCAGGGCTCCTTCTTTCGTATGTTCTTATGTAAATAGCGAAAACACGCATTTTTATGGCTTTATCTAAATTTCACGAGTTTAGTGAGCCAGCAAGGGCTATATATATTCGTGCAAATTTATACTCGAGTCGGCATATTCTTCACTAGCTTCCTCCAAGGATTTCGTTTATAACATCAGATTTTTTATCAAATTGTTTTCAAAATCTTGTCTTTAATAAACTGTAACTAATAAACTGTAACAATTAGCAAGTGTAGGCTACTTTTAATCTAGTTTATACAGAAAAGCCACGATTGATGGACTGAACACATCGACTCCAGACTGAGGGACTGATTACTTCAAACTCATCCTCTCCTTATACCTTCCTGCTTTGTAATGGACTGATGAAGCCACTGTGTGGCGAAACGTTTCTTCAATAAAGATTCCCATATGTTGCATAAGTGTCTGAATTCTTCAATTTGTCGGTTATCAAAATCATTCATCACAGCACCGTAGTTGTGGAGATTCTGGAGCACAGGCAAGGAGGCTGGCGCTTATATAGGCGCCAGAAGTCAGATATTGCACATGTGTCTTAACTTTCATCTTGTCGGTAATCTATACCTTGTATAACTAGCTTCTATTTAACGAAATAGCAGAGCTGATACCCCAGTTCCATCAATAGATCCCATATTGTTAAAATTTCCCAGACTATTGATAGAAGCCAGTTAAAACTGAACCATTCCTTGCCAGACCTCTCTCTTCCCTGCCAGACCTCCCTATTTCCTACCAGGCCCTCCCCCATTCCCTGCCAGACCTCCCCATTCCCTGCCAGACCTCCCTATTTCCTACCAGGCCCTCCCCCCATTCCCTGCCAGACCTCCCAATTCTCTGCCAGACCTCCCCATTCCCTACCAGATCTCATTACCTGCCAGACCTCCCCATTCCCTGCCAGACCTCCCTATTCCCTGCCAGACCTCCCTATTTCCTGCCAGGCCCTCTCCCCATTCCCTGAAAGACCTCCCAATTCTCAACCAGACCTCCCCATTCCCTGCCAGACCTCCCTATAACCTGCCAGACCTCCCCATTCCCTGCCATACCTCCTTATTTCCTGCCAGGCCCTCCCCCCATTCCCTGCCAGATCTCCCGATTCCCTGCCAGACCTCCCGATTCCCTGCCAGACCTCCCGATTCCCTGCCAGACTGCTGACCTCCCTCTACACCAACACAACTAAGGCTTCCACTCCGTGAAAAAGGAATTCGATCTCTTACAAACATAACTTTTATCGAAGAAAAAAAAGGCTGTCATTAAACTTTACCTTGGAATCCTCACAGTACTTACCGAGGCGGCTATTTACGCCAATGGCTGTGGATAACCATTTATCTCCGACCTCCATCCTAGGTACAGTAAGATGCCACATATCACTGGTGCACCTCCCCTTTTTTCCATAATATCAATAACTCTCTATTTAAGTCGCTACAGCACAGTCAGTGGAACAGAGTTTGAAATTCCTTGCTCTCTGTTTAATTCCCATTAATCCCCATGCTTAACAATTCGCAAACAGGCGAAATTATATACATTGTCTCTGCGTCCACATCAGGAGATTCTATTTCACAATATTGAACCACTACATTACAATTCCAAACAGACGATCTTAATGGAAAACAAGCCACATGACGATGGAAATCCTTATCTAGATACTCTGCACTCTCGTACGTCGTCAGGAGCTATGCAATCCTACAAGACAGCAACAGAAATGAAATTCTCCGAAGCAAGGCAGATGGCATCAGTGCCAGCCTTTGTTGCTCTGTGTCATGGGTTGTCACTGATACATTCTGCCTTGTCCCTCAGAGAATTTCCCCTTATATATGTTGCTGTCTTAGCAACACTGGGTAGCTCCTGACGACGCACGAGAGTGCGAAAGATCTACACCTAAGGATTTCGATACCCATGTGTCTTGTTCTGCAGTGGATCCTCATTGTCAGATTATTTTCTTGAAATTAATATGCAGGAAAATAGCAGCTTTAATAACCCCTCGTACTTTCCAAAGTTTATATTAATCTTAGCTTACACGAAGAAAGTATTCTTAACATTGGAGTTAACACAAAGTTGCCAAATTAATGACTCGTTCTTAGACATAAAAGTTTCGTCCAACTCACGGGACTTGCAGTGATCTGGGGACGGTCCTGCAGGTATAATTAATATTTTCTTTTTCATTAATGTGTACGTAAGCTTGTATGCGTCCTTTAGCACAAGAGTTGATGGTGATCGATCCTCTGTCTGTTCAGAGCGAGCTAGACGCCCCACCTAGCTCTTTTTATGACGAAACTGTTGTAATGGAGCCGAGAAGATACTGTGCCAAAGGGCAGTGCCAAATGGCAGTGCCAAAGGGCAATGCCAAAGGGCAGTGCCAAAGGGCAGTGCCAAAGTTCCAAAGGACAGTGATGTCTTAAAGCTACCTGGAGGAGTCTACCTGGATGATGTCATGGAGGTCAACTCCTCCACTTCCCGGTCCATGACTAGGCATTGCTAGACGTATAATAAATTATATGTCCGTGAGGAATAGCTAATACAGAGCCTGCGGAATGACAGGTTCGACCCAAGGACGGAGCACTTCACATGCCATGGATCAAGAACCCTTCCTCAGCATCTGTTCAACCCTCCTGAACGGCAGAATGACAGATCCCATTCTGTACAAACTATTACGAGCCGCCAGAGTTATCATAAACAGTATTAAAAGCCGATTTAGAAAGAAACGTAAGGAAACACTGACATATTTATCAGAAAACGTTTCGGTCCTGGGACCTTGATCACTTCTAACATACAGATATAGAAAGACATTATATATAAGCGGAGAGTGAGGTGTGAGTGACGCATGGTGACCTGAAGAATGACATGTTGGGATGAGGACGGGTAGACGATGAGATCATGTGACTCCTGTGTTGTTGGGTTGGTGGTGCTTAGCCTGCTTGAGTATCATGTATGCTAATGTTTCAGAAATATTATGGATTCCAGTTTTACGTTCTATTGTATCGGTATCTATTACCAAGGTTTATACCACTATTAAAAGCCACCAGAATTATCATAAACATTCCCACTCTTAATTAGCTTATTTTTGGGTCGCAATGTATATGCCAGTATCTACTTATTTTGTCTTGCTTATTTTTGTATAAATTCACAACTGCAAAGTGAACCTGAACCTTCATTATCTTAAATGAATGTAAACAGAAACAGAAAATATCCAGAAAAAAAATGCGATGGCCTAAGTAGTAACTCTGTACCTGATATGATGTAGGAATTTTGATAAGGAAAAATTATGATCTCTGACTCGCGTAATCTAACGTTAAGTGTGTGTTTACTACGTATTATTTAATCAAGTAATAGGTAACTGTACTTTGTATAGCATGTGCAATGAATAATGTAACCCACCGAGGCAGTGTGACCTGAAAAAAAAAGTTTTTCTCTATAAATTTAGTAATTTATACAGGAGAAAGGGTTACTTAGCCCCTTGCTCCCGGCATTTTAGTCTCCTCTTACGACACGCATGACTTACGGAGGAAGAATTATTTTCCACTTCCCCATATATTACAAGTAAATCGCACGTCTACGACACCTCAATACATACATCTTAGAAGGATGGCAGGTAGTGTCGTCCAGAGGTACTCGATACTGCAACGTTGTGAAAGCAGTCAATATACTGGCAGTATGGGTGTCAGCACTGACCATCAGACACCGAACTGTGAACATACAAAGGTACAAATACCATAACATCCCAATTACTGTGTTAGTCACAGTAATTGCTTTGCCCCAACTGTGGCTGGGCACAAATTCTATAACGACTCCATAAAATCTTAATGACTCGATTGTTAGCTACTCACCTCACGATGAGAGTACTCACCTCACGGAAGGCTTTAAGCCACGGGTTATAGTGCTGGCTTTCCACGGGTTCGAACTCTCCGTGAGGTGAGTTACCGTAACAACGAAGAAATCTAGAGCAAAGTTCTTGACGGAAAGTGTCAAGACCTAAGTTCATGGAACCGTAAGAGAAAATGAACGTTAAATTATATTCTCACAAACAAGGTGAGATGAACTTCTGTCTTCTCACCAAGAGATAAGTGTGACAGTTGGGTAGGCTTCTTCAGTCAAATGCAGTATTTGAGGTGGTCAGTCCCCCAGCCTGGAGAAGAATTCAGCTCCATGGTCTGGAACGATATGAAGCTAAAGGATGAGAACGGAGGCTTAAATACTGTCGAAAGTGAGGTGGAAGATCTCGAAGACGTTGTAGGGGACAGGATTTACTAGTAGAAGAAAGCAGGCCCCTGTGGAATCCAAACCTTCTCACTCATTAACTGAAGAATCCGACTGCGTAGGCAAAATGTTTCAACACTAAAGATTTCCAGCTGTTGTACATGTCTTAATTATGAACTTCCCATTATTTTATACTATTTTCAACATGAGAGATGGTGTGTGGGACATAGAAAACTTATGGCACCGTATCGGTCCGACTTGGACCGGACGACATTCCAGTCCAAGTCTGACCTTAACATCATAAATTTCTCTCTCCTATGTAAGGGTTATTTGTGTATTGTTCCAGTCACGGTATTGTGCCTTTTTATTCTTTACTGGAAAAAAAATATAAGAACAACGAAGGCTGCAGATCAAGGCAGCTGAGCTGTGATGCGTCTTCCAGGAGCGTCAGACAAGTAAAGATTTAGAAACGACGTAATGATCACCGCTAGAAAAAACGTGATAATCCGATTATATAGCAAATCAGTATAACAATGCATCATTAATTCTGGGAATATGATGATATACCTCAGACAAAACCACCGTTTTCAAACTAAATTGGATGTATCAACAGTCTGAAGCTCAATTTTATTAGTTACACAGTATTTACAAAAGTTCCCCCTCTCATTCTCCATCATACAAGGGTTCATCCAAGGTGTTGAAATCTCTGTGCGTGAACAGGGAGACTTCAGTAGAGCAATTAGGATACTGCCAAGTGTTCCAGTAAGGGTTAATCATTCATTTGCGTTCCTAAGGTATCGTTCGAACATAGCTGAAGTTGCTGTTACTTGGGAACTGTAATCTACGGTTCATTATGATGAAGTCGAATGAAGACAGAAGTGAGAATGATGTTCAGTCCAAGTCGAATGAAGACAGAAGTGAGAATGATGTTCCTGGTATTTAGGTTCAGTCCAAGTCGAATGAAGACCGAAAACTGAGGATGATGATCTTGGTATTTAGGTCTCGAGTGTGAGATAGATGACCAGAACTTTAATTTCAGGCCAGGCCAAAAAATATTCTCTCCCTTGAAGGAGACAAAAGCTTAAAAGAACTCGCATATTCTTGCTCAATAAAATCCTCTTGTGTTGCATCCAAGAATTGTTGAAAGATAAAACTGCACAAGTATTATCGTTTAAGCTTAGAGAGGAGGAAAATAAATGAAAGAAAATTTCCAGCTCGTAGAGTTGGCAAATGGACACGAAATCAGGAGGCAGTTGAGGGGTACTGGAACCTGTGTGGGGATGGTCTTAGAACCTGTTTGATGGTGTATGAATGTGTGTACGACGATATTCAAACGTTTGGGACGATATACGAATGTGTATGACGATGTACGAACACGTATGACGATGTACGAACGCGTGTAAAAACATACGAACATGCTCGACGATATTCCAAAGTGTGTGTGTGTGACGATATACGATCGTGTGTGTGACGATGTACGAACGTGCTTACGGCCACATTCGAACGTGTGCGTGACGAAATACATACGAACGTGTGTTTGAAGACATACGAACGTGTGCACATGTGATTACGTACGATCGTGTGTGTGACGATATACGAACGTATATGTCAACATACGAACGTGTATGGGTCACAGTACCCAAGTGTGACAATACCCGATCGCGTAAAGCCTTTAGGAGCAAAGTTGGAAGCGATCATAGACTATCGTAATAACGCACTAATTCCACCACTTTCCGATTTTTGGTAATAGTCACCTGAATAAATTACACACACAATAGGAGCGTAATCTGGACATACACAAAGGATTTGTTTTCATGAGCAAATCGTTTACTGCGTTTGAGAGATTTGAACAATATTTTCAGAGTGGATTATGCTTTTGTGATGCAGATTACCGTTGTGGGATTAAAACGTGCTTTACAGGACACATCGAAAGATTCAGTGATTGAAATACTTTGTTTTGTCCTCAAGTTGTGTATGTTTAGTACTGTTGTGTGACAAATTATACGAAGTATTGTAATCGACGGTTGATGGGTCAATAGTGTAAACAATACCCGATCGCTGTAATTTAGAGCAAATTAATTGTATGTAATGCACTAATCCATCTTCCGATTTTGTAATAGTTACCTGTTTAACACACATCTATCTGGCGTTTTCACAAATTTATTGTGTGATAGAGCAATATACGTTTAGCGTTTGAATCTTAACAATATTTTGCAGAGTGGTTATGCGTGAATCAATTACCCTTGGGGTTTTTTTATCAGAAACTCATTCAAAAAAATTGATTTGATAAGAATATTTTTGCATCATGGATAGGTGTAAATTTCCAAAAGATTAGCTTGGACCGAGCTTAGCTTTGGTAAGGCCCATTCTTGCTGTTTACAGATTTATTTGGTAAGGCAACCTTTGCCTTTGGTACTATTTAGTGGTAAGCCAACTATTCTGGCCCAGAGACTTAGTTGTACCAGGCAGCTCATTCTGCCCATGGACTATTACTGGTAAGCCCATAGGCTTAGCGTCTGGTTAATCCCAAGTTTTTAGCCTGTAACTTAAGCTTATCTTGTGTACCCAACTTAGCTTGGTAATAAAGATTACCAGGTAGACCCAGAGCTTAGCTTTGGTACCAGAGCTTAGCCTTGGTACCCAGAGCTTACTGGTACCCAGAGCTTAGCTTGGTACCCAGAGCTTAGCTTGGTACCCAGAGCTTAGCTTGGTACCCAGAGCTTAGCTGGTACCCAGAGCTTAGCCTGGTACCAGAGCTTAGCTTGGTACCCAGAGCTTAGCTTGGTACCCAGAGCTTAGCTGGTACCCAGAGCTTAGCCTGGTACCCAGAGCTTAGCCTGGTACCCAGAGCTTAGCCTTGGTACCCAGAGCTTAGCCTTGGTACCCAGAGTTAGCCTTGGTACCCAGAGCTTAGCCTGGTACCCAGAGCTTAGCTTGGTACCCAGAGCTTAGCTGGTACCCAGAGCTTACCCTTGGTACCCAGAGCTTAGCCCGGTACCCAGAGCTTAGCCTGGTACCCAGAGCTTAGCGCGGTACCCAGAGCTTAGCCCGGTACCCAGAGCTTAGCCGGTACCCAGAGCTTAGCCTGGTACCCAGAGCTTAGCCTGGTACCCAGAGCTTAACCCGGTAGCCCAAAGCTTAGCTGGTACCCAGAGCTTAGCCGGTACCCAGAGCTTAGCCCGGTACCCAAAGCTTAACCCGGTACCCAAAGTTTAACCCGGTACCCAGAGCTTAGCCTGGTACCCAGAGCTTAGCTTGGTACCCAGAACTTACCCTGGTACCCAGAGCTTAGCCCGGTACCCAGAGCTTAGCATGGCATCTAGAAATATCACTCTTCATAGTAATCTAAGTCGTACCTCTCTCCCTGCTATCAAGGCCTCTGGTGTCTACTCTATTTCTTGCCCCTCTTGTCCTCTTCAATAGTTTGGAGAAACTGACAGCTCTCTTTCTGACAGTCAAAGAGCACAAAAGAAGTGTTAGACTTGCCGACACCAATAATGTTCTTTTCTATCATGTTAGATCACAGTCATCCTATTGACCGTGATCTCCAAAACTGTCTGTCCTCCTCATAGCCTTCACAGTCACCGTCTTGTCGAAGCATTCCTTATATGTAACTTTCCTAGTATGAATCTTAGTCCTGGCTTTGTCAATTGTCCCAAACTTAGAACACGCATGACTTGACCTGATATTTTCTTCTCCTATTCTCTCTACCTCTTATCCTTTATTTTCTTCTATTCCTTTCTTCTGCCTTCAGTTCCCCTTCCCTGTGTTTTTCGTCCCACCCTTATAGCCATTACCTCTCCTACAGGTCTACTTTTTCCTTGTCCATAGACTTATTCCACTCTGCTATTACTACTACTATTGCCTTGCTACTCTCTCCTCGTCTCTTATAATAATAATAATAATAATAATAATAATTGGAGGGAGGGGGTAAAGGAGGTTTTGTGTGCGAGGGGCTTGGACTTCCAGCAGGCATGCGTGAGCGTGTTTGATAGGAGTGAATGGAGACGAATGGTTTTTAATACTTACGTGCTGTTCGAGTGTGAGCAAAGTAACATTTATGAAGGGGTTCAGGGAAACCGGCAGGCCGGACTTGAGTCCTGGAGATGGGAAGTACAGTGCCTGCACTCTGAAGGAGGGGTGTTAATGTTGCAGTTTAAAAACTGTAGTGTAAAGCACCCTTCTGGCAAGACAGTGATGGAGTGAATGATGGTGAAAGTTTTTCTTTTTCGGGCCACCCTGCCTTGGTGGGAATCGGCCAGTGTGATAATAAAAATAAATAATAATAATAATAATAATTTTATTAACTACAAGTACATGTACAAGGTATACAGCCATAGCTGACATCAATAACATATTACTATATAGAAAGTCGCTTGTTATGCTGAACATTTCGGGCAATTTAGGTCAATTTTGTCCCCAGGATGCGACCCACACCAGTCCACTAATACCTAGGTACCCATTTTTTTTTAATGGGTAAACATGGACAACTGGTGCAAGGAAACACGCCCAATGTTTTCACCCTTTCCTCGGACTTGAACCCGGACCCTACTGTGTAAAGCGAGAGCTTTCGCTACCAGGCCACGAGCCACCACTATTCCCCCTGTCTACTACCACTACCAGCATTACCTCTACCACTACTTCTCTACTCTTGCTTTCTTCCTCCTCCCTCCCTTCCTTCCTGTCCTCCTCTCGTATATATACTGACTTCCTTACCTTCGTGTGTTTGTGTGACTAGTTAAATGGTCCAAGACGGACCGAAACGTCAACGCACTCACCTCACACACTGAGGTCTGGGGATCGATACCCTAGTAAGGCTAGAAAAACATTAGGACGTTTCCATCAGACACCTGCTGTCCCTGTTCACCTAGCAGTAAAATAGGTACCTGGGTGTCACCTCAACGGTTTGACTGCATTCAACCAACATGTCCACCCCAACATGCCCACTCAACATCCCAACTCAACAATCCCAACTCAACAATCCCAACTCAACAATCCCAACTCAACAATCCCAACTCAACAATCCCAACTCAACAATCCCAACTACAACAATCCCAACTAACAACCAGCTTGCAACGTAATCCCAATAATATACTGCCAATTACAGATATAACTAAACAATTCCAACTGAACAATCGCCACTCAACAATCCCAATTTCAAAAGTCAACTCAACAATCCCACTTTCAACATGCCCAATAAAATCCATAACACCCAAACTCAACATCCAACTCAACAATCCCAACTCAACAATCCCAACTCAACAAGTGAGCTAGAGAAAATGAGCCAGCTATGATAACAGCTAGTAGAGGCGTAATTGCACCAATAATTATAGCTGCCATTACAGATTATAGAGGCGTAATTATTGCTGTAATTATAGCTGGTAGAGGCGTAGCGCCGACTAAACATATGCAATTTTAGAAGAGGTGTAATTGGGACAACGTTTCGCCCTGTGTAGAGCTTTATTGCTTTATAAAGCTCTACACCGAGCAAAACATGACTTGGTAAAGCTCTATACAGAGCGAAATATGACCTGATAAATCCGTACACAGAGCGAAACGTGACTTGATAAAGCTCTACACTGAGCGATACATTACTTGATAAAGCTCTACACTGAGCGAAACATTGCTTGATAAAGCTCTACACTGAGCGAAACATTGCTTGATAAAGCTCTACACTGAGCGAAACATTGCTTGATAAAGCTCTACACTGAGCGAAACATTGCTTGACAAAGCTCTACACTGAGCGAAACATTGCTTGATAAAGCTCTACACTGACGAAACATTACTTGATAAAGCTCTATACAGTTGTTAATAGTGACCTTCTTAAGGGTGATTTACTGTGACCTTGCTAGGTGTGACCTTAAGGGTGGCCTTAAGTGTGACCTTGAAAAGTGTGACCCTCTTAAGTGTAACCTTAAGTAACCTTGTTAAGTGTGACATTGTCAAGGGTTACCCTATTAAGGGTGACCTTGTTAAGGGTTACCCTGTTAAGAATGGCCTTGTTAAGGGCTGCCCTGTTAAGTGTTACCCTGTTAAGGGTGACCTTGTTAAGGGAGACCCTGATCGACCAACAGAATGTCATTAATCCAAAGGTAAATACAACGGTGAGAAATACAACAGAAAATAACACAAATGGGAACAGCATATGCATCAGAAATATTTGAATGTTAAGATAGACGGTGTTTCACATAACTGTGGATAGGGATTATAAAGAACTCCTCTATACCATTACTGGAACAATGCACCTAAACCCGCACTTGCGAGACGAACCTATGGCGACATTTCGATCCATCTTGAGTCATTGTCAAGTCACAAGTGGGGAGAGGATTGTAGAAAAGGCCTACCATATAGTCTTCTGACCTTCTCTATTTTCCTGGGCCTAGTTTTTATTTGACAGTGGTCCGGGTGGATCGAAACGTCGTGAGGTTTCGTCTTATTAGTGGAGGGCTTTCATTGCATTGGGAGTAGGTAAACCAAAGTAAAATCTTAGAGAGGTAAACTCACTGTGGATTTTTGGTGAATTAGTAGGTAAACCACACTACAATCTGACAGGAGGGTCAAACTGACTGTTTCTTTTATAGATTACTGGGAGTAGGTAAACCTTAGTTAAGATCTTGCAGCGAGGTAAACTGTTTTAATGAACTGTTAAACTGAGGTTAAACTGACCGAGGGTTTTAAGTGAACTTGTAGTAGGTAAACCTCAGTAAGATCTTGCAGAGGTTAAACTGACCGAGGGTTTTAAGTGAACTTGTAGTAGGTAAACCTCAGTAAGATCTTGCAGAGGTTAAACTGACCAAGCGTTTTAAGTGAGCTTGTAGTAGGTAAACCTCAGTAAGATCTTGCAGAGGTTAAACTGACCGAGCGTTTTAAGTGAACTTGTAGTAGGAAATAAACAGTAATACCTAACATGGAGGTCAATTAGTAGTAATGAAAGCATTAAGCAGAGGAATCAAAGAAATAAACTTTGGTCAAATAAGACACGTGAGTAAACATTAAGACACGTTTATTAGAAAACGTTTTAGCCCTTAGCCTGGTCACAGACCGCAGGGGCGTTACGCCCCTGCGGTCCGGTAGGTACGCCCGGCCAGGGTCTTCTCCAGACGGCGACCCGGCGAAGGTAGCCCGAGACCTCCTCAGCTTATGACGACGTTTCAGTCAGACTTTGGCCAATTAAATAACCCAGATGGGACCGAAACGTCGTCACAAGCTTCTCTCTCCTATGTCCGGGTTTTTGTGAATTGTTCCAGTCATGGAATTGAATGGTAAAGCGTTAAGTGAAAACCATACGTTAAAGGCGTAAGCCTGGCTATGGGCCCGATTCCAATTATTTCTGCCAACGTGGAATATTCAACAACTGAATGGGACGCACGCAGCATGCACGTCCCGACTCTGAAAAATAAACTGTCTCAGTTACTGCAACAGTATCAGCATTTCTTGCACATGCAACCAATATTAACTCGCTTGACTAGTTTCCTTCGCTACGATTAGTTGTGTAATTAGTATTAATGGTAGAATTACTGACAAAATGTTAGGTAAATGACACGGATGCAACTAATGTGACATTTTATTTAGGCAACGTTTCGCTCTCCAGGAGCTTTGTCAAGCTGTTATAATGATTACAAGGTTACAGAAGATTAATATATATATATATATATATATATATATATATATATATATAATATATATATATATATTATATATATATATATATATATATATATAATATAACCACTGTGAAAAAGATAGCCAAATTGCAAGCGCTTTCGTGACTTCTCACATTATTAAGGAACTATAAAAAGCAAAGTATCAATAGGAAGGCATATAAAGGGGCAAGACTACATCTCACAATCAAGGCACCACAACTAGACTGGTGACTTGACTCTGAGGTCCATATGCCTTCTTGTTGATGTTGTTCTTCATAGTTCCTTGATAATAAGAGCATAAGAAAGAAGGAACACTGCAACAGGCCTACTGACCCATGCTGAGCACGTCCACGTCCATCCCCCCGGATTAGCCCAATGACCCACCCAGTCTGGCCACCTCCACTCAAGAAAGGAGCACGGCACCAGACCTAGCAGCACAAGCTAGTCAGGTCCAACTCACACTAACCCACACCCACTCATGTATTTATCTAACCTATTTTTAAAACTACACAACGTTTTAGCCTGAATAACTGTACTCGGGAGTTTGTTCCACTCATCCACAACTCTATTACCAAACCAGTGCTTTGCTATATCCTTCCTGAATCTGTATTTTTCCAACTTGAAACCATTGCTGCGTCTCCTGTCTTGGCTGGAAATATTCAACACGCTATTTGCATCCCCTTTATTTATTCCTGTTTTCCATTTATACACTTCGATCATATCCCCCCTAATTCTACACCTTTCGAGAGAGTGCAGATTCAGGGCCCTCAGTCTATCCTCATAGGAAGTTTTTCTGATACATGGATCATCTTTGTCATCCTCCTTTGTACGTTTTCCAAAGCATTTATATCCATTCTGTAATACGGTGACCAGAACTGAGCAGCATAGTCTAAATGAGGCCTAACCAAGGATATATAGAGTAGAAGAACAACCTGAGGACTTCTATTATTTATACTTCTAGATATGAAGCCAAGAATTCTGTTATCTTTATTGCGAACACTAATGCACTGTTGTCTTGGTTTTAGATTACTGCTAACCAGAACTCCTAAATCCTTTTCGCCATCAGTAGTGTTAAGATCTACATTATTTAGTTTATAAGTCGCATGGTTATTTCCCTGTCCAACATTTAGAACTTTGCATTTGTCAATATTAAACTGCCACTTCTCCGACCATTACATCAGTCTATTCAAATCATCCTGGAGTGCAATAGTGTCCTCATTAGAATGAATTGGACGGCCTATTTTGGTGTCCTCAGCAAATTTGCTTATGTCGCTATTTACTCCCTCATCTATGTCGTTTACGTAAATTGTGAACAACAACGGGTCCAACACTGACCCCTGAGGAACACCGCTTGTGACCTGCCCCCATTCTGATTTCTCCCCATTTATGCAAACTCTCCGCTGTCTATTTGTCAGCCATGCCTCTACCCTGGAAAAAATTTCTCCTCCTATTCCGTGTGCCTTAAGTTACCTCAATAGCCTCTGGTGTGGAACTCTATCGAAAACCTTACTGAAGTCCATATACACAATATCATATTCATTACCGTGATCTACCTCTTCAAACACCTTAGTGAAAAATGTTAGTAAATTCCTAAGACAGGAACGCCCCTTTGTAAAACCGTGTTGAGATTCATTAATCAATCTGTGCCTGTCAAGATGGCTACAAATTGCTTCGGCAATTATTGATTCCATAAATTTTCCCACTGTGGAGGTAAGGCTTGGTGGTCTATAGTTCGAAGACAAGGACCTGTCACCTGCCTTGTAAATAGGTATTACATTTGCCATTTTTCACTTATCAGGCACTATGTCAGTTTGTAGTGATATGTTAAAACGATTAGTCAAAGGTATGCTAATTTCCTCTTTACATTCCTTTAATACCCTTGTAAACAGTTCATCAGGACCTGGGGATTTGTTAGGTTTTAGTTTATTTGTCTTAGGACCATGTCACTAGTTGCCGCAATCGTGAATAGTTTATTGTCCTGTTCTACAGAATCTATTATTTCAGGAATATCGCTAGTATTTTCCTGGGTGAAAACTGAGAGGAAGTAGGTATTGAGAATTTCACACATATCCTTATCACTGTCAGTGATCTAACCAGAGTTACTCTTAAGTGGGCCAATCTTGTCACTAATCTTACTTCTGTACACCTGAAAGAACCCTTTTGGGTTAGTCTTTGAATCCCTTGGGACCTTAGCCTCATAATCCCTTTTTGCCTTTCTTATTCATTTCTTTATTTCTCTCTTTAATTGAATATATTTATTTCTTAACTGCCCATCCCCTCTCTTGATACGCCTATATATGCCTCTCTTTTGATCAATGAGATGTTTTAATCTATTGCTCATCCATTTAGGATCATTTTTGTTAGATCTAATTTCTCTACTCTGAACAAAAGATGTCTGGGCAGCTAGAACTATGCTCTGAAAAACGTCATATTAGCAACCAAGATCACCTACCTGACCCATAGTCAGGGCATCACAATTTAGCCCACCCAGGTAATTTTTCAGTCCCATGAAGTCGGCCAAGCGAAAATCTGGGACAGAGATTTGATTGCAGTTATCTGGGTAACTCCATGATGTATTGAAACTAAGTGATTTATGATCACTTTCCCCAAGCTCATCATTAACCTCAAGATTATTAATTAGTGAATCTCTGTTGGGAAGAACCAAGTCAAGCAGATTGTTTCCTCTAGTTGGTTCTGTCTCAACCTGTTCTAAAAAGCAATCCTGAACCGTATCAAGAAAGTCACTAGACTCAAGATTTCCTGTCATATTGTTCCAATCAATTTGTCAAATGTTAAAATCTCCCATTATCACATTTTCATATCTAGGTGCCTTGTGAATTTCGTCCCATTACAGCTTACTGCACTCCTTATCAAGGTTTGGGGGCCTATAAATCACATCCAAAATTAATCTGTCACGACCCTCGAGAAACTGTAGCCAAACAGATTCTGTGTTCGTTGTTTCTAATGTGAGAAGTTACGAAAGTGCTTGGAATTTCGTTTTTATTTCACAGTGGTTGTTTTGCATATTGTGATACACCTGTTTTACTGTGATTATATATATATATATTATATAATATATATATTATATATATATATATATAATATATATATATATATATTAGTGTGTGTATATATATATGTGTGTGTGTTGTGTGTGTGTGTGTGTGTGTGTGTGTGTGCGTGTGTGCGTGTGTGCGTGTGTGCGTGTGTGCGCGCGCGCGTGTGTGTGTGGTGTGTGTGTGTGTGTGTTGTGTGTGTGTGTGTGTGTGTGTGTGTGTGTGTGTGTGTGTGTGTGTTATGTTTAAAAGTTTTTTAACCTCCTTAACTGTTATTTTCAAAATCCATAGCATTAATATCTTATTAACTTTCACTGCGTCGATAGCGTACTACAAGTCCTTTTCCAAGACATTTATGCCAGTAAGTTTATAATTCTATGCAATGCAGCAAGAGCCCACTGGACTGAACTAGCTAGTGCTTCTACCTCTGCCCTAGATAATTGCACTATACCTGGAGTATACCTGGATAGTCCTTGGGGTCAACGCTCCCACGGCTTGGTTTGTGACCAGGCCTCATGGTGGATCAGGGCCTGATCAACCAGGCCATTACTGCTGGCTGCACGCAATCCAGCGTATGAACCACAGCCCAGCTGGTCAGGTACTGACTTTAGGTGCCTGTCCAGCACCTTAAAGACAGCCAGTGATCTATTTGTAACCCCCGTTATGTATGCCAGGAGGCAGATGAACAGTTTTGGACCCCTGACACTTACCGTGTTGTCTCTTATCATATTGTGTAGTCTCTTACTTTCAATATTGAAGAATTAAACATGCAAAACATCTGGGTATCTATTTGTAGACGTTTGACCAACCAGTGGTTTTATCAGTACAATTCTTCTTACTGTCGGTATCGCATACCATTTAGGTACTACTGTGTATATTGTTTTGTCTGTGTAACAGCACCTGTGGATCCAGTTGATGGCAGAGATAAAGATGATATGATAGATGGAGATGATAAAGAATTACCAAAGGTCATTATGAGACAAAAAAATAATAAGAAATTCTCCGATTTTCCTGTATAGTTTAAAAACATTAAGCTGGAGTAAGAGTGAATAAATTTATGGATTTTAATGAACAATTTTTGTGTGAAATATCATATGCGAGAGAAAATTCACAAAAGCTATAATTTACTCATATTGCAGAGAGAGAGAGAGAGAGAGAGAGAGAGAGAGAGAGAGAGAGAGAGAGAGAGAGAGAGAGAGACAGAGACAGAGAGAGACAGACAAACAGAGACAGAGAGAAACAGAGAGAGAGACAGGGAGAGACAGAGAGAGACAGAGACAGACAGACAGAAACAGACAGAGGCAGAGACAGAGAGAAACTTAATATTGAAATTTTCATTTTTATTTAATGCAATCTGTTTTTTTTTATATTAGGCCCCAGGAGACAGAAGTGGCTCGGGCTTCGCAGGACCTCCGAGTGGCCCTCAGGGACCTTTGAGTGTATAAAATAATAATTATTATTATCAGTATATTATGCCTAAACCCGCACGGTTCAAACAGCAGCTGGTGTGAGTCAATTAGGTTTGATCCAAGAAAAAGGTGGAAAATTCCATTTCCTTGGATCAAGAGCATCTCACAGTTATCAAAGCACTCTTGATGGCCAAAATACTCTTATGGAGAATATTCTCTCTTCTTACCTCTTATTTCTCTTAACTTTCCTTATCTTATTGTTGCTGATGTAAGGCTCCTGATCCAAGGAATTAGAGCTACCCACTAATTGCATTAAACATGATTCTCTCTCATTCCCCAGGAACTATTCTCTAATAATAATTAATAATATTATTAATTAAATACTGTAATAATAGTAATTAAATACTAATATAATTCATTGTAATTAAATACTAATATAATTAATATTAATTAAATACTAATATAATAATTCATAGTAATTAAATACTATTATAATTTATAGTAATTAAATAGTAATATAACACTAATTAAATACTAATATAATAAATACTAATTAAATACTAATATAATAATTCATAGTAATTAAATACTATTAAATTTATAGTATTAAATACTAATAACACTAATTAAATACTAATTATAATAAATACTAATTAAATACTAATATAATAAATACTAATTAAATACTAATATAATAAATACTAATTAAATACTAATATAATAATTCATAGTAATTAAATACTATTATAATTTATAGTAATTAAATACTAATAACACTAATTAAATACTAATATAATAAATACTAATTAAATACTAATATAATAAATACTAATTAAATACTAATATAATAAATACTAATTAAATACTAATATAATAAATACTAATTAAATACTAATATAATAAATATTAATTAAATACTAATATATTAATAGCAATTAAATACTAATATAATTAATAATTAAAAACTAATATAATAAGAGTAATTAAATACTAATATAATAATAGTAATTAAACACTAATATAATAATAGTAATTAAGCACTAATATAATAATAAATAGTAATTAAATTATAATAATGAATTATTATTGTATTTTAAAAGTTTCGCTTCGACATTAAAACTCCGCAAACTTTGACTTCCGGTGACTGGAGAATAATTTTGACCAACTCAAAATTTAGTTTGGTCTCGGTCAATATACTTTTGTATAATACAATCCTGTATTTTTTGGTCTTCGTGTATAACGCAGTCATATACACTTGGGTATGTTTTTTTTTTTTTTGTAAAATATTTATAATTTAAATAGTTTCGTCTGAAATACACACACACACACACACTGAAACATACACAAACATACACATACACACTAAAACATGCACAACATCAAAACACACACAAACATACATATACACAAACACACACACTAAAAACATACACAAACACACACACATACACAAACACACACAAACATACATATACACAAACACACACTAAAACATACACAAAAACACACAAACACATACACAAACACACACACACACACACAACACACACACACACACACACACAAACACATACACACTAACACACAAAAAACACACACAAACACAGGGTATACATTGCCAACGGTATTAAAAATATCAGGGTGAAGGGCTGGGTTTTATCGGGACTACATTTCGCTCTGTGTTGCCAAAAGCAGGACTATGATTTCTACCAATAATTTAAACAGATTTTCAAAGCTGCATTAGATATCTTTACTATGGAAACATTTCGCCCTTCAAGGGGTTTTATCTGGATGAAAATAGTATGTTGACCTCGAGAATGTGTGGGAAGATATGTGTGAAACTTACCGCCACGAGTGACTTCATTAGTCCAACATGACAACTGATAATTACTCTGGGCGAAACGTTTCCTTTATTATATGTCCTGTACTATACAAATGTGTAGTTTTCCATAGGGAATTTATTATTCCAATGTTTCGCCCTCCAGGGGTATTATCAATCTAATTAAATCACAGATCGGCTGGGACTCGAACCGATGGTCAGGTGGTACACTGGTTAACGCACTGGCCTCTGAGTTTTAACACGCACTTGCATGGGTTCAAACCCCACCCGTGATTTGTTTGTAATATTACTAAAATTATTAGTTTTCAGTATCCAAGTTTAGAAAACCAGGCGCCTCATCCATCCTAAGATAATATTGGTTTGCATTTGATGACCTCCCGGTTCCCAGGTGCTAAATAACACTAGCGTGTTATTTAACACCTGTTAGCGTGTTATTAGATGTGTTGAGAAACACATCTAGAGTATGATTTTATAGACTGCATTTCAGTGACGTGTTTGTATCAGCGGCATTAACTGTGATCTTATTCTATCCAGTGTTCCTGAATTTTTCACTGTCCATCTTTGAAGAATGAGATGCTTGTGTGACATTTGGGAATGTTTGCTGAGGAAACGATTCGCCAGCCAGTGGCTTCTTCAGTCCAATACAGAGAAGAACGATGAAAATTAAGGAGGAGAATGAGGTAATCAGTCCCTCAGCCTTGAGTCAATGTTTTGAATCAAGACTGATGGATTGAACACTTCGAGTCCAGGCTGAGGGACTGTTTATCTCATTCTCCTCCTTTTCCACCGTTCTTCTCGGTATTGGACTGATGAAGCCAATGGTTGGCGAAACGTTTCCACAATAGATCCCCAAATATTGTACAGGTGTCTCATTCTTCAACTTGTCGCTTTTCTAAACGATTACATCACATCTATTATCATTCCCCCTCAAAATCAAATAGACAATAAACTCAAAAATAAACTCAATAAATAAAAAAAAAATGGACAGGGAGGACTTGAACGGTAGTCCTAAAATGTAGCAGGCCCAGAGCTGTACCAGAGAGCCACGAAATTTCGTGGCTGTACAGGAGAGTCAGTGAGTCTTCTCACAGTGCCCAACATTGGGCACGAATCGGCCCTACGGTTTAGCCAAGAATTTTACGCACATTTGTCCCAGACACAGAAGCTCGTAACAGTTAAGGTGTCAACTTTGTGAGAATGTATGATACTCGTATATTACCATCGCCTCATTACCTGCCATTACGCCTCCTGCATGTTCCTTTGTTTCTTGCATCAATCTCTCCCTCCTTGTGTGTGTGTGTGTGGTGTGTGGTGGGTGTGTTTGTCTGCTCTCTTCTCTCTCTCTAGCCCATCACTTTCAAAAACGACTGACACTATTTTCAAGTGTTTAATCGTTGTCTATATGCATTCGGGACAGCTATAACTTTTATTTAATTGAACCCATCTTTCAAGTCAACATACCTGTTGAGTGTACACATTATATATATATTTTAATATTATATATATATATATATATATATATATATATATATATATTTATATATATATATATATATATTATATATATATATAATATATATATATATATATATATACAGGACAAGTCACGGGGGGTGGAAATCTTCAGCTCAAGTACTTTCACACTTCTCAGTGCGTCATCAGGAGCTGTGTAATGTTGAAAAGGAGTAACTAAAGCAGAGAGAGGTGTCTCAGAGTAGCGTAGGTGTCACTGGCCACGGTTACCCTTAGACCACTGTACCAGGCCTACTGGCCTATATTTGTCAGGTTCTTGTGAATCTAGAACCACAAACAAAAATATTCGGGCAATCCATTATCAATGTTACCCTTGGAATAAGCTTGGACAAACGCAATTTAATTTAGTTAATCCATCTAAATATATTTTAGATAAGTTTGCAATAATTTACTAATAAAGACAGTGAAACTTTATTTTTCGTTAGGCTCAGAATGATTTTTGCGAAATTATTATATTCACAAATTTTCGCATGTCTTATTCGGCAAGAAGAGCGTTGCTATTTAAGCCAAAATCGCAAATTTTAACTATTCGGCACGATAATATATATATTATATTTTATATATATATATATATATTATATATATTTTATATTATAAAATATAATATGGGGCCCACCTCTGGTGTAAATCGTGGGACCCATAGCCTCGGAGAAGTGGATAAAAAGGCTTCAAGGAAGAATATATGGATTTCTTCCTGAAACCGTTTGAATATTCCACTTCCCCCACCACCCCATCTTATATATATATATATATATATTATATATATATAATATATTATATATATATAAAATATTTTATATATATATATATGAACAATGCCGCAACTGGTCTTGAATCGAACCCTAGACGTTTAAGCACGTCTCCCGGGAAGCATTATCAGAAACATGAATAGGCAGAATCTTTGGACATTTCAGGTGGGATGTTAGTTTCCCCCTATCCAGAACACAGGAACTCTGAAGTTGTCGTTCAGTTTCCAGACTCACTGCTGAAGGCAAAGGGTTCCCTTGATGAAGATTAATACTCTACGAGAAGGTGTCTATACAGGATGCGAAGAGGAATGAAAGAGGTGTAAGATGACTGACGAGTGGTTGAAGCGGATTACTTTAGTTTTAAGCATCAAAAGCTCTTGATCATCAAGGTACCTCTTGGAGGCAGGAATTAAGAGGGCAACACAACTGTGAGTCAGTCTCAGCAAAGGATTGCTTGTTTTAACTCCAAATTGTGTACTTGTGGCAGAAGTGAATAAAAGCTGACAAAGTTGCGCTCTATGTAAAGCTTTAACTTAATTTCATAAAGCTCAACACAGAGCGAAGCATTTCCACTGTTAAAGCTTATTCCTGTACCTGTTTCTTCATCAATAACGTTCTTATGCAAAAATTGAAAAGCTACTTTATTCCTAACGTTCTTACGAGCATTTGCGGAGACGTATTAGTTTATTAAATTGGACTTGAGTCCCGGAGTGAATCCGACAGCTGCACTCTGAAGAATAGGTGTAGATGTTATGGTTCTGGAGGTGGGAAGCACCGTGTCTGCACTCTAATGGATGTGTGGGTGTGTTGTAGTTCTGGTGGAATCACAGTGCCTGCACTCTGAACGTTGGGTGCTGATACTGTGTTTCTGGTGGTGGGAAGTACAATGTCTGCACTCTGAAGGATGTGTGGAATGTTGTGGTTGTGGAGGTGGGAAGTCCAGTGCCTGAACTCCGAAGGATGTGTGGCAACGTTGTGGTTGTGGAGGTGGGAAGTCCAGTGCCTGAACTCCGAAGGATGTGTGGCGACGTTGTGGAGGTGGGAAGTCCAGTGCCTGAACTCCGAAGGATGTGTGGAATGTTGTGGTTGTGGAGGTGGGAAGTCCAGTGCCTGAACTCCGAAGGATGTGTGGCGACGTTGTGGTTGTGGAGGTGGGAAGTCCAGTGCCTGAACTCCGAAGGATGTGTGGCAATGTTGTGGTTGTGGAGGTGGAAAGTCCAGTGCCTGAACTCTGAAGGATGTGTGGCGATGTTGTAGTTGTGGAGGTGGGAAGTCCAGTGCCTGAACTCTGAAGGATGTGTGGCAATGTTGTGGTTGTGGAAAGTCCAGTGCCTGAGCTCTGAAGGATGTGTGGCAATGTTGTTAGTTGTGGTTGTGGGGAAATCCAGTGCCCTGAACTCTGAAGGATTTTTGTGGCGATGTTGTAGTTGTGGAGGTGGGAAGTCCAGTGCCTGAACTCTGAAGGATGTGTGGCAATGTTGTAGTTGTGGTTGTGGGAAGTCCAGTGCCTGAACTCTGAAGGATGTGTGGCAATGTTGTGGTTGTGGAGGTGGAAAGTCCCGTGCCTGAACTCTGAAGGATGTGTGGCGGGTGTTGTAGTTGTGGAGGTGGAAAGTCCAGTGCCTGAACTCTGAAGGATGTGTGGCAATGTAGTGGTTGTGGAGGTGGAAAGTCCAGTGCCTGAACTCTGAAGGATGTGTGGCAATGTAGTGGTTGTGGAGGTGTAAAGTCCAGTGCCTGAACTCTGAAGGATGTGTGGCAATGTAGTGGTTGTGGAGGTGGAAAGTCCAGTGCCTGAACTCTGAAGGATGTGTGGCGATGTTGTAGTTGTGGAGGTGGAAAGTCCAGTGCCTGAACTCTGAAGGATGTGTGGCAATGTTGTGGTTGTGGAAAGTCCAGTGCCTGAACTCTGAAGGATGTGTGGCAATGTAGTGGTTGTGGAGGTGGAAAGTCCAGTGCCTGAACTCTGAAGGATGTGTGGCAATGTAGTGGTTGTGGAGGTGGAAAGTCCAGTGCCTGAACTCTGAAGGATGTGTGGCGATGTTGTAGTTGTGGAGGTGGAAAGTCCAGTGCCTGAACTCTGAAGGATGTGTAGCAATGTTGTGGTTGTTGAGGTGGAAAGTCCAGTGCCTGAACTCTGAAGGATGTGTAGCAATGTTGTGGTTGTGGAGGTGGGAAAGTCCGTGCCTGAAAATCTGAAGGATGTGTGGCAATGTAGTGGTTGTGTAGGTGGGAAGTCCAGTGCCTGAACTCTGAAGGATGTGTGGCAATGTTGTGGTTGTGGAGGTGGGAAGTCCAGTGCCTGAACTCTGAAGGATGTGTGGCAATGTTGTAGTTGTGGAGGTGGGAAGTCCAGTGCCTGAACTCTGAAGGATGTGTGGCAATGTTGTAGTTGTGGAGGTGGGAAAAACCAGTGCCTGAAAATCGAAGGATGTGTGGCAATGTTGTAGTTGTGGAGGTGGGAAGACCAGTGCCTGAACTCTGAAGGATGTGTGGCAATGTTGTAGTTGTGGAGGTGGGAAGACCAGTGCCTGAACTCTGAAGGATGTGTGGCAATGTTGTAGTTGTGGAGGTGGGAAGTCAGTGCCTGAACCTGAAGGGTGTGTGGGAAGTTTAGTTGTGGAGGTGGGAAAATCCAGCCCGAACCTTTAAGATGTGTGGGAAAGTTGTAGTTTTGGGGGGTGGGAAGACCATGCCTGAACCTTTTAAGGGTGTGTGGCAATGTTTGTTTGGGGTGGGAAGACCGTGCCGAACTTGAAGGATGTGGGCAAAGTTGTAGTTGTGGAGGTGGGAAACAGTGCCTGAAATCGAAGGTTTTGTGGGAATGTTGTAGTTGTGGAGGGGGGAAATTTAGTG
>NC_069458.1:16621891-16638924 GCF_026875155.1 Cherax quadricarinatus | reverse complement strand
ATCTGCCCTTTCAAACCATTTCATAGAACTGTGATGTTACAAAATTTTTATCTTCTTTCAGCCACTATAAAATAAATTACTGGAATATTGTTAGTGTCTTCCTGTGTAAAAACCGAGAGAAAAAAATTTTTTTTTAAAATCGGCACATTTCATTCTCTTTGTCGTAAGATGCCATAGTTATTTTTTAAGGGGACGTATTTATCTCTAACTTTTGTTCTATAGACCTGGAAAAAAACTTCTTGAGCTAGTTTTAGAATCCCTAGCAATTTTAAATTTCATAGTCCCTTTTAGTTTTTTATTACCCCTTTTATGTCCTTTTTAATGTCAATATACTGATTCATAAGGTGAAGCTCCCCTTTTTGTACGCCTATAAATTCCTTTCTTATCCCCTAGTAGATAATTTCAGCCTATTTTTCATCCATTTGGGTCATTTCTTTTTGATCTAATTTCTTTTACGGGGATAAACGTTCATTGAGCAGCTGTATAGTGTTTAAAGAAACTGTCATATTGATAGCTCTCTTCGTTCCCCCAGTCAACAGATGAAAAGTGTTCTCTAACCCCATCGTAATCTGTTTAAGCGAAAATCTGGGACTGTTACTGAGTTATCGCTACTATCATACTTCCATTCAATTCTAATGAAATTTTAATTTGTGGTCGCTAGCACCCAGTTCCTCTGAAACTTCTAAATTTTTACAAGGGATTCATTGTTTGCCAGAATTTAAATCAAGCAGGTTATTTCCCCTTGTGGGTTTTTTCTGTCACAAAACTGCTTCAAAAAACAATCCTTAAACTTACTTCTAAGAAAGTCGTATGATTCTAAATTCCAGTCAAGAAATTCCAATCAATATGACTAAAGTTAAAGTCTCCTAGAATTACTACATATCGTGCCTTTTGGCCTTAACAATTTCCTCCCATAGTGTCCCCCTTGGTCCCTATCAAAAATTTGGGGGACGGTATATCACACCTAAAATCATTTTTTTCAGGACCGTCTGAAAATTTTTATCCAGACTCTGTATTGTTACTTCAGACTTAATCCCGTTTTTATGCAACAGTTCAAGCGATTCGGACATACAATGCCACCCCAACCCCTTCCCGATACTTCTTTCTACTTGGAACAATTTTAAAACCCTGAATGTGACATTCCGCAGGCATGTCCCGACTTTTGAATTAAACCACGTCTCAGTTAGGCAAATACTTTAATATTACCTGCACTAGCAACTAATCTAAACTCGTCCATTTATTCCTTTGCACTACGGCTAATGCTAATAAATATTTTCTGAAAGACTCTCCTTTCTCTTTACCCTTCCCGCTCATTTTGTTTTTCTACTAACCTATTGCTGCCTTATCACCCGTGTCACTGGTTTTTTCAATATCTACCCCGTTCTGCTTATTACTAGTTCCCCTAGAAAATCTTTAAAATACTACACTGGGACTTCACTGTTTTCCTGCCAAAACCCTTGCCCCTGCTATTCCTAGTTTATAGTCCTAACAGCTCCCCCCACTGCAGTTGCCAGTGCCCCACCCCAGACCTAGATAAGTGAAAACCCCATCCTGGCATACATGTCATTTCTGCCCTAGAAGAGGTCCCAGTTGTCAATGAAAGATACCGCATTTCCTTACAGTATTTGTCCAGCCAGCAATTGACATCAATTGCCCTGGACAACCATTCATTTCCAACTCCTTCCTTGGCAAAATACCACTTTTGACAGGGTTCCCACCCTTCCTCCTAAATTTTTTCTATTGCTGACTTATACCTGCTAATCAGGTCTTCACTCCTACGTCTGCCAACATCATTGCCTCCAGCACTGAAACAGATAATAGGATTGCTCCAATTACCTATGATGTCATCCAGACGGCTAACAATATCCTCCATCCCAGCCCCAGGAAAGCAAACTCTGTCTCCTACTCCTGTCCTTCAAGCAGAACGCCCTATCCATATACCTAACTTGGCTATCCCCAACAACAACAATATTCTTACCTTCCTTGGTGTCGTTCGTCGTGACGTTCCCAGTAGTCGACTCGCATTCGTCGGGTAGCACTGAGAATGTATTAGATGTTTCCAGAACAGTTTCCACAGCAGTCTCTTTCTTCATCGTTTCTACCTTTCCATTCGTCTTCTTGATCGTCAACTTCGTTCCCTGCTGTCCAGCCACTGACCAGTTTCCCTTTTTGACCTTAGGACTCAAAACAGGAGGACTACTACGAATCTTCTTGTTTTCCTCGGTCAGTCGCCAATCTCCATCTTCGCCATCCTCAATTCTTCCTTAAGCTGTTGGTAAAGTTGCTCGATGGAGAGCATCTTGCTTCAATCCGTAGAGTGCGCACAAACAGGTCTTCACAGAGCTAAGTACACGTCACCACTTATACACCTCAATCAGGTCTCCGCTTATTCTTCGTCTAACAAGTGAATGTAACTTAAGAGTCTTCAATCTTTCTTCATAAGGAAGATTTCTAATGCTGTGTATTAACTTAGTCATCCTACGCTGAATGTTTTCTAACGAATTTATGTCCATTCTGTAATATGGAGACCAGAATTGAGCTGCATAATCTAGGTGAGGCCTTACTAATGATGTATAAAGCTGCAGTATGACCTCTGGACTTCTGTTGCTTACACTTCTTGATATAAATCCCAGTAATCTATTTGCCTTATTACGTACGCTTAGGCATTACTGTCTTGGTTGCTGCTCACCATAACCCCCAAGTCCTTTTTCGCAATCTGTATGGCTAAGTTCTACATCGTTTAACTTATAAGTGCTAGAGTTATGGACACTCCCGAGATTCAGAACCTTGCATTTATCTACATTGAACTGCATCTGCCACTTTTCTGACCAAGAACAGAGTTTGTTTAAATCCTCCTGAAGTTCCCTAACATCTACGTTTGAATCAATTATCCTACCTATCTTTGTGTCATCGGCGAATTTACTCATATCACTAGTAATTCCCTCATCAAGATCATTTATGTATCCTTTACCAGGATCGTGGCAACTCCTTGACGGGAGTGACGTTATATCCGGGAACACGTCATGATGACTTTCGTGTTATTTCTCGATATCAAAGAAATTTTTACCACAGAATAGGTTAAGGAGTTTCTTTGCAGCTCAAAACACAAGGTTTAATAGTTCCACTTAGTTGTGGTAGAGAATGGTTTAAAATGGTACTGTGGTACTTCTGTGGGTTTAACAACTCAGCTGATTAGGAAATATACCAAGGAGACTCACGAAATCGTAAGGACATGATGGCTTGTTTGCAGTCCTGTCATTACGATTTCGTGAGTCATGTTGACGGCTTTGAGGGGACTTGAGCTAGAGTTCGTCACGGCCACGCTAGCTGGAGATTCGTCTGTAAAAACTTGCATATGTGGTCACAGTGGTGCCTATGCTAACCTTCCTACGGTGTAGAAATACACGTAGTTTAATGAATCGTATTGTAGCTAGCTGGCCCAGTGGCTAACGCGTCGGTCTGGAGTTTGACTCTGATCGCGGGTTCTAACCCCACCCATGGTGTGGTTAGTTTGCAATCCTGTCATTACGATTTCGTGAATTATTGTAAGTCATTTTGTTCTGATGAAGACGACAGTCAATGAGGAACCTGTGATTGTTTTAGCTTCGCCAGTTCTTGGATACGCAGACAAGCACTTGAAAGGGCACAACGCAGATCATTTTCTTTTTGAGAGTATACCCATGACGTTCAAAAAAGCTTGTTGTCATTGCCCTTGTGTTTCTATCATTTTGCAAATGCTTTAACTTGTTTCACAGAATTATTTCAGAACGTTGTGCTACGAATGAAACATTGATGCCTTTCTTCTCCAGTATCACAGAATCATTTGAGAAAGTTATGCTACGATTGACACATTGATGTCCTTCTTCTCTTTTGATGATGGATGTGACACCATATTGAATACATTTACCATTGTACCCAATTTTTTTTTTTACCTCAAAATCCAGTGAACAAACATCAAGAATAAGTCAGGAAAAAAAGTAAAATATTTACCTGTATTTTTAATTTAATCTGTGAATTAATATACTGAATTAAAAAACAAATCTCAGGTTCCAGACTATGGAACTGAACTTCTCCAGGCTGAGGGACTGACAACCTCAAATTCTACGACTTCAAGGGTGATGGACTGATAACATCGTCTTCACATCTCTACTGTTCCTGCCTACTTTCTGTATTCGACTGAAGAAGCCTACTGTGTAGGCGAAACGTTTCGGAATAAAGTTGCCTAACTGTTGCCTATGTGTCTTACCTACCAACCAGTTTGGTATTGTATACCTTTTGATGTACATAATCTGTTGAGAGGTGGTCTTAGTACCCCTCTGAAACGACCTAAAATCCCCCAGGGGGGAATTCCCTCTAGGTGAGAACTCACGATTTGAAAACACGAAATTGCCTTGATCCAAGGAAGAGAAAATAACTCCAGTTCCTTGGATCGAGAGCCTACGTCAAGGCTCCACTGAACGGGGTGAACATAGTATAAATGAAAACCTGATGATTTTACGTTTCGCCCACAGTGATAAATTTTCACTGTGGGTAAAATACTGTGCAATAAAGCTCCACTGTGGGTGAAACATTGCATAATAATGGTCCACTGTGGGTGAAACATTGCATAATAATGGTCCACTGTGGGTGAAACATTGCATAATAATGGTCCACTGTGGGTGAAACAATGCATAATAATGGCCCACTGTGGGTGAAACATTGCATAATAATAGTTTACTGTGGGTGAAACATTGCATAATAATGATCCACTGTGGGTGAAACATTGCATAATAATGGTCCACTGGGGGGAAACATTGCATAATAATGGTCCACTGTGGGTGAAACATTGCATAATAATGGTCCACTGTGGGTGAAACAGTGCATAATAATGATCCACTGTGGGTGAAATATTGCATAATAATGGTCCACTGTGGGTGAAACATTGCTTAATAATGGTCCACTGTGGGTGAAACAGTGCATAATAATGGTCCACTGTGGGTGAAACATTGCATAATAATGGTCCACTGTGGGTGAAACAGTGCATAATAATGGCCCACTGTGGGTGAAACATTGCATAATAATGGCCCACTGTGGGTGAAACATTGCATAATAATGGTCCACTGTGGGTGAAACATTGCATAATAATGGCCACTGTGGGGGGAACAGTGCATAATAATGGCCCACTGTGGGTGAAACATTGCATAATAATGGTCCACTGTGGGTGAAACATTGCATAATAATGGTCCACTGTGGGTGAAACATTGCTTAATAATGGTCCACGTGGGGTGAAACATTGCATAATAATGGTCCACTGTGGGTGAAACATTGCATAATAATGGTCCACTGTGGGTGAAACATTGCTTAATAATGGTCCACTGTGGTGAAACATTGCATAATAATGGTCCACTGTGGTGAAACATTGCATAATATGGTCCACTGTGGGTGAAACATTGCATAATAATGGTCCACTGTGGGTGGAAACAGTGCATAATAATGGTCCACTGTGGGTGAAACATTGCATAATAAATGGTCCACTGTGGGTGAAACAGTGCATAGTAATGGCCCACTGTGGGTGAAACATTGCATAATAATGGTCCACTGTGGGTGGAACAGTGCATAATAATGGCCCACTGTGGGTGAAACATTGCATAATAATGGTCCACTGTGGGTGAAACAGTGCATAATAATGGTCCACTGTGGGTGAAACATTGCATAATAATGGTCCACTGTGGGTGAAACATTGCATAATAATGGTCCACTGTGGTGAAACATTGCATAATAATGGTCCACTGTGGGTGGAACAGTGCATAATAATGGCCCACTGTGGGTGAAACATTGCATAATAATGGTCCACTGTGGGTGAAACAGTGCATAGTAATGGTCCACTGTGGGTGAAACATTGCATAATAATGGTCCACTGTGGGTGGAACAGTGCATAATAATGGCCCACTGTGGGTGAAACATTGCATAATAATGGTCCACTGTGGGTGAAACAGTGCATAATAATGGTCCACTGTGGGTGAAACATTGCATAATAATGGTCCACTGTGGGTGGAACAGTGCATAATAATGGCCCACTGTGGGTGAAACATTGCATAATAATGGTCCACTGTGGGTGAAACAGTGCATAATAATGGTCCACTGTGGGTGAAACATTGCATAATAATGGCCCACTGTGGGTGAAACATTGCATAATAATGGTTTACTGTGGGTGAAACATTGCATAATAATGGTCCACTGTGGGTGAAACAGTGCATAATAATGGTCCACTGTGGGTGAAACATTGCATAATAATGGTCCACTGTGGGTGAAACAGTGCATAATAATGGTCCACTGTGGGTGGAACAGTGCATAATAATGGCCCACTGTGGGTGAAACATTGCATAATAATGGTCCACTGTGGGTGAAACAGTGCATAATAATGGTCCACTGTGGGTGAAACATTGCATAATAATGGTCCACTGTGGGTGAAACAGTGCATAATAATGGTCCACTGTGGGTGAAACAGTGCATAATAATGGTCCACTGTGGGTGAAACATTGCATAATAATGGTCCACTGTGGGTGAAACATTGCATAATAATGGTCCACTGTGGGTGAAACAATGCATAATAATGGCCCACTGTGGGTGAAACATTGCATAATAATAGTTTACTGTGGGTGAAACATTGCATAATAATGATCCACTGTGGGTGAAACATTGCATAATAATGGTCCACTGTGGGGGAAACATTGCATAATAATGGTCCACTGTGGGTGAAACATTGCATAATAATGGTCCACTGTGGGTGAAACAGTGCATAATAATGATCCACTGTGGGTGAAATATTGCATAATAATGGTCCACTGTGGGTGAAACATTGCTTAATAATGGTCCACTGTGGGTGAAACAGTGCATAATAATGGTCCACTGTGGGTGAAACATTGCATAATAATGGTCCACTGTGGGTGAAACAGTGCATAATAATGGCCCACTGTGGGTGAAACATTGCATAATAATGGCCCACTGTGGGTGAAACATTGCATAATAATGGTCCACTGTGGGTGAAACATTGCATAATAATGGTCCACTGTGGGTGGAACAGTGCATAATAATGGCCCACTGTGGGTGAAACATTGCATAATAATGGTCCACTGTGGGTGAAACATTGCATAATAATGGTCCACTGTGGGTGAAACATTGCTTAATAATGGTCCACTGTGGGTGAAACATTGCATAATAATGGTCCACTGTGGGTGAAACATTGCATAATAATGGTCCACTGTGGGTAAAAACATTGCTTAATAATGGTCCACTGTGGGTGAAACATTGCATAATAATGGTCCACTGTGGGTGAAACATTGCATAATAATGGTCCACTGTGGGTGAAACATTGCATAATAATGGTCCACTGTGGGTGGAACAGTGCATAATAATGGCCCACTGTGGGTGAAACATTGCATAATAATGGTCCACTGTGGGTGAAACAGTGCATAGTAATGGCCCACTGTGGGTGAAACATTGCATAATAATGGTCCACTGTGGGTGGAACAGTGCATAATAATGGCCCACTGTGGGTGAAACATTGCATAATAATGGTCCACTGTGGGTGAAACAGTGCATAATAATGGTCCACTGTGGGTGAAACATTGCATAATAATGGTCCACTGTGGGTGAAACATTGCATAATAATGGTCCACTGTGGGTGAAACATTGCATAATAATGGTCCACTGTGGGTGGAACAGTGCATAATAATGGCCCACTGTGGGTGAAACATTGCATAATAATGGTCCACTGTGGGTGAAACAGTGCATAGTAATGGTCCACTGTGGGTGAAACATTGCATAATAATGGTCCACTGTGGGTGGAACAGTGCATAAAATGGCCCACTGTGGGTGAAACATTGCATAATAATGGTCCACTGTGGGTGAAACAGTGCATAATAATGGTCCACTGTGGGTGAAACATTGCATAATAATGGTCCACTGTGGGTGGAACAGTGCATAATAATGGCCCACTGTGGGTGAACAATTGCATAATAATGGTCCACTGTGGGTGAAACAGTGCATAATAATGGTCCACTGTGGGTGAAACATTGCATAATAATGGCCCACTGTGGGTGAAACATTGCATAATAATGGTTTACTGTGGGTGAAACATTGCATAATAATGGTCCACTTTGGGTGAAACAGTGCATAATAATGGTCCACTGTGGGTGAAACATTGCATAATAATGGTCCACTGTGGGTGAAACAGTGCATAATAATGGTCCACTGTGGGTGGAACAGTGCATAATAATGGCCCACTGTGGGTGAAACATTGCATAATAATGGTCCACTGTGGGTGAAACAGTGCATAATAATGGTCCACTGTGGGTGAAACATTGCATAATAATGGTCCACTGTGGGTGAAACAGTGCATAATAATGGTCCACTGTGGGTGAAACAGTGCATAATAATGGTCCACTGTGGGTGAAACAGTGCATAATAATGGTCCACTGTGGGTAAAAACAGTGCATAATAATGGTCCACTGTGGGTGAAACAGTGCATAATAATGGTCCACTGTGGGTGAAACAGTGCATAATAATGGTCCACTGTGGGTGAAACAGTGCATAATAATGGTCCACTGTGGGTGAAACATTGCATAATAATGGTCCACTGTGGGTGAAACATTGCATAATAATGGTCCACTGTGTGTGAAACAGTGCATAATAATGGTCCACTGTGTGTGAAACAGTGCATAATAATGGTCCACTGTGGGTGAAACATTGCATAATAATGGTCCACTGTGGGTGAAACAGTGCATAATAATGGTCCACTGTGGGTGAAACATTGCATAATAATGGTCCACTGTGGGTGAAACATTGCATAATAATGGTCCACTGTGTGTGAAACAGTGCATAATAATGGTCCACTGTGGGTGAAACATTGCATAATAATGGTCCACTGTGGGTGAAAATAGTGCATAATAATGGTCCACTGTGGGTGAAACATTGCATAATAATGGTCCACTGTGGGTGAAACAGTGCATAATAATGGTCCACTGTGGGTGAAACAGTGCATAATAATGATCCACTGTGGGTGAAACAGTGCATAATAATTGTCCACTGTGGGTGGAACAGTGCATAATAATGGTCCACTGTGGGTGGAACATTGCTTAATAATGGTCCACTGTGGGTGAAACAGTGCATAATAATGGTCCACTGTGGGTGGAACAGTGCATAATAATGGTCCCCTGTGGGTGGAACATTGCTTAATAATGGTCCACTGTGGGTAGAACATTGATGGAAAAACTCCACTGTAAGTGAAATCTAAAATAAAGCCACATTGTGGGTGAAACCTAGTATATTAAAGCCCCATTGAGGGGCTTTAAAGAGTTTTCAACCTAGTACTCGTGGATGTAGACTCGAGTCTCCGTCCACAAATCTCACCCAGCCAAGTTGAGGCAGGAATCACCAACGGAACAAAGAAAAAGGTTTCTTTTTCTTTCTCTACAGCTATGTTTCCTCTCGTAGGAAGCCTCCACACACACATACAATTATGTTTCCTCTCGTAGGAAGCCTCCCCACATACAATTATGTTTCCTCTCGTAGGAAGCCTTCTTACATATACAAGTATCAGTGTTTCCTCTCGTAGGAAGCCTTCTTACATATACAAGTATCAGTGTTTCCTCTCGTAGGAAGCCTTCTTACATATACAAGTATCAGTGTTTCCTCTCGTAGGAAGCCTTCTTACATATACAAGTATCAGTGTTTCCTCTCGTAGGAAGCCTCCTTACATATACAAGCATCAGTGTTTACTCACGTAGGAAGCCTCCAGCTTTAAGCTTGGCAGGCCAAGGGCACTACCAGCTTAATGTAAAATTTTCAGCGAGTTGTGGCACATATATATTTCACAACCATCATTTTTTCCCCTTCCCGTTTGCATATTTTTTTGGGGTGGGGGGCGGGGGGCGGGGGGCGGTAAGTCCCGGGGATTCAAACACCTTGGAGCGCGCTTCAACCGGCTAATGCTTGGAAAAAAGCTTTTTTAGGGCTCTGCGCAAGCTCTCTCTCGTATTTTTTGTAACCTGTGCTCATCTTTATCAAGAAATATTATTATTCTATTTAACTTGGGCTCATTTTCACCTACAAATGTTATTTTATTTTTTAACTTGGGCTCATTTTCACCTACAAATGTTATTTTATTTTTTAACTTGGGCTCATTTTCACCTACAAATGTTATTTAATTTTTAAACTTGGGCTCATTTTCACCTACAAATGTTATTTTATTTTTTAACTTGGGCTCATTTTCACCTACAAATGTTATTTTATTTTTAACTTGGGCTCATTTTCACCTACAAATGTTATTTTATTTTTAACTTGGGCTCATTTTCACCTACAAATGTTATTTTATTTTTTAACTTGGGCTCATTTTCACCTACAAATGTTATTTTATTTTTTAACTTGGGCTCATTTTCACCTACAAATGTTATTTTATTTTTAACTTGGGCTCATTTTCACCTACAAATGTTATTTTATTTTTTAACTTGGGCTCATTTTCACCTACAAATGTTATTTTATTTTTTAACTTGGGCTCATTTTCACCTACAAATGTTATTTTATTTTTTAACTTGGGCTCATTTTCACCTACAAATGTTATTTTTATTTTTTAACTTGGGCTCATTTTCACCTACAAATGTTATTTTATTTTTAACTTGGGCTCATTTTCACCTACAAATGTATTTTATTTTTAACTTGGGCTCATTTTCACCTACAAATGTTATTTTATTTTTTAACTTGGGCTCATTTTCACCTACAAATGTTATTTTATTTTTTAACTTGGGCTTATTTTCACCTACAAATGTTTATTTTATTTTTTAACTTGGGCTCATTTTCACCTACAAATGTTATTTTATTTTTTAACTTGGGCTCATTTTCACCTACAAATGTTATTTTATTTTTTTAACTTGGGCTCATTTTCACCTACAAATGTTATTTTATTTTTAACTTGGGCTCATTTTCACCTACAAATGTTATTTTATTTTTTAACTTGGGCTCATTTTCACCTACAAATGTTATTTTATTTTTTAACTTGGGCTCATTTTCACCTACAAATGTTATTTTATTTTTAACTTGGGCTCATTTTCACCTACAAATGTTATTTTATTTTTTAACTTGGGCTCATTTTCACCTACAAATGTTATTTTATTTTTTAACTTGGGCTCATTTTCACCTACAAATGTTATTTTATTTTTTAACTTGGGCTCATTTTCACCTACAAATGTTATTTTATTTTTAACTTGGGCTCATTTTCACCTACAAATGTTATTTTATTTTTTAACTTGGGCTCATTTTCACCTACAAATGTTATTTTATTTTTTAACTTGGGCTCATTTTCACCTACAAATGTTATTTTATTTTTTAACTTGGGCTCATTTTCACCTACAAATGTTATTTTATTTTTAACTTGGGCTCATTTTCACCTACAAATGTTATTTTATTTTTAACTTGGGCTCATTTTCACCTACAAATGTTATTTTATTTTTAACTTGGGCTCATTTTCACTACAAATGTTATTTTATTTTTAACTTGGGCTCATTTTCACCTACAAATGTTATTTTATTTTTTAACTTGGGCTCATTTTCACCTACAAATGTTATTTTATTTTTTAACTTGGGCTCATTTTCACCTACAAATGTTATTTTATTTTTTAACTTGGGCTCATTTTCACCAAGATTTTTCTGTATTTTTAACCTGTACTCATTCTCACCGAGAAATATTATTTTTCCCCAATTCTGATTAGTAAATCGATCTTTTTTTTTTCTCTCATGGTGCCATGTGTAACTTACGAAATTAGTTTTTTCACTGATGGAGGGAATTCTTAATATTTATTTCTACAAGTACATGTACAAGGTATACAGACCATAGCTGACATCAATGACATACTACTATATAGAAAGACACTTATGTTGAGCATTTCCAGCAAATTAGGTCAGTTTTGTCCCAGGATGCGACCCACACCAGTCTACTAACACCCAGGTACCTATTTTACTGATGGGTGAGCACTGGACGGCAGGTGTCTTAATGAAACACGTCCTAATGTTTCCAGCCGTAACGAACACCTGGACCTCAGTGTGTGAGCTGAGTGTGCAAGTGATCATGCTAGCACTGCTGCAATGAACTACTGATGTTAAAAGCACTGCTGCAATGAACTACTGATGTTAAAAGCACTGCTGCAATGAACTACTGATGTTAAAAGCACTGCTGCAATGAACTACTGATGTTAAAAGCACTGCTGCAATGAAACTACTGATGTTAAAAGCACTGCTGCAATGAACTACTGATGTTAAAAGCACTGCTGCAATGAACTACTGATATTAAAAGCACTGCTGGAATGAACTGCTGATATTAAAAGCACTGCTGGAATGAACTGCTGATATTAAAAGCACTGCTGGAATGAACTACTGACATTAAAAGCACTGCTGGAATGAGCTGTTGACATTAAAAGCACTGCTTGAGTGAACTATTGATATTAAAAGCACTGCTGGAGCGAACTGATTTTAAAGCACTGCTGGTAATATGGTATATACATAAGGCAGACAGCGGTTAATTCCGCGGCACGGTTCACAGGCTGTCACTGAGCAAAATAAAAGGGTCGACAAAAGGAATTCCATGGGAAGGAGAATGGGAGACAATGGAAGATTAAAGTTGTGAAGACTAAAATATCTGAGAATCTATGGAAGTATAATGACTAAGTATAGTCTTGCCAGCTATAGTTCTATCTAGACTGTGTAGAGATGGAGATGATAGAAAGTGTAGTCTCTCTCTCTCTCTCTGTCACGCACACATACAAAGAATAACTGACGAGGGCAAAAATCACTGAGGTTGAGGAGGAAATGGACGAAGTATTGAATTAAAACCTTCAGACTGTGTTCACAAGAGACGATATTTTTCACCTAAGAGATTTTAGTCTTAGATGAATTAATGGATATTGAAATAACTGAAGAGGGAGTAGACAGTGATACCAGAAGCTGAACAGAGAGAAGATCAACGACCAGGCGGGATAGTTATGTCTTCAAAGAATCTGTAGATAAGTTATGTTATCCACTTAGGGAAATTTTTAAGATTTCACTACGGGAAGGTTAAAATTAGCAAAAATATGAAAGATGGCACATATTGTACCTATATTTAAAAAAAGTAAGAGAAAACACCATACAAACAAGCGGGTCCTAACAGAGGGGTATCCATACACCTATGTGATGGTGTATGGGACGCCATCTCTGAAAACTTTAAAAACAGTTACTAAAATAGAATAAGCTATCAGCTGTTGTGTTGCTAGCTATCCATACGTAAAATTAAACAAAGTTCTGACATCTTTTGAGCTCTTACAGGTACCTAATAGCACTGATGGTGATGATTTCCAAAGTCTGGACTGAGCAGTCCATTTTAGTCTGAAATCGTAGAAAGGTTAAGAAACTCTGATTTAAAAAGACCGGTTTTGTTGACGTTACGAATTTGCTGGAAAAAATATATTACAATGGATTCAATTCTTGGAGAATAATGAAGCACTAAGTGGTAAATAATTTAGTTTTCGGTATGTGAATTCATGCGTATGAAAAATGTTTGAGGTTTTTGAGAGTTATGGAAATTGTTCAAGAAAGAAGTGGATGGGCAGATTCAGATTATATTAATCTAAATTAAAAAAAATTGACGCAGTTTCTCACGAAAGACTAACTTGCAAACTACAAATTTTAAGAGGAAATAAAGATAAATTATTGCAATGGATGAGATAATATTCATTTGAAGGAAAAATGCAAATAGTTATGAAAGGAAAAAATGTCTGCATGGGGAAATGTCATAAGTGGGGTGCCACAAGGGTCTGTACTTGCTCCAATAATGTTTCTAATTTATTTAAATGATTTACAAGAAGGAATAAAAACTGTATGAATATACAAATAATGCAAAAAAATTGTGTAAAATTTAAAAATGTAAATGACTGTAAATCTGCACAAGAGGATATGGCGTGATGAATGATGAAATTTAATATAGACAAATGTCATGTAATAAAAATGGGAGAAAGCGAAATCAGACCACATGAAGAATGTAGAGTAACAAAATATTGAAAGTATCAGAGAGAGAGAGAGAGAGAGAGAGAGAGAGATCAAGGAGTAATGATTAACCAAAAAATTGTCACCAGACGATTTTAATGAAACAGTGAGGCACTCGTGTGCTACACTGGTAAAATATAAAATAGTTCTCAATTTATGGATGGTGCAGCGTTAAGAAAATTGTTTACAATATATATTGGCAAAATTGGAATATGCAGTGGTTGTGTGCTGCCCACACCTGATTAAAAAACATAGATAAGTTAGAAAATTGGAATATGCAGTGGTTGTGTGGTTCCCACACTTGATAAAAACATAGATGAGTTAGAAAATTGGAATATGCAGTGGTTGTGTGGTTCCCACACTTGATAAAAAACATAGATGAGTTAGAAAATTGGAATATGCAGTGGTTGTGTGGTTCCCACACTTGATAAAAACATAGATGAGTTAGAAAATTGGAATATGCAGTGGTTGTGTGGTTCCCACACTTGATAAAAACATAGATGAGTTAGAAAATTGGAATATGCAGTGGTTGTGTGGTTCCCACACTTGATAAAAACATAGATGAGTTAGAAAATTGGAATATGCAGTGGTTGTGTGGTTCCCACACTTGATAAAAACATAGATGAGTTAGAAAATTGGAATATGCAGTGGTTGTGTGGTTCCCACACTTGATAAAAACATAGGTAAGATAGAAAATTGGAATATGCAGTGGTTGTGTGGTTCCCACACTTGATAAAACATAGATAAGATAGAAAATTGGAATATGCAGTGGTTGTGTGGTTCCCACACTTGATAAAACATAGATAAGATAGAAAGTTGGAATATGCAGTGGTTGTGTGGTTCCCACACTTGATAAAACATAGATAAGATAGAAAATTGGAATATGCAGTGGTTGTGTGGTTCCCACACCTGATAAAAGCACAGATAAGTTAGAAAATGTTCTAAGAAGAGCTACAATATGGCAGAACTAAGCAGTATGGACTATGAGGAAATCTTGAAGACATTAAATTTGCCCATGTTGACTGAAGGAAAAAGGAAGACATGATGAAAGGGCATGAAAGAGTAAATAAGGGTTTCTTAGTAGCTGCAACAAGGACAAGAAAAGGCAACAGCTGCAAACTGAGGAAAATATGATAGAAAAAGGATGGTAGAATTTTTTCCCCCTCAATGTGGTTCATCCGTGGGATGCATTAGAGAAGGAATTAGGAAGAGTTGCAACCACCGGAAATTTAAAGAAATTGATTGATGAATATTCTTGATAACGAGACACCACACACATAACTCTGCTACTGTAACTAGAGATAGGTAATTCTCTCTCTCTCTCTCTCTCTCTCTCTCTCTCTCTCTCTCTCTCTCTCTCTCTCTCTCTCTCTCTCTCTCTCTCTCTCTCTCTCTCTCTCTCTCTCTCTCTCTCTCTCTCTCTCTCTCTCTCATTTAAACTTAAGTTCTTTCTAAAATTTTCTCTTGTATGTTTAAATGAAAACAGATGTATCTTTAAACATGTAAGAGAAAATTTGAGAAAGAACTTAAGTTTAAGTGAAAGAGTAGTGAAATTCCAAGTGCTTTCGTGACTACTCACATTGTCAAGGAACTGTGAAAATAATACATCAAAGGAAGGCAATTAAAGGGCTTAGACCACACCTCACAGTCGCATCCCACGAAGATACAACTTTCTCAACTTTTTGGAAATCAATTGGATGGTTAAAATCTCTCACATGAATAAATAGAGCATTGGAATCTTGTCCAGTTCTAATGTTATATTTATGTTGTTTTAATCTTAGTTCGAGACTTTTACCAGTAATAAACTTTATCGCAAATTTTACAAGGAATCTTATAGACACATCCATCAGCATTTTGGGGGGAATTCTTTATCAAAAGTTTTTTTTACTGTATCAAGATTTTTAAATACAACTTTGATATTAAAAGTCTTAACAAGAGAAGGCATATCAACCAAGTTTTCATGGTAAGGGAGAACCAACATATTTTTAGTTGAATAAGGCTGGTTGTCCCTTTTTGGGTTGTAAAAAGTATTTCTAGCAATTTTAAATGATTTATCAATTACATTTCTTGGATATTTCAGATCATTAGTTATTTCATAAATTTTGGATATTTCCTCATCTATGAACTCTGGACTACAAATTCGTAAAGCTCTCAAAAACATTGATGAGAAAACAGACAGTTTGACTCTATCTTGATGCGAAGAATAATAGTGGACATAGGAACAGTTATTTGTAGGTTTTCTGTAAATTTTAAATTTGAATTCATTATTACCCTTAATAATTAAAACATCTAGAAAAGGAAATGAGTTATTTTCCTCAAACTCAACAGTAAAGTTTATAGAATGGGCTAAGCTATTTAATTTAACAAGGAAATGGTGTATATCTACATTCTTGGGCATAAGACACAAAATATCATCAACATATCTGAACCATTTAGCTCTATTAGGGAGGATTGTGTTAAGTAACCTTGTTTCAAAAAATTCCATGTATAGTTATTAAGAACACTACTCTTTCACAGTGGTTATTTTGCATATATATATATATACATTATAATATATATATATATATATATATATATATATATATATATATATTTTATATATATTATATATATATATATATATATTTATATATATATATATATATATATATATATATATATATATATATATATATATATATATATTTTTATATATATATATATATATATATATGTATATATATAATATATATATATATATGTATATATATATATATATATATATATATATATATATATATAATGTAATTTTTATATGGTTTGGTAATTTAGTTTTTAATGACGTCATTTAAACCCTTGCCAGTTTAAGTTGACTTCAATATTTTCCTTTACCGTGAAATGATCCTGGGTTAACGGCGTCGTAATAAAATAATATCATTTTTGTTAATATCCAATGACGATAAAGACGACTTTAACGAGGCGATAGATCTTCCGCAGAAAATTTAT
>NC_069458.1:16604082-16621391 GCF_026875155.1 Cherax quadricarinatus | reverse complement strand
TCCTCCAAAGTGCCCCGGGAAAAAAGGGGCCGACAGTGGACCGACAATAAAAAAATTTCCCCGGGCAATGAGGTTTTAAATGAACGTTCCAACAACTGTTGGAAGCACTGGGGAGAGCTAAAGGGATGAGCATAAAGCTGTGAGACGTTGACAGTGTTCTACATTGTTAATGTGCTTCCATTCGCCATAGAACTATTTCCTAAGTGCGGTGTGGAAATGTGTATACTCCTAGGCGAGTTTCTTGTGCACCTAGGTAGGTCAGCCGGAAATGAAAGGAAACCCAAAGTATCGTAGGCCGTTTAGATCTGGGAAATTTCTTTTCCCGATGCAGCCCGGGGAAAAAAATTATACCTTTGTGAAGACAAAGGGCCTTTAGTTTATACAAATTTTCTTTCAAGATGGTAAAGGAGTAAGGGGAAAAAAAAATATTGAAGATGCAAAAAAAAAACGCAATAAAAAAATTGACAATTATATTTTAATAATTTTTTTAACTTTGAGAACATACATCTAACCAACTGGGAGAAGGTGAGTTGGGTTTTTGGTTAAGTTAGGCTGGGCGGGTTAGGTCATTTGGGTTTGGGGTTAAGTTAGGTCGGGTTTGGGTTTAGGTTGGGTTAGGTTAGCCTAACTAGGTTATTAGTTGGTTAATTGGGTTTAGAAAAGGTTCGTCGGGAAACGGACAAGTGTTTCCTGGGGCGGGTCTTAGATGATGACTCACTGATGGATTTTTAGTCACTGACCGAGACTTCCGCGGGCTTCTGTCCCCCCTTTTAAAAATTAGGTTAAACCCTGTAGAAAAGGGAAAAGAAAAAGGGGCTTGGTGACGTTTTCGTCCTCGGGACCATCAAAGTCCACGACAGAAGGGAATGAGGGGCCAGTAAATAGGCAAAAAACGGGACGGATAAAGAGAGGGGGAAAAAAGGTCCAAGACGAAACACACACACACACACACCACACCACACACAAACACCACACACACACCACACACCACACCAAATGCAGATCTATTTAATTTTGGTTCGCACTGAAACTTTTCCAAAATTAAAACCGGGTTTCGAAATTTTACCTTCTTTAGAGTTAACTGAATAGGACATAACCTGAACTTTAAACCTACATGAAAAAGAAGCTCATTGTTCGCTCAAGTCTTAACTCCTCAGAACTCACAAACAGGGTAGTTTCGGAACTAATAAGTTTATTGTGGTTGAAGAACTAGCTTTAAATTTGAAGCGCGCACAGTGCTATACAGCATTGATAGTCGTAGCACCGGAGATTTAGTAGGAGCGCTTTGCAGCAAGCATATTGCAGTCGTACAAAAGTAGTTTGCACAGAAGTGTGGGAATAGAGTATTAGGAAGTGCGGGAAAAGGCAAAAAAGTATTAGCCTTAATAGTTTTTAATAAAAAAGTAAAGCGTTTAAGCTTTAGTACTAGTAGTAGTATGTTGAGTTCTTAGCATTTTCAGCTATATTTCCACGTTTTTTCATATTTTATTTTCCCTCACGTCTTTTCCTCCTAGTGAAGGGGAAGGAAGAATTGCGGGTGAAGCGAAAACCACTTGGTGTTTACCTGGCGAAGGTTAGAAAAAATGACAAATGGAAGCAAAGGGACACGATTTTTATGCCTTTGAAACTGAATGTAAAGGAAGCTGACGGGTTGGGCACAAGAAACGGGGTCTTAGAAAAGGAAATTCAAAGGGGGTAAAAAATTCCCGAATCGGGCTGGAAACGGAAAAAAAGAAAAACAACGGGTTAGATGATAGAAAACCCCATAAAGCAACAGAAAGAAAGAAATTTAACGGATTAATGATAGAATACCACAACGCAATAAAAGAATGCAATCCCGACAAGATGAGGAGAAATGCATGTGCAACACCTGGTATTGTTTTTAAACAATTTTTCCACCCAAAACCTCATCAATTCGATACAGAGAAAGCAAGGGAAGACAGTGAAATGAGGTTATCATTTCTCACCTTGCAAAATTTTTTCCACAAAGAAGATAAAGGAATCGCCCAAGCACAGAACACGTTTAAATTTTACTTCTAGTGAATCTGAAAACCGGGTTTTTGCCGAGGGGCTGATTACCTCATCTCCTACGTCTTCCTAACCTTACTGAAATGATAAATCTACTGGTTCTAAAAAAGTCTTCGAAAAAGCACTCAGGGAATTTCACATTGTCTAATTCCCATGGAACCTCGTCAGGTGCCAAAAGGGTAAATTCAATTTCAGGTCGTCTTGCTACTTCTATTTCATTAGGGCCACTACACAACATGTATAACATATATTACACACCCCTTTTTATTTTTTCTTCTTTTTTCTTACTATTTTGTTCTTCTTTATTCCTCTTATCTCCAGGGGAAGGGAACAAAATTTCTTCCTTTGTTAATACCGACAAGATGATATTAAGACAAGGTGCAACATCTGGGTATCTTTATTTAAACGTTTCGCCATCCGGGTTTTAATCAATACAAAAACAGACAAAACTTGAAGACGTGGGACTATGTACAGAAAGAGGTAACACCCCTAAACCCTTTGGGAGTGGTGCGAAGAGCACCTAGTCTGGAGATTCTTCCCCGAAAGTTATGCGTGTCGTGAGAGGCGACTAAACCCCGGGGAGCAAGGGGGTAGTAAAACCCCCTTTTCCTGTAACATTTCTAATATTTAAAAAAGGGAAACATTTGCTTTTCTTTTATCGGGCCCCCCGCCTCGGTGGATACTGCCGGGTTTGTTTTAAAAAGAAGAATAGGTAACAGCATACCCCAAAAACAGCCTTGATTTAACCCAAAGGGCTAGAAGAAGAAAAAAAAGAAATGCATAAGAAATGGGAAAAAATAAAAAAAGCAAGGACAAAAAAAACAGAAACGGCCAATCAAATTACAAAGAAAGACAAAAAAGGGTGAAGACAAATTTTAAAAATTTCAGTCAGCAAAGGGCCCAATCAGAAATTTGGGTTTTTTTTAATCACGACAGAACTCATTTAGGATTCTTTAACAACATATGCTAGCATTCCTGGAGTACGCAAACCAGCATGGAAAACCCACACCTGAAAAATTAGGGGAAGAAATTGGAGAAGTGAATATAAGCAACGAGGGTACGGGAATTTGAGCAATAGCACAGAGGCAAAAACCAGGGAAATCATGATGACATTAAAACTTTTAAGGGAAATATAGGATGGCACGATAGAGTTTTAGAATTTGGACAGGAAATCGTCGCTAGCGGAGATAAAGACATTAGTGAGGCAAGGGATGTTAGGAATATTTATTCAGGATCAGTGTGGTCAAAAAGTGAAGAGGCTGCTTAAAATACATAGTTTTAAGAAAAGGGGTCAACAAAGCCCACGAGGCTTGAGGAATGAATGGGGCAAGCGACAATTGAGAGGCGGGACCGAGCAAGACTCGACTCTTGCAATGACACATAGTTGATATAAAGAGAAATACATCCCATTACATCACTTCTCTCTCTCTCTCTCTCTCATTGCCCACAGACACCATAAAAAAGATAAAATCGAACTGGAAAGCTCTTCATAGCGGTTAACCCCGGGTAGTCAAGACCTCGTTTATGGGTTAAGAATCTGGCTCATCTTTCGTGTTCTTCATAATTTTATTTTACTTGTAAGAGAGGCGTGTTTGTGCGGTGTTTTTTGGCGGGTTTTCCTTGCTTGTTAATGTGTGTGGTGCGATTATGCGATTTTTTATGATACGTTAGTGCTTGCGTGTTTGTGTGCGCGTTCGTGTGGCTTTGTGAACCGTGTAGAATTTTTTGTTTTATGGGGGGGTTTTTTCATGTGCGTACTTTTTTTTTCGTGTTGCTGGTGTCCCGTGTTGCACTGTGTTTTAAAAAAATTGGAAAAACATGAGGAGGGGGTGGGTGTGATTGGACCCCGACTAATTTTGCTACTAGGTCTATCCCTGTTCCTTCCTTAAGTAAGGGGACGACCCTGACTAATTAAGGCATTGGGTTAAGCCGGTGGAGAATTAGACTTGCCTAGCATGGTCAGTAGGCCTGCTACAGTGTTCCTTCTTTCTTATATTATTATTTTTCCCAGTGAACGACAAAATTCAATTTCTTTACCAATATCGTTGGGGAAATGTTTTCTTACAAAACTAAAATTCTAAACGAATTACGACGAATACTTCAGTAGTGGTGATTAGTGTAAGCTTATCCAATATTGGCATCATCTAGAGTGTTAAATGTAATCAAAGCATCTTTCTTGGTGATACGAGCACGTAGAGAAATTTCTTGGATTTAAACGTACTAGAGAGCATTTTTCCATAGCGTTTAAGCGCAACCTAGCTTTATCGAAGAGCATCTTCGCTCATAGCCGAGCTTCCCCACAAAATTTTTCATTATCCGTAAATTTCCCTCCCTCTACAAATTAAAGCGTTCTTTTCTAACCACAATAAACGTAATTTTACTCTCGAAGTCTATAGAGGAGTTTGACAGTGCTTTGTACTCTGGGTATAAACAAGTGTCCCCATTTCTGAGGGATCCGCCCCCCTGCATTCCCAAAGAAAATCGTTCCGCATTTTCATTCTCTCTGGGACCAAGGCGTTGGCGAAAAAACATTACCTGCGTTATACATACAGTGGCATCCACTGCTGAATATTGTAGTATGTACGTTCCTCCTGGCCTTACACTCTAGAAATTTTTGCCTCAAGGCGCTCCAGGGGAGGGAAAAGAAGGGAAAAAAAAGCAACTGGGAAGAAAAACATTAGGTGCTTTGCCAGTTGGGGTTTTTTTGCGTGGTCCTGGGAGGGTTTATTGCCCTGGGCTTGTGAGGGGTTGTTGCATGGTCCCTTTTGAGGGGTTTTTGCATGGTCTTGTGAGGGGTTTTTTGCATGGTCTTGTGAGGGGGTTTTTGCATGGTCTTGTGAAAAGGTTGTTGAATGATTCTATGAGGGGTTGTTTCGTGGTCTTGTGAGGGGTTGTTGCATGGTCTTGTGAGGGGTTGTTGCATGGTCCTGGGAGGAGTTATTGCATGGTCTTGTGAGGGATTGTTGAAGGATTCTATGAGGGGTTGTTACATGGCCTTGTGAGGGGTTGTTGCATGGCCTTCTGAGGGGTTGTTGCATGGTCTTCTGAGGGGTTCTTGCATGGTCTTGTGAGAGGTTGTTGAAGGATTCTATGAGGGGTTGTTTCATGGTCTTGTGAGGGGTTGTTACATGGTCTTGTGAGGGGTTGTTGCACGGTCTTGTGAGGGGTTGTTGAAGGATTCTGTGAGGGGTTGTTACATGGTCTTGTGAGGGTTTGTTGCATGGTCTTGTGAGGGGTTGTTACATAGTCTTGTGAGGGTTGTTGCATGTCTTGTGAGGGGTTGTTGCATGGTCTTGTGAGGGGTTGTTGAAGGATTCTGTGAGGGTTGTTACATGGGCTTGTGAGGGGTTGTTGCATGGTCTTGTGAGGGTTGTTGAAGGATTCTGTGAGGGGTTGTTACATGGTCTTGTGAGGGTTGTTGCATGGTCTTGTGAGGGGTTGTTGCATGGTCTTGTGAGGGGTTGTTGCATGGTCTTGTGAGGGGTTGTTACCTGGTCTTGTGAGGGGTTGTTACATGGTCTTGTGAGGGATTTTTGAAGGATTCTATGAGGGGTTGTTACATGGCCTTGTGAGGGGTTGTTGCATGGTCTTGTGAGAGGTTGTTACATGGTCTTGTGAGGGTTGTTACATGGTCTTGTGAGAGGTTGTTACATGGTCTTGTGAGGGGTTGTTACATGGTCTTGTGAGAGGTTGTTACATGGTCTTGTGAGGGGTTGTTACATGGTCTTGTGAGAGGTTGTTACATGGTCTTGTGAGGGGTTGTTACATGGTCTTGTGAGAGGTTGTTACATGGTCTTGTGAGAGGTTGTTACATGGTCTTGTGAGAGGTTGTTACATGGTCTTGTGAGAGGTTGTTACATGGTCTTGTGAGAGGTTGTTACATGGTCCTTGTGAGAGGTTGTTACATGGGCTTGTGAGAGGTTGTTACATGGTCTTGTGAGAGGTTGTTACATGGTCTTGTGAGAGGTTGTTACATGGTCTTGTGAGGGATTTTTGAAGGATTCTATGAGGGGTTGTTACATGGCCTTGTGAGGGGTTGTTACATGGTCTTGTGAGGGGTTGTTACATGGTCTTGTGAGAGGGTTTTTACATGGTCTTGTGAGAGGTTGTTGCATGGTCTTGTGAGAGGTTGTTACATGGTCTTGTGAGAGGTTGTTACATGGTCTTGTGAGAGGTTGTTGCATGGTCTTGTGAGGGGTTGTTACATGGTCTTGTGAGGGGTTGTTACATGGTCTTGTGAGAGGTTGTTTTCATGGTCTTGTGAGAGGTTGTTTACATGGTCTTGTGAGAGGTTGTTGCATGGTCTTGTGAGGGGTTGTTTACATGGTCTTGTGAGAGGTTGTTACATGGTCTTGTGAGGGGTTGTTACATGGTCTTGTGAGAGGTTGTTACATGGTCTTGTGAGAGGTTGTTACATGGTCTTGTGAGGGGTTGTTGCATGGTCTTGTGAGGGGTTGTTACATGGTCTTGTGAGGGGTTGTTACATGTCTTGTGAGAGGTTGTTACATGGTCTTGTGAGGGGTTGTTACATGGTCTTGTGAGAGGTTGTTACATGGTCTTGTGAGAGGTTGTTACATGGTCTTGTGAGGGGTTGTTACATGGCCTTGTGAGGGGTTGTTACATGGTCTTGTGAGGGGTTGTTACATGGTCTTGTGAGAGGTTGTTACATGGTCTTGTGAGAGGTTTTTTGCATGGTCCTTGTGAGAGGTTGTTACATGGTCTTGTGAGAGGTTGTTACATGGTCTTGTGAGAGGTTGTTGCATGGTCTTGTGAGGGGTTGTTACATGGTCTTGTGAGAGGTTGTTACATGGTCTTGTGAGAGGTTGTTGCATGGTCTTGTGAGAGGTTGTTACATGGTCTTGTGAGAGGTTGTTGCATGGTCTTGTGAGAGGTTGTTGAAGGATCTGTGAGGGGTTTTTTACATGGTCTTGTGAGGGGTTTTGTTACATGGGCTTGTGAGAGGTTGTTACATGGTCTTGTGAGAGGTTGTTGCATGGTCTTGTGAGAGGTTGTTGAAGGATTCTGTGAGGGGTTGTTTCATGGCCTTGTGAGGGGTTGTTACATGGTCTTGTGAGGGGTTGTTTCATGGTCTTGTGAGGGGTTGTTACATGGTCTTGTGAGGGATTTTTGAAGGATTCTATGAGGGGTTGTTACATGGCCTTGTGAGGGGTTGTTACATGGTCTTGTGAGGGGTTGTTACATGGTCTTGTGAGGGGTTGTTACATGATATTGTGAGGTTTTGTTACATGGTCTTGTGAGGGGTTGTTACATGATATTGTGAGGGGTTGTTACATGATATTGTGAGGGGTTGTTACATGGTCTTGTGAGGGGTTGTTACATGGTCTTGTGAGGGGTTGTTACATGGTATTGTGAGGGTTTGTTACAGGGTCTTGTGAAGGATAACATGGTATTGTGAGTGGTTGTTACATGGTCTTGTGAGGGTTTGTTACAGAGTCTTGTGAGGGTTGTTACATGATCTTGTGAGGGGTTGTTACATGGTCTTGTGAGGAGTTGTTACATGATCTTGTGAGGGGTTGTTACATGATCTTGTGAGGGGTTGTAACATGGTCTTGTGAGAGGTTGTTACATGATCTTGTGAGGGGTTGTTACATGGTCTTGTGAGAGGTTGTTACATGATCTTGTGAGGGGTTGTTACATGGTCTTGTGAGAGGTTGTTACATGGTCTTGTGAGTGGTTGTTACATGGTCTTGTGAGGGGTTGTTGAAGGATCCTTTGAGAGGTTGCATGGTATATTGTGGGGTTGTTGCACTATATCAATTGTTGCACTACCCTGTAAACCACCCAATCCTACAAAGATGGCGCAGCCAGCAGAGCTAGCTCTTTGTAAGGGGTTGTATGTCGTGATTTGGGTTGCAACATAGTTCTGGATCTGATTTGCTGCACAATTCGCTGTTGGTTGTGGCATGAATCAACTAGGTTATTCATTTAGTATTTTCAGAACTAAGCGCTAAACCCGTATGATCATACAATATGCACCATTCAGAGCGCCGCAAAATGAGCTTTGCTTCAGAGAGTGGGCGAAACACCGTGGTATCGTTAGCAGAAATACCACCACGGTATTAGATGCAATAAGACGATGGTGATATTACAAAACGTAATACCACAGAGAGGACTTCTGACGGTGGATTACAAGCAGTAATACCCCCAGTGAGGACCTCTGAAAGGTGGTATTACAAGCAGTAATACCCCTAGTGAGGATCTCTGACGGTGGTATTACAAGCAGTAATACCCCTAGTGAGGATCTCTGACGGTGGTATTAAAAGCAGTAATAAACCCCCCCGTGAGGACCCTCTGACGGTGGGATTACAAACAGTAATACCCCTAATGAGGGTCTCTACGGTGGTATTACAAGCAGAAAAACCCCCAGTGAGGATCTCTGACGGTGGGATTACATGCATAATACCCCCCGCGAGGATCTCTGACGGTGGCATTACAAGCCCGTAATACCCCCAGTGAGGATCTCTGACGGGGGTATTACATGCAGTAAAACCCCCATGAGGATCTCTACGGTGGAATTACATGCATTTAATACCCCCAGTGAGGATCTCTGACGGTGTATTACAAGCAGTAAACCCCCAGTGAGGACCTCTGACGGTGGTATTACAAGCAGTAATACCCCTAGTGAGGATCTCTGACGGTGGGATTACAAGCATAATACCCCTAGTGAGGATCTCTGACGTGGTATTAAAAGCAGTAAAACCCCCCAGTGAGGACCTCTGACGGTGGTATTACAACAGTAATACCCCTAATGAGGATCTCTGACGGTGTAAATTTCAAGCAGTAATACCCCCAGTGAGGATCTCTGACGGGGGTATTACATGCAGTAAATACCCCCAGCGAGGGTCTCTGACGGTGGCATACAACAGTAATACCCCCAGTGAGGATCTCTGACGGTGGTATTACATGCAGTAATACCCCCAGTGAGGATCTCTGACGGTGGTATTACATGCAGTAATACCCCCAGTGAGGATCTCTGACGGTGGTATTACATGCAGTAATACCCCCAGTGAGGACCTCTGACGGTGGTATTAAAAAGCAATAATACCCCCATGAGGACCTCTGACGGGGGTATTACAAGCAATAAACCCCCAGTGAGACCTCTGACGGGTTATTACAAGCAATAATACCCCCAGTGAGGACCTCTGACGGTGGTATTACAAGCAATAATACCCCCAGTGAGGACCTCTGACGGTGGTATTACAAGCAATAATACCCCCAGTGAGGACCTCTGACGGTGGTATTACAAGCAATAATACCCCCCAGTGAGGATCTCTGACGGTGGATTACAAGCAATAATACCCCCCCGTGAGAACCTCTGACGGTGGTATTACAAGCAGAATACCCCCAGTGAGGATCTTTTGACGGTGGGATTACAACATAATACCCCCAGTGAGGATCTCTGACGGTGGTATTTCAAGCAGTAATACCCCCAGTGAGGATCTCTGACGGTGGTATTACAAGCATTAATACCCCCAGTGAGGACCTCTGACGGTGGTATTACAAGCATAAAAACCCCCAGTAAGGACCTCGACGGTGGTATTACAAGCAGTAATACCCCCAGTGAGGATCTCTGACGGTGGTATTACAAACAGTAATACCCCCAGTGAAGATCTCTGACGGTGGTATTACAAGCAGTAATAAACCCCCAGTGAAGATCTCTGACGGTGGTATTACAAGCATAATACCCCCAGTGAAGATCTCTGACGGTGGTATTACAACAGTAATACCCCTAGTGGGATCTCTGACGGTGGTATTACAAGCAAAAATAACCCCCAGTGAGGGCCTCTGACGGTGGGATTACAAGCAATAATACCCCCAGTGAGACCTCTGACGGGGTATTACAAGCAATAATACCCACAGTGAGGACCTCTGACGGTGGTATTACAAGCAATAATACCCCCAGTGAGGACCTCTGACGGGGTATTACAAGCAATAATACCCCCATGAGGACCTCTGACGGTGGTATTACAAGCAATAATACCCCCAGTGAGGACCTCTGACGGTGGTATTACAAGCAATAATACCCCCAGTGAGGGCCTCTGACGGGGTATTACAAGCAATAATACCCCCAGTGAGGACCTCTGACGGTGGTATTTCAAGCAATAATACCCCCAGTGAGGACCTCTGCGGTGGTATTACAAGCAAAAAAACCCCCAGTGAGGAACTCTGACGGTGGTATTTCAAGCAATAATACCCCCAGTGAGGACCTCTGACGTGGTATTACAAGCAATAAAAAACCCCCAGTGAGGAACTCTGACGGTGGTATTACAAGCAATAATACCCCCAGTGGGGAGACCTCTGACGGTGGGATTACAAGCAATAATACCCCCCAGTGAGGAACTCTGACGTGGTACTACAAGCAATAATACCCCCAGTGAGGATCTCTGACGGTGGTAATACAAGCAATAATACCCCCATGAGGACCTCTGACGGTGGTATTACAAGCAATAATACCCCCAGTGAGGACCTCTGACGGGGGTATTACAAGCAATATACCCCCAGTGAGGACTCTGACGGTGGTATTACAAGCAATAATACCCCCAGTGAGGAACTCTGACGGGGGTATTACAAACAATAATACCCCCAGTGAGGAACTCTGACGGTGGTACTACAAGCAATAAATACCCCCAGTGAGGACCTCTGACGGTGGTATTACAAGCAATAATACCCCCAGTGAGGACCTCTGACGGTGTATTTTCAAGCAAAAAATACCCACAGTGAGGACCTCTGACGGTGGTATTACAAGCAATAATACCCCCAGTGAGGACCTCTGACGGTGGTATTACAAGCAATAATACCCCCAGTGAGGACCTCTGAAAGGGGGTATTACAAGCAATAAAACCCCCCGTGAGGACCTCTGACGGTGGTATTACAAGCAATAATACCCCCAGTGAGGACCTCTGACGGTGGGATTACAAGCAATAATACCCCCAGTGAGGACCTCTGACGGGGTATTACAAGCAATAATACCCCCAGTGAGGACCTCTGACGGTGGTATTACAACAATAATACCCCTAGTGAGGAACTCTGACGGTGGTATTACAAGCAATAATACCCCCAGTGAGGACCTCTGACGGTGGTATTACAAGCAATAATACCCCTAGTGAGGAACTCTGACGGTGGTATTACAAGCAATAATACCCCCCAGTGAGGACCTCTGACGTGGTATTACAAGCAATAATACCCCTAGTGAGGAACTCTGACGGTGGTATTACAAGCAATAATACCCCCAGTGAGGACCTCTGACGGTGGTATTACAAGCAATAATACCCCTAGTGAGGAACTCTGACGGTGGTATTACAACAATAATAAACCCCCCGTGAGGACCTCTGACGGGGTATTACAAGCAATTTAAAACCCCTAGTGAGGAACTCGACGGTGGTATTACAAGCAATAATACCCCCATGAGGACCTCTGACGGGGGTATTACAAGCAATAATACCCCTAGGAGGAACTCTGACGGTGGTATTACAAGCAATAATACCCCCAGTGAGGACCTCTGACGGGGGTATTACAAGCAATAATACCCCCAGTGAGGAACTCTGACGGTGGTAAATTTCAAGCAATAATAAACCCCCCGTGAGGACCTCTGACGGTGGTATTACAAGCAATAATACCCTAGTGAGGAACTCTGACGGTGGTATTACAACAATAATAAACCCCCAGTGAGGAACTCTGACGGGGGTATTACAAGCAATAATAACCCCCAGTGAGGACCTCTGACGGTGGTATTACAAACAATAATACCCCCAGTGAGGACCTCGACGGTGGTATTACAAGCAATAATACCACTGTAAGAACCTTACTCACCTCTGTATTCTGCTGTAGACGAGAAAGAAAGTACAAAATGAAAGTTTGACTTCATCGTCATAACTTTCTTCTCCCTGTGAGTCGAGTTTTTTTAGACAAATGATTCTGAGAACCGACAAGTTGATAAATTAGACACATGTGCAAAACTTGGATATCTTTATTGTGGAAACGTTTCGCCACACAGTGGCTTTATCAGTCAAATACAAAGAAGAAAGGCGATGATCAGAAGAAAAAATTTGAGGCAATCAGTCCCCCGAGCCTAGAGTCAACGTAATCAATCCTTCAGCTTATGGACTGATGATCCTAGGTGTTGTACACATTTCTAATTTATCTTTGTGCTCGTTATTTATTGTCCCAGTCCCCGGTACTGCTTTTAAAAATTTTTTAGCAAATTAATAAACGAGACGACAAACGCATCAGGGCAAGATTTACACACCTAGTTAGTGCTATTTAATTTTCGACGGAACAAATGACAAACGTTAATGGGGCGCGGGGAGTCTTTTTAAAGTTTTCAATACTCCATTAAAGTCTTATTTGTTCCATTTTGTTGTCAATTCAAGCAGTTATGACCTGTAATTTAAAATTTGATTAGATCGGGGATACTTCAAAAAACACAATACAAGTATTTTAATTCTTTTTTTGAAAAACTGGCAAATTTTTGACCCCTGCAACCCGTTTTTTTTTATAATATTTTGGGGGGAAAAAAGGAAATCTATCGAGTTTTTTTTTAATATCTGAGTGGGAAATAATCCCGTTTGTAAACCATCGAATGTGAAGTAGCTCTAATTCCTTGACAAGAGCCCTCCACTGGCATCAAGGTTTCCCCCCTCCTACTTCCGTTAAAGAGATCTGAGGCTAAATATGTGATAGATAGTTTTGCAATCTATCACTGTTCTCAGATTAATAGATCAATAGAGTAAACAGAAGTTAAATTTACACCTGTTCAGTGTATTTCCTCTGACTGTTGATAAATAGTTTTGTGATCTATTACTCTATCAGATTAATATATCTGTCAGATTAATATATCTGTCAGATTAACACATCTGTCAGATTAATACATCTATCAAATTAATTGATCAATAGATCTGTCTATCAGATCAATAGATCTATCAAATCAATAGCTCTATCAAATTAATAGATCAATAGACCTATCTATTAGATTAATGGATCAATTAGATTAATATAGCAACAGATGTATCTATTAGATTAATAGATCAATAGATCTATCAGATTAATAAATCAATAGATCTATGTGTCAGATTAATAGAACAAAAAATCAATCAGATCTATCTATCAGATTAATAGATCAACAGAGTAATACAAGTTAAATCTACACATATTCAGTGTATTTCCACTGACTGTCGATGGATAGTTTTATGATCTATCACTCTGTCAGATTAATACATCTATCAGGTTAATAGATCAACAGAGAAACAGAAGCTAAATCGACACCTGCTCAGTGTATTTCCTCTGCAATAAATAAAATAATTATTTATATATTTTCTCCGCAGCTAAAGTTTTCCTTGGAGTCGGTGCTGTGTATGTGCTGTGATGGAGGGACATTACCACACAGTTTTAACAATATTTATATCGTAATATCCCAGTTCGACCCCTTCGCTCGGAGTTTCCCTTGATCCGATTGCTTTAATTCTTTCTTTTTCACAACAATGGGCAATAGAGGCCCAGAGAACGATCAAATTTATTCAATGATCAGGAAAGAGGTGTTCCTGGTGAGTTTCAAAGGGAGAGAGAGGAGATGGCACACTGAGTCTGGAGCCTAACACGACTGTACTCTTGGAGCTTCATGCTTGTTACAGTCCTGACCAGTACAACTCTCACAGGCCAAATATGGCTATAAATGGTGTGTGCAGATAATGCCCCCTGGTGGGAGAAACGTCTCCTCAATAGATGTGTTAATGCCGCATATGTGCTTCACTTGCATACTTAAATGGCCAAAGAAGCACATTTCTCCACTCTGCCTCCCCAGTAAGACAACACTTAACACTACAAAGGTATCGTAAGAGGACACTATTTACATGGTAACCCATAATTTACATTCTTACGCCCTCGCAGGGGCTTTAGGATTCGTTGAGTTTTGAGTTTAAAGGCTATCGGCCAGCATAGCTAGCCCTTTCTAACCTTCCCTTGGTATATGGAAATGTACCTGCTTTGATTAATCCTATAAAGGCAAGCTTGTCCAGTGGTAGGCATACTGGCCTGTGAATATTAGAACTCACCTGTGGATTTGAACCCCACCCTTTCTGTGGTTTGTCTGCAATCGTCTTATTAGGATTTCGTGACTTATTGTGGAATGCTAAGAGTATGTTACATCTTATTCGGCGTATGTCACATACCCATATAGGCTGCCTCCCGACTAGCGAGCCAGGTGCTAAATGTTTAACGAGCAGGGGCCCCGTCGTTATACCACAAGGAAGCCCACTAAAGCTGTGAAGCGAGGTGGTACACTTGTGAGGCAGTTTTGGCAGACTTACCTTCCCTGCTGGTCGTCCTAAGCAAGGGTGCGGGGCCAAAATAATCTCACCTATATATAATATATATATTTTTATATATTAAAAATAAAATATATATAAATATATATATAATAATAATATATATATAATATATAATGCAAATATCGAACCAAGCGATAGGGGATGAAAAACAACCACGGGGGAGTAGAATTTTAGCTCTAGGCCTTTAGTGTTGCAACAACCATCATCAGGAGCTGAAAAATTTGCAGAAAATGGAGGATGCCAAGCAATACATTCCCAAGGGGATGTTTTCCCCAGTGAAGGCGTCCTTTGGGGAAGAATTTAATGAACATTAGAAAAAGTAAAAAATTTTAATGTTTGTGTAAGTACATTTGTTTCACAGAGTCGGGTGTTTGTGACGTGACTGTGAGGTGTATCTTGTTTTTGTGACGTTTTTGTAAAGGTGTACCCTTTTGTTGTGCGTGTTGTGGTTTAGTCTTCTTTTTTAATGCCCTCCTGTTGATGAATTTTTTTTTTATGTTCCCCGAAATTGAGAAATCACGAAAGCGCTTGGAATTTCACCATTTTCTCACTATTTTCTTGTAGTGTCTTTTAACAAAAAAAAACCCACAAGTTTTGTCCTCTTTATGGTATGTTGTAATGGATTAAATTTTCCTTATAGACAACAGTCTAACCTAACTTAACCTGCAGAACAAAAATCGAGAAATTTACTGAGAATCACATGTGAGAAATCTATGTTTGCCCTAGGAAGACCAATTGCAATAAAACAAATAAAATAAGATTGGCTGCATATTTTGACCTCCAGCTGATGTCCTCTTCAGCCGGTCTATCTTATGGTTGCGGGTTTTCTCTCAACTCCATCGGAAGTGGAGATAGAATTGGGCATTCCCCCCTTCGCTCCTCTCCTCTCTCTCTCTCTCTCCCCTCTTTCTCTTTCCTTTTCTTTTCCCCCTTTCTCTTCTCTCTCTCTCTCTCTCTTTTCTCCCCTTTTCCCCTCTCTCTCTTTTCCCCCCTTTTCTTTCTCTTTCTCTTTCCTTTTCTCTTTCTCTCTCTCTCTCTCTCCTCTCTCTCTCTCTCCATTTTAAAACCGTCCTTTTTGGGCTTCAGCCCTGGGGAAAGAAGAACTGAGATACGCAAAGACCTAAGAGTATTTGAATTCAGATGTTTTTGAGGGGGAAATTTTAAAGTTTTGGGGAATTTGAATGTTTGGGGGGGAAATTTTAATGTTTGGGGGGAATTTGAATGTTTGGGGGAATTTGAACATTTTGGGGAACTTTCAATGTTTTTTGGGAAATTTGAATGCATTTGGGTCAATTTCACTGTTTTAGGGCAGCATTCAGATTGAGAGTTTAACAACTCAAAAATCTTATTGATATTGGGGTGAAAATGGGCGTGTAACACACCTGGAGTGTTATAAATACGTGTTGTATACATGTATACAGCAACGTGGTAAAAATAGAAGAATTTACAGTTATAATCCCAGTACCAGAAATATAGGGAAAGAGCAGCCAACCTGATACTACCAGCATTGAGCTTAAAGTTGTCTGTGTATATGGGGAAATAATCCTCGGGGAGCCGGAAAGTGTCAGAAAACACTGGCAGCTTCTGTCATGAGAACTATCAACACTGTCAGCTTGCATCATGGGATCTGCACACACTGGCAGTTTCTATTATTCCTTGATGATAATGTGTGTAAAATCACGAAAGCACTTGAAATTTTGAAATTTTTCACTGTGATCATATATATATATATATATATATATAATATATATATATAAAATATAATATATATAAAATATATATATATATATTTTTTATATCACACGGCCGATTCCCACCAAGGCAGGTGGCCGAAAAAAAAAACTTTCACCATCTTTCACTCCATCACTGTCTTGCCAAAAGGGGTGCTTTACACTACAGTTTTTAAAAACTGCAACATTAACAACCCCTCCTTCAGAGTGCAGGCACTGTACTTCCCATCTCCGGGACTCAAGTCCGGCCTGCCGTTTCCCCTGAACCCCTTCATAAATGTTACTTTGCTCACACTCAAACAGCACGTCAAGTATTAAAAACCATTTGTCTCCATTCACTCCTATCAATCACGCTCACGCATACCTGCTGGAAATCCAAGCCCCTCGCACACAAAACCCCCTTTACCCCCCTCCTCCAACCTTTCCTAGGCCGACCCCTACCCCGCCTTCCTTCCACTACAGACTGATACACTCTTGAAGTCATTCTGTTTCGCTCCATTCTCTCTACATGTCCGAACCACCCAACAACCCTTCCTCACCCTCTGGACAACAGTTTTGGTAATCCCGCACCTCCTCCTAATTTCCAAACTACGAATTCCCCTGCATTATATTCACACCACACATTGCCCTCAGACTGACATCTCCACTGCCTCCAGCCTTCTCCTCGCTGCAACATTCATCACCCATGCTTCACACCCATATAAGAGCGTTGGTAAAACTATACTCTCATACATCCCCTCTTTGCCTCCAAGGACAAAGTTCTTTGTCTCCACAGACTCCTAGTGCACCACTCACCCTTTTCCCCTCATCAATTCTATGATTTACCTCATCTTTCATAGACCCATCCGCTGACACGTCCACTCCCAAAAATATCGAATACTTTCACCTCCTCCATACTCTCTCCCTCCAATCGATATTCAATCTTTCATCACCTAATCTTTTGTTATCCTCAAACCTTACCCCTCTCCTGAATTAAACCTTTAATTTTCTTCTTTTGCACACCCTCCAAAATTCTTTCCACCAATCCTGCAACTTCTCTTCAGAATCCCCCAAGAGCACAGTGCATCAGCAAAGAGCAGCGGGGACAACTCCCACTTGTGTGTGATTCTTTATCTTTTAACTCCACGCCTCTTGTCAAGACCCTCGCATTTACTTCTCTTACAACCCCATCTATAAATATATTAAACAACCAGGGTGACATCACACA
>NC_069458.1:16596582-16599082 GCF_026875155.1 Cherax quadricarinatus | reverse complement strand
GAAGAGGCGTGTGTTCAGTTGTGTAGGGGTGTGTGCTCAGTTGTGTACGGGCGTGTGTTTCAGTTGTGTAGGGGTGTGTGTTCAGTTGTGTAGGGGTGTGTGTTCAGTTGTGTAGGGGTGTGTGTTCAGTTGTGTAGGGGCGTGTGTTCAGTTGTGTAGGGGCGTGTGTTCAGTTGTGTAGGGGCGTGTGTTCAGTTGTGTAGGGGCGTGTGTTCAGTTGTGTTAGGGGCGTGTGTTCAGTTGTGTAGGGAGTGTGTTCGTTTTGTAGGGGCGTAAGTTCAGTTGTGTAGGGGAGTGTGTTCAGTTGTGTAGGGGAGTGTGTTCAGTTGTGTAGTGGAGTGTGTTCAGTTGTGTAGGGCGTGTGTTCAGTTGTGTAGGGCGTGTGTTCAGTTGTGTAGGGGCGTGTGTTCAGTTGTGTAGGGGAGTGTGTTCAGTTTTGTAGGGGCGTAAGTTCAGTTGTGTAGGGGAGTGTGTTCAGTTGTGTAGGGGACTGTGTTCAGTTGTGTAGGGGAGTGTGTTCAGTTGTGTAGGGGAGTGTGTTCAGTTGTGTAGGGGTGTGTGTTCAGTTGTGTAGGGGCGTGTGTTCAGTTGTGTAGGGACGTGTGTTCAGTTGTGTAGGGGCGTGTGTTCAGTTGTGTAGGGGCGTGTGTTCAGTTGTGTAGGGCGTGTGTTCAGTTGTGTAGGGGCGTGTGTTCAGTTGTGTAGGGAGTGTGTTCAGTTGTGTAGAGGTGTGTGTTCAGTTGTGTAGGGGTGTGTGTTCAATTGTGTAGGGGCGTGTGTTCAGTTGTGTAGGGGTGTGTGTTCAGCTCTGCAAAGGCGTGTGTTCAGTTGTGTAGGGGGTGTGTTCAGTTTTGTAGAAACATGTGCTCAGCTTTGTAAGGGCGTGTGTTCACTCTGTAGGGGCGTATGTTCACTCTGTAGGGGCGTGTGTTCACTCTGTAGGGACGTGTGTTCACTCTGTAGGGGCGTGTGTTCACTCTGTAGGGGCGTGTGTTCACTCTGTAGGGGCGTGTGTTCACTCTGTAGGGGCGTGTGTTCACTCTGTAGGGGCGTGTTTTCACTCTGTAGGGGCGTGTGTTCACTCTGTAGGGGCGTGTGTTCACTCTGTAGGGGCGTGTTTTCACTCTGTAGGGGCGTATAATCACTTTGTAAGAGGTGTACTCAACTCTACAATAGATCTTTGTTCAGCTCTTGAAAAGTGTGCTCAGTTCTATAAGACCTATGTTTAGCTCTATAAGTGGCCTGTGTTCAGCTCTATAAAAGTTTTATTAAGCTCTATAAAAAGTGTATGTTCACCTCTGTAAAAGGTGTGCTTAGCTCTAAAGGTGTGTTCAACTCTGCAAGGCTGTTCTCAGCTCTACGATAGTTGTGGAAAAAGACACTTATGTACAGTTCAGGACATTTATTAAAGGAAACGTTTCGCCACGAGTGGCTTCTTCAGTCCTAATACAGAGAAAACTAAGAAAACACATATATATATAGTGGCGGGAGTCAGGTGAGGTGATGCGTGGGTAGAGGTAGTAGTAGTAGTAGTAGTAGTAGTAGTAGTAGTAGTAGTAGTAATGGAACTAAGGAGGTGAGGCTAGAGAGGGACTGGATAGGTCCCTAATTCATTTCTTGACCAGCAGGGATGTGGCTCCTACGTTGTACTGCCTACAGCCATCAGTAACATCTTGGTTTATCAGGCTTGGCTCACCTGGAGGCCTGACCATGGACCGGTCCACGGGGTCGTTGATCCTCAGAATTATATATATATATACTCTTAGGCGATATACTTATAACATTAGGTTGATAAATTTATCAATGTGTCGGTTCTCTGAACCATTCATCTACAACATTAGGTTGATGAAGTAAGTATTGTGTTGTATTAGTGATAAAACTGGCATTGCAAATTGGGTTGGGCAAATGTTTTGTTAGTGGGATGAATTGTAAAGGACTTGCCTAGTATGGGCCAACAGGCCTGCTGCAGTGTTCCTCCTTTCTTATGTTCTTATTATGTTTCAGTGTTGGTGTGTGAGTCAGGATGAGGCGGGTGCGGGCGGTAGTGTGGGTACTGATGGCTCTCGCATTGTTCACCTGCATCGCCTCCGTCAGGCACTCTACGATAGTTGTGTGTTCAGCTCTATAAAGATGTGTTCAGCTCTGTAAGGGGTGACTATTCAGCTCTATGGAAAATTTGAGTAAATCCATACGTAAACAGACGTAAAATAATACCTACTATATCGTACATACATGTACACTAACCTCTCCACTACTGTGCACATATGTACAATAACCTATCACCTTTTCTGTACATTTATGTACACTAAACTGACTGTTACCAATCCACACAAACACGTACACTAACCTGTCAATTACTCTTCCGTACACATGGAGTGTGTACACTCACCCGCTACCGTTATTCCGCACACACATGTCCACTAACGTGGCTACCACCATTCCGTGCACACATGTACATTACCCGTACACATGTAAACGAAGAAGCGAGGGGAATTAAATT
>NC_069458.1:16592749-16596082 GCF_026875155.1 Cherax quadricarinatus | reverse complement strand
CCCAAAAACCCAAAGAAGTCTCCTCTTCGGGATCCAAAGCCTGGAGGTCGGTATATTAACCTAGAATTAGTTTTTTCTTGACCTCCAGAACTCTACCCAAAAGCTTGTTACTGCTCCATCTATTTTTATCCCTTTTTTTATGCAACAATTAATATTTTCTCGAACATACATGAAAACTCCTCCCCCCTTCCCATTACATCTATCCACATTGAATAACTTAAATCCCTAAAATATTACACTCAGCAGTCATTCCCGACTCTTTAAATCATACCACGTTTCAGTTAATGCAATGATATCAAAGTTCCCAGCACATTGCCACCAAACGTAGTTCATTAATTTTATTTCTTGCACTTCGACTGTTGGCATAAAATACCATCATATGTTTTTTCTTCTGCCATTTTTCCCTATTCATCTTTGTTTTTACACAATTTCTGAAATTTATCATTACCAGAGTTACTCCATGACAGTTATATTAAGATTCTTAATATCAGAGCAAAAGGGTCAATTATCATATCATTATTAATCTTTTCTAAACCCATCCCTTTTAAACTGTCCTAATTTAAAGCCCTAAACAACCCCTCAACTGAGTTAGCAAGAAAACCCACACCTCCCCTGGATAAGTGAACCCCATCCTGGCATACATGTCATTTGGGGCCATGAAGTTGTCCCATTTGTCAATGAATGGTACTGATTATCCTTACAGTGTTTATCCACCCAAAACAATTGATACCAATTGCTTTGGACAACCATTCATTACCAACACTCTTTCTTGGCAAAATGCCACATATAACAGGGCGCCCCCCTTCTTCCTAATCTTTGTCTATAGCTGTCCTAAAATTTTTCTAAACCCAATCCTCACTTCTACGTTGCCTACATCATTGCCTCCAGCACTGAGGCAATAATAGGATTGATCCCATTTACCGTTCATGATGTTGTCAAGCCGGCTAACAATGTCCTCCATCCCCGCCCCAGGAAAGCATACCCTTTGTTCCTACTCCTGTCCTTCAAGCAGAATGCCCTATCCATGTTATCTAACCTGGCTATCCCCAACAAAACAATATTCTTACCTTCCTTGTCGTTCGTCGTGACGATCCCAGTAGTAGACTCACATTCGTCGGGTAGCACCGAGAATGCGTTGGAGGTTTCCACGGGAGTTTCCACAGCAGTCTCTTTCTTCTTCATCGTTTCTGGCTTTCATTCGTCTTCTTGATTGTCAACTTCGTCGTCCCCTGCTGTCCAGCCACTGACCACGATCCCTTCTTGACCTGAGGACTCGAAACAGGAGGACTACTACGAATTCTCTTGTTTTCCTCGGTCAATCGCCGTATCTCCATCTTCGCTGCCTTCAATTCTTCCTTAAGTTGCTGGTAAAGTTGCTCGATGGAGGGCATCTTGGTTCAGTCCACGGGAGCAAACAAGACACTTCTTCACAGAGTTAAGTACAGGTCAGCACTCGAGTTAAGTACAGGTATCTTTATTATTTTATACCATTTTAATGTTCAATCTGTCAGACACTGCAACACAAGGGTATCTTGGTACAGACCTGCAATCAACTTCAACAACTTCCACTAGTGAGAGGGGCTGGATTTGAGAGGGACCTGACCTTTCAACATCTGAGTTCTTACCTCTCCTAGTGGCCTACGTCTCACCTCTCGGCGCTATAAAAAGGCTCCGTCCTGTCACTTCTTCTCCATATTGTTTCATACTATGGAACAATGCTCTTCTCCAGACTGAGGGACTGACCACCTCAAAACTTTAAGGGTGATGGACTGATTACATCGTCTTCAAGTATCTTCTGCTTCTATCAACTTTTCTGTACTTGACTGAAGAAGCCTACTGTATAGGCGAAACGTTTCATAATAAAGATACCTAACTGTTGCATATGTGTCTTACCTAACAGTGTTCGCAATAAAGCTAACAGAATTCTTTGCCTCATATCTAGAAGTATAAATAATAGAAGTCCTCAGGTTGTTCTTCAACTCTATATATCCTTGGTTAAGCCTCATTTAGACTATGCTGCACAGTTCTGGTCACCGTATTACAGAATGGATATAAATGCTCTGGAAAACGTACAGAGGAGGATGACAAAGATGATCCCATGTATCAGAAATCTTCCCTATGAGGATAGACTGAGGCCCTGAATCTGCACTCTCTCGAAAGGTGTAGAATTAGGGGGGATATGATCGAGGTGTATAAATGGAAAATAGGAATAAATAAAGGGGATGTAAATATCGTGCTGAAAATTTCCAGCCAAGACAGGACTCGCAGCAATGGTTTCAAGTTGGAAAAATTCAGATTCAGGAAGGATATAGGAAAGCACTGGTTTGGTAATAGAGTTGTGGATGAGTGGAACAAACTCCCGAGTACAGTTATTGAGGCTAAAACGTTGTGTAGTTTTAAAAATAAGTTAGATAAATACATGAGTGGGTGTGGGTGGGTGTGAGTTAGACCTGACTAGCTTGTGCTGCTGGGTCTGGTGCCGTGCTCCTTCGTTGAGTGGAGGTGACCAGACTGGGTGGGTTATTGGGCTAATCCGGGGGGGTAGATCATTGGGCTAATCCGGGGGGGGGGTCATTCGGCAAATCCGGGGGGGACATGGACCTGCTCCGCATGGGTCAGTAGGCCTGTTGCAGTGCTCCTTTTGTTATGTTCTTCTATCTCTCCATCTTTGCCAGGAATTGAACTTAGATGATTGTGAATAAATGGTTTATTAATCTGACAAGTTAGATAAGATAAGATAAGATTTCGTTCGGATTTTTAACCCCGGAGGGTTAGCCACCCAGGATAACCCAAGAAAGTCAGTGCGTCATCGAGGACTGTCTAACTTATTTCCATTGGGGTCCTTAATCTTGTCCCCCAGGATGCGACCCACACCAGTCGACTAACACCCAGGTACCTATTTGCTGCTAGGTGAACAGGACAACAGGTGTAAGGAAACGTGTCGGAATGTTTCCACCCGCCGGGAATCGAACCCGGGCCCTCCGTGTGTGAAGCGGGAGTTTTAGCCACCAGGCCACCGGGTTAACAAGACGTTCGTGCATCATTTTTTTTTATTCTGGAAACGTTTCGCGCGCACACACTGGCTTCTTCAGTTGAGTGCATCGTCACCAGGCTGAGGGACTGATTACCTCAAGCTTATCTTCCGCCTTTTTCTATACTTGACTGAGGAAGCCATTGTGTGGCGAAACGTTTCCTGAATAAAGATACTCAAAGACTGCATAAGTAACTCATTTATCTAGATTGTGGTTGGGAATTTAACACCTCATCCAAAGTGATTGTTATGTGTCCAGAATTCCCTCTGTATCTTCACCTTTCCAGGAAATCGAAAGTGGG
>NC_069458.1:16455249-16590249 GCF_026875155.1 Cherax quadricarinatus | reverse complement strand
GCGAGAGAGAGCGAGAGAGAGCGAGAGAGAGAGCGAGAGAGAGAGCGAGAGAGCGAGAGAGAGAGCGAGAGAGCGAGCGAGAGAGCGGAGAGGAGAGCGAGAGAGAGAGCGAGAGAGAGAGCGAGAGAGCGAGAGAGAGAGCGAGAGAGAGAGCGAGAGAGAGAGCGAGAGAGAGAGCGAGAGAGAGAGCGAGAGAGAGAGCGAGGAGCGAGAGAGAGAGCGAGAGAGAGAGCGAGAGAGAGAGCGAGAGAGAGAGCGAGAGAGAGAGCGAGAGAGCGAGAGAGAGAGCGAGAGAGAGAGCGAGAGAGAGAGCGAGAGAGGAGACAGAGGAGACAAAGAGAGAAGAGAGAGAAAAAGAGAAAGAGAGAGGAGAGAGACAAGGAGAGGAGACACAAAAAAAAAGAGAGAGGAGAGACACAAGGAGAGACAGAAAAAAAAGAGAGAGAGGAGAGAGACAAGGAGAGGAGACACAAAAAAGAGAGAGAGGCACCCAGGTTTAAACGCTGCTCAAACATCGTTATACTTACAGTAATAATCATCACAATAAACACAGCAATCAATCGATACAATTATTTTCAACATTTTAATCGCTCTGTTTTCTAATGTTTCCTAATAAATAAACAGAGATGCTATTTAATTAGTATTCATACGAACTATTATTTTTATATAATCATTGGGGAGCACTAAGCCCGTATGGATCACACAGCACCTGGGAAACAAGTTAACCAGGTTTGATTCGAGGAATGTGATAACTAATTCCCCGGATTAAAAAAAAAACAAAACATATATACCTGAAAATATTACATAAGAAATATTCGAATTCTTCCACTGAACCTTGATGGTAGTGAAGAGCTCTTGATGCAAGGAACTGGAGCCGGTAATTCCCTCGAGGATCAAACCTGATTATATCCACCTATTTGCCAGGCGCTGTAGGGGGCCCTACGGGTTTAATGCTCTCCTATGAATACTATCCATGGCTTCTTCAGGCTTAAAAATATTAATATAATCTAAATATATCATAATTAAAATATATAAGAATTATAATAATGAATTATATAAGATTTATAATAATGAATTATATAAGAATTATCATAATGAAATATATAAGAATTATAATAATGAATTATATAAGGATTATAATAATTCTTATATAAGAATTATATTGAAATACATAAGAATTATAATAATCAATTATATAAGAATTATAATAATGAAATATATAATAATTATAATAATGAAATATATATTTCATTATTATAATTCTTATATATTTCATTATAATTCTTATATATTTCATTATTATAATTCTTATATATTTCATTATTATAATTCTTATATAATTCATTATTATAATTCTTATATAATTCATTATTATAATTCTTATATAATTCATTATTATAATTCTTATGTAATTCATTATTATAATTCTTATGTAATTCATTATTATAATTCTTATATATTTCATTATAATTCTTATATATTTCATTATTATAATTCTTATATATTTCATTATTATAATTCTTATATATTTCATTATTATAATTCTTATATATTTCATTATAATTCTTATATAATTCATTATTATAATTCTTATATAATTCATTATTATAATTCTTATATATTTCATTATAATTCTTATATATTTCATTATTATAATTCTATATATATTTCATTATTATAATTCTTATATATTTCATTATAATTATTATATATCTTGTTATAATTCTTATATATTTCATTATAATTCTTATACAAGAATTATTATAATTCTTATATATTTCATTATTATAATTCTTATATAAGAATTATAATAATGAAATATATAAGAATTATAATATTAAGATATATAATAATTATAATAATGAAATATATAAGAATTATAATAATGAAATATATAAGAATTATAATGAAATATATAAGAATTATAATGAAATATATAAGAATTATAATGAAATATATAAGAATTATAATGAAATATATAAGAATTATAATGAAATATATAAGAATTATAATAATTCTTATATAAGAATTATAATAATGAATTATATAAGAATTATAATAATGAAATATGTAAGAATTATAATAATGAATTATATAAGAATTATAATAATGAAATATGTAAGAATTATAATAATGAATTATATAAGAATTATAATAAAATATCTTATAATTTCTTTAAAGGATTACCTTGTGGATTTCCTTCAGCTGATTATAGCATCTGGTCGACCTTAATGATCTTTAAAGGTCCTAAGATGGACCAGATCAGCTGTTTATAGCATCTGGTCGACCTTTATGGTCTTTAAAGGTCCTAAGATAGACCAGATCAGCTGATTATAGCATCTGGTCGACCTTTATGATCTTTAAAGGTCCTAAGATGGACCAGATCATCCACTAATGCCTCAAGGAAGGCAATAAACTCTCAGAAAATTGAGTTAAGGAAGGCATGAAAAGGCATAATGTTACTGGAGATAGACCACACTTTAGTAATCTTCTCTGGAAGTGTTCTATGTTAGTCTTGTGAATTGTAACACAGTGTTGCAGATATCTGGTGTTGTTTGGAGATCTATGGCGGAAATAAATGGTATAAAATACCGACACAATGGAAATATAAACACATATGCAGTATACACAAATAACCCGCACATAAAAGAGAGAAGCTTACGACGACGTTTCGGTCCGACTTGGACCATTGACAAAGTCACAGTGTGACTTTGTCAATGGTCAAAATCGGACCGAAACGTCGTCGTAAGCTTCTCTCTTTTATGTGCGGGTTATTTGTGTATCGTTCCAGTCACGGTATTGTGCCTTTTTTGTTACATATGCAGTATAATATGATCCTTTATTGACAACGTTTCGCCCACACTCGCGTACCTTCCACCCCAGGTAGATCCGTTTGTGACTTGAAAAATCCCACTGTGTGGGCGAAACGTTGTCAATAAAGGATCACATTATACTGCATATGTGTTTATATTTCCAGATCTATGGCGACCTGAAACTGCTTGGATCGGATCCTGGGTCAGGTCTTTAGATATAAAGATTCTTGTTTCTGAGCCATACAGTATAGTATTTTTAATGTCCGAAAAAATGTGTAATTATTTACATCAGATGTATTAAGTTACATAGTCGACTGAATCAAATATATACAAAGCAGAGGTATATCTCTAAAAAATACGTAGGTGTTTATATCAAGCTTGTGGAAATTCAAAGATGATTGGATCAGATTTACATAGAATGCATAGTTGCTTGGATCAGATTATACAAAATGCATAGTTGCTTGGATCAGATTATACAAAATGCATAGTTGCTTGGATCGGATTATACAAAAGCATATGTTGCTTGGATCAGATTATACAAATGCATAGTTACTTGGATCGGATAATACAAAATGCATAGTTGCTTGGATCAGATTATACAAAAGCATAGTTGCTGGATCAGATTATACAAAATGCATAGTGCTTGGATCAGATTATACAAAATGCATAGTTGCTTGGATCAGATTATACAAAATGCATAGTTGCTTGGATCAGATTATACAAAATGCATAGTTGCTTGGATCAGATTATACAAAATGCATAGTTGCTTGGATCAGATTATACAAAATGCATAGTTACTTGGATCAGATTATACAAAATGCATAGTTGCTTGGATCAGATTATACAAAATGCATAGTTACCTTGGATCAGATTATACAAAATGCATAGTTACTTGGATCAGATTATACAAAATGCATAGTTGCTTGGATCAGATTACACAAAATGCATAGTTGCTTGGATCAGATTATACAAGATTCAAGAGTTGCTTCAATGGGATCTAAACACAAAAAAGATATCTCGACCAATTATATGAAGATAAAGCGTAATTTTAATATCTATTAAATTCAGAATTATTTTTAAATAATCTACAAAAATCCAGAATTAGTTGATGTAGCTAACTACAAATCTACAATTATTTGAATCATACCTAAAATATAAGGAATGCTAAAGTTGTTTTGAACATACATAAGAAAACTAAATTGTTCGGATTGGATATAGAGGAATCCAAAATTGGATTAAGGTGCTGTTTTACCTTCCACCATAAAAAATGGATCACAGCCAAAAAAGTAAATATATATATATATATATATATATTATATATATATATATATATATATATATATATATATATATATATATATATATATATGCAATAAGATCACAGTAAACAAGTGATTTTAGAATATGCAAAACAACCATTGTGAAAGAATAGAGAAGTTCCAAGCGCTTTCGTGACTACTCACGAAAGCGCTTGGAACTTCTCTATTCTTTCACAGTGGTTGTTTTGCACACACACACACACACACACACACACACACACACACACACACACACACAATTATATATATTTATATATATAATATATATATATATGTATATATAATTATATATATATATATATTATATAATATAATATATATATATATATATTATATTTTAAAAGAAATCCAGATAAAGAGGATTCAGAATTATGGGTTTATGGATGAGGATAACACACATAAACCCGAAACTTTCGAAACAGTGTTAATGGTCATGATATTTTTTCTGAGATATAAAAATTTGCAAAACTCACAATATTTCTCGGAAACTATCTGAAAAAATTAGCATAATTGCATATGAATTTAGAATTAAGAAACCATAAAAGAGTGTAACCTTAGTTTATTTTTATATATCCATGACCTATTAGGAAGTCTCTCAGACATAGGAAGGTTTGTCTCTCTCTCTCTCTCTCTCTCTCCTCTCTTCTCCTCTCTCTCTCTCTCTCTCTCTCTCTCTCTCTCTCCCCTCTCTCTCTCACTCTCTCTCTCTCTCCCCCTCCTTCCTCCCCTCTCTCCCTCCCCATCTACCCCATCCTCCATCTTCCTCCCCCTCTCATCGCTTTCCCCCCCTCCCACCATCTCCATCCCCATGTCCCCCCCCTCCCCCCGTCTTCCCCCCATCACCCCTCCCTCCTCCCATCACCCTCTCCCTCCCCCCATCACCCTCTCCCTCCTCCCATCTCCCTCTCCCTCCCCCCGTCTCCCTCCCCCCGTCCCCTCCCCCCGTCTCCCTCCCCCCGTCTCCCTCACATCACTCTTGGGGGCTCTCTGGCGCCTTGTATTTAATGTCGATATTCATTGTTTTGTTTACAATGATTCATTCTTTGATAATGAATAGTCCCAGTTACACTAGTGGTCCCAGCTACACTAGTGGTCCCAGCTACACTAGTGGTCCTAGCTACACTAGTGGTCCTAGCTACACTAGTGGTCCCAGCTACACTAGTGGTCCCAGCTACACTAGTGGTCCCAGCTACACTAGTGGTCCCAGCTACACTAGTGGTCCCAGCTACACTAGTGGTCCTAGCTACACTAGTGGTCCTAGCTACACTAGTGGTCCTAGCTACACTAGTGGTCCCCCGCTACACTAGTGGTCCCAGCTACACTAGTGGGTCCCAGTTACACTAGTGGTCCCAGCTACACTAGTGGTCCCAGCTACACTAGTGGTCCTAGCTACACTAGTGGTCCTAGCTACACTAGTGGTCCCAGCTACACTAGTGGTCCCAGCTACACTAGTGGTCCTAGCTACACTATGGTCCTAGCTACACTAGTGGTCCCAGCTACACTAGTGGTCCCAGTTACACTAGTGGTCCCAGCTACACTAGTGGTCCCAGTTACACTAGTGGTCCTAGCTACACTAGTGGTCCCAGCTACACTAGTGGTCCCAGCTACACTAGTGGTCCCAGTTACACTAGTGGTCCCAGCTACACTAGTGGTCCCAGCTACACTAGTGGTCCCAGCTACACTAGTGGTCCCAGCTACACTAGTGGTCCAGCTACACTAGTGGTCCCAGCTACACTAGTGGTCCCAGCTACACTAGTGGTCCCAGCTACAGTAGTGGTCCCAGCTACAGTAGTGGTCCCAGCTACACTAGTGGTCCCAGCTACACTAGTGGTCCCAGCTACACTAGTGGTCCCAGCTACACTAGTGGTCCCAGCTACACTAGTGGTCCCAGCTAGTGGCCCCAGCTACAGTAGTGGTCCCAGCTACACTAGTGGTCCCCGCTACACTAGTGGTCCCAGCTACACTAGTGGTCCCAGCTAGTGGTCCCAGCTACACTAGTGGTCCCAGCTAGTGGTCCCAGCTACACTAGTGGTCCCAGCTAATGGTCCCAGCTACACTAGTGGTCCCAGCTAGTGGTCCCAGCTACACTAAATGGTCCCAGCTAGTGGTCCCAGCTACACTAGTGGTCCCAGCTAGTGGTCCCAGCTACACTAGTGGTCCCAGCTACACTAGTGGTCCCAGCTACACTAGTGGTCCCAGCTACACTAGTGGTCCCAGCTACAATAGTGGCACCAGCTACGCTAGTGGCACCAGCTACGCTAGTGGCACCAGCTACGCTAGTGGCACCTGCTACGCTAGTGGCACCAGCTACACTAGTGGTCCCAGCTACACTAGTGGTCCCAGCTACACTAGTGGTCCCAGCTAGTGGTCCCAGCTAGTGGTCCCAGCTACACTAGTGGTCCCAGCTACACTAGTGGTCCCAGCTACACTAGTGGTCCCAGCTACACTAGTGGCACCAGCTACACTAGTGGCACCAGCTACACTAGTGGCACCTGCTACACTAGTGGCACCTGCTACGCTAGTGGCACCAGCTACGCTAGTGGCACCAGCTACGCTAGTGGCACCAGCTACACTAGTGGCACCAGCTACGCTAGTGGCACCAGCTACGCTAGTGACACCAGCTACACTAGTGGCACCAGCTACACTAGTGGCACCAGCTACACTAGTGGCACCAGCTACACTAGTGGCACCAGTTACACTAGTGGCACCAGCTTGTCTGATACCGTTTTAGCCCAGACATTACAACAAGTTGAAATTTTAGCTCAAACATTTCCAGTGTGGAATATAATATATATATATACATATATATATATATATATATATATATATATATATATATATATATATATATATATATATATATATATATATATTATATATAGTAGGTTGGTAGACAGCAACCACCCAGGGAGGTACTACCGTCCTGCCAAGTGAGTGTAAAACAGAAACCTGTAATTGTTTTACATGATGGTAGGACTGCTGGTGTCTTTTTTCTGTCTTATAAATATGCAAGATTTCAGGTACGTCTTGCTACTTCTACTTGCACGTAGGTCACACTACACATACATGTACAAGCATATATATACACACACCCCTCTGGGTTTTCTGCTATTTCCTTTCTTGTTCTTGTTTATTTTCTCTTACCTCCATGGGGAAGTGGAACAGAATTCTTCCTCCGTAAGCCATGCGTGTTGTAAGAGGCGACTATAATGCCGGGAGCAAGGGGCTAGTAACCTCTTCTCCTGTATAAATTACCAAATTTAAAAAGAGAAACTTTTGTTTTTCTTTTTGAGCCACCCTGCCTTGGTGGGATACGGCTTTGAGCATTTAAACGATGTTACAAGTCCGTCAACTAAGGGACTAAGAGAAATTCCTTTTAAACCAATTTCAGCAAATTAACAAAATTTAGAAGTAGAAATTTCGAATTAAGAGTTTGGAGTATATAAATTAATACCCGATACATTTTCTTCTCTGACTCAGTGCTTACCTGTATGTGGTCATCAATATGGGCGTAGTGTCAGTGTTCAAAACTCAGTCATTTTCTTAAAATTCAAGGGGAGGCGCTAAATACAGGGAAAAAATGCAGCTTCTGGAAAACCAAGACAGTCGGAAGTGATCCAAGAACGCGTAGGGTTACTCCAGCTCCTAAACTTAAGAACACTTAAACACATCGTCAGCATGCCAGACAGTAGAGTTTCAACCAGAAACCTTAGAAGAACAACACCGGCACCAACCCTCATATTATTACCTCGCTGCTCTGGGATTCTCACCACCCTTAATGCCAAAGAACTCAGCCAGGCGTATCAGAGAGGCAGCTGAGTGTGGCGATGCGCTGCGCCACCTTAGCAATATCCAGGCATTGTGTTGACAGCAGCGTTATGTTTTATACAGCATCACATCCAAAGCAGATATATTTCCCGTAGATTCTCCCTTTTCCAGAGATTCCAGTTTTTTTGTATTTATTTATTTATAATATGGTTTATTTGTAAGTCTAGTAGTGTGAGAAATGAGAGAGACTGTGTATCATTGATTGTAGGTCTAGTAGTGTTTGAGAGATGAGAGATTGTGTGTAGGTCAGCTCTGGGAATAATGTTGCAAACCCGTAGAACTTTTGCAGTTTTCATATATGTCTGATCAGGTGAGGGCTCCATGGAGGTTTTGCATACTCCATGATAGGCATAAATATGTCAAGTAGATAATCCTAAAAGAGTGCTTACTGAGGTTTGTGAAAGTAGTTCTGAGATTACATATTATTTCCTTTGGCACAGGAGATGTTATGGGACTTATGTGCATCTGAGGCGATGTGTTCACTCAAAGATCCTTGTGTGATACTTGCAGTTTCTCGCCTCTGAAGCTGTATTTCGAATAAGGTCACTTCTCTCCATTCTCTAACTTCATAACATAGCCCTTATTTGAGCTGAACTTCAGTAACCACTCGTTTACCCGTTTTTGCAGTTTGCCCAGATCTACCTGTATCCCTTCCTATCCTCTTCCACTTATATTCCTCTCAATAGTTTTAAGTTATCAGTAAACAATGAAACATACGAGTCATTCCCTGCTGGCAGGTCATGCAAGTTCAGTACAAACAATAAATTCCCTATAACTGATCCTCTCGCAACCCAACATGCTACACTTTCCCATCCTCAGACATCTGCTCTCACCAAAACACTGTCTTCTGTTCGTTAATTATCCTTGAGCGTCTGTCGGTCTTCACGTGGTTTCCCCGAGTACTCTAATATATGAATCCCTCTCTGGTTGGATACAGTGTCAAATGCTTTCCTACACTCCAAGAATCTGCAGTCAACCCATCCTCTCCTTTCTTGCTTGATTTCTCTTATTATTTTGAAGAACTCGGGTAAATTAGTGAGGCAAGACTCACGTTCCCTAAATCCGTGAAGGTTTCCAGAAAAATAAGAGCCCCGTCTTTCCAGATGTTTAACAAATCTTATCCTGGCTTTCCTTTCCACTACTCTGGATAGTATATAATACATTTCAGTGATAATGGCCTATAATTTAGTAACTTTTGTCACCCTGCTTGCATATTCAGATAACATTTGCAATCTTCCAGGTGTCCGCTATGCTTCCCTTCTCCAGGGACATGTAGATTATTGATATAGGTTTGCACAGTTCCTTCGCTAGGAAGAGACGTACGTGTACGTGTACGTGTACGTGTACGTGTGTGTGTGTGTGTGTGTGTGTGTGTGTGTGTGTGTGTGTGTGTGTGTGTGTGTGTGTGTGTGTGTGTGTGTGTGTGTGTGTGTGTGTGTGTGTGCAGCGAGAGAGAAGAGAGAGAGAAGAGAGAGAGAGAGAGAGAGGAGAGAGAGAGAGAGAGAGGGAGAGAGAGAGAGAGAGAGAGAGAGAGAGAGAGAGAGAGAGAGAGAGAGATCACCTATTTGCAATCATCTATTTGTGGTTGCAGGGGTTGAGTCCTAGTTTCTGGCACCGCCACTTCGCTGATCGCTGCTACATCTACTCTCTCCCTGCTCTAAGAGTATTATCGTACCTCTTCTTAAAGCTATGAATGGATCCTGCCTCCACTACTTCACTCATCCGAGCCTTAACTTTCAAGTGTGTCCCTTGTTCCTGTGTCCCATCTCTGAAACATTCTGGCGTATGTATGTATATGTGTGTATAAATGAAAATGGATGCGCTAGTTTCACTTAGTTATTCCAGTACACACTCAGAAAATTCTTGAGTAATAACTAATCGCTAAACCTGTATGAGATCACAAATACCTGGAAAACTGGGAGGCAATCACACTTGACCCGGTGAAATAGAGTATTGCTTCGCTTCGTTGAATCAAGAGCACCTCACCGGCATCAAGGTTATCAAATACGAATCCCGGTTATCTCATAACCCAATAATAATACTCAATAACTCACATATAATCAGTGTACTCCTATATCCGATATACTTGGTAGTATCCAGGCGATGTTATAGAGATCATTCGTGATCCTCTGGAACTGCTGGCGGCATTAAGTAAAGTGAAACGTGGCAGCTTCTGACCGTAGAGTTTCTCCCTTCTTAATCGAAAGTGTGTGATAACACACACAGTTCATTTAAAAATTATTTTTCAGCTAAATAATTACTTGCTGTTATTGTTGTTAATGTATAAATGGTTGACTGGCTAGTTGGGTTTAAGCATAATAGCTACACAAAGCGTCGATAAGCCTCCATGATACAGGATCCGGTCAATACCCCCTTACAGTATTAAGGATGACGCAGTATTTGTGGAAATCCAAAATGGCCGCCACAAAAAGGGTAGACAAAATGTGATTCTAATATGAATTTTTAAGTGGTTCAAAACGTCTGAACTTATGTTTCTCATCTAGTGAATATATTTTTGGCCATTATTTTATTAGGAAGATTTTATCAAGGTCAAAATGTTCTATGTATGGTGCGTCTTTATTAAAGCTGAATTTAACATGTTGCAAAATGTTGCATTGTCTTGCAAACTGATGGTTAACTTACGGTGACTGGCGCAGAATTTATCAATAGCTCATATCTCACGTGTGCTAATGATAAATTCTGCGTCATCCCCTATTTCACTCCCTCGCCAAATTTTATAACTTTTAGTTTCCATGGTTGTTATCTGTCAAAATATTTTGTCAACAGAGTCATAAAGTTATTTTTAGAATAACAGTGACATTTTAACTCTAATTCTCAGACATTTAGCCACATTAACATTTGCATCTACAATCATGCCATTGTCAATATTTTACGAAGAGTTAAATGTACGACAAAGTGCATTATCGTACTGAAAAAGTTGATCTATGATTTTTGGGATCTTGTATACCAACTTATTTTATGGAAATCTTTTCGAAGTTCACAGGATTTGGTATGTTTATACAGTGCGACAAAGGCGAGGGAACACATGTTGGCGCAAGTGTCAGGAGAAAAAAAAAACATCTGTCCACCTATCAGGATAAGTACAATGTACACAAGACCTCCTTTTGACTTTACTTACCGTATGTATGTTTATCAAACTGGTTCCCAGGCACACTGCTCAAAAACATTCTTTGTGTCTGTATTCACGTGAATCATCCAGCAGCATAGCCTTGCGATCTTCCAGCAACACTGCGTTCATCTCGGTGAAGACCTATACTGCATGCCAAGGACATCGAAACTTATCTGCTGAAAAGAACATAAGAAGGAACACTGCAGCAGGCAGCGAGGCAGGTCCAGTTCTCCTACCGGCTTAATCCAATGCCTTAACCTAGTCAGGCCAGGTCACGTTCACTTAAGAAAGGAGCACGGCATCTGACCTAGTAGCAGGTAGCTAGAACTCGGGTCAAGCTCACACTCACCCGCACCTACTCGTGTAATTATTTAACCTATTTTTAAAACTACACAAGGTCTTAGCTTCTATGACGGTACTCGGGAGTTTGTTCCACTCATCCACAACTCCATTACCAAACCAGTGCTTTCTTATATCCTTACTGAATCTGAATTTTTCCAACTTAAAGCCATTGCTGCGAGTCCTGTCTAGGCTAGATATTTTCAGCACGCTATTTACATCCCCTTTATCCATTTCTGTTTACCATTTATACACCTCAATCATATCAACCCTAATTCTACGGTTTTCTAGAGAGTGCAAATTCAGGGCCTTCAGCCTATCCTCATATGGAAGATTTCTGATACATGGAGTCAACTTTGTCATCCTCCTTTGTAAAATCTAATGTTTTTCTCTTTCTGCACGGAGAAACCGGTGAGCAACGAATGCAGGTTTCAAGAGTCAGTCAACCCAATGAAATATTTACACTAACTGTTCGCATAAGTCCTCGAGGGACTTATCTCCACTTTATAGAAAAATCATCTATTGATGCTACAGCCAACATGTGAAATCACCATTAAGCACGACTTAATGGTGATTTCACATGTTCCCAGATGTGATTAGCATGTAGTCTAGGAAGGACCAAAAAGTCTTCTCAGTTTTTGTTATACAGACTAGTATTCTTCATCATGCCTTTAATACAACTTTAAGCTTCTCCAAGCACTTTACGTTTTCCAATCCTGATACTGTTCTGAGATTGCCAGAACGTCCTAAAAGGCATTAAAGTTTACATACCTCCTCATCTTCGTACAAATAATTGTATCGTTCGAGACCAGAATATTTCATATGCCAAGCAAGCACCTAAAGTCGCATGTTTACTTACCACGTTCCACGGTTTTCAAACCACGATTGCAAATCAACCGCGGAACGTGGTTTGTTTGCAATTGTGTTATTACGATATCGTTAGGCATATCTACTGTTTGATTTGCTACCTAACAGGGTTACAAAGTAGCATCGGAATGAGAGATAATCAAGTTTTATCTGTAAAAGGGTAAAGTAGCTCCAGTTCTTAGGATCAAGAGCTTTTCACCAGCATCAACGCACCCCTTTGGTAAACAGTCACCCTGACATGCTTAGAGAGAGTCCCTTCACAATTACGTATCCTGTTTTAGCTTACGTGCACCTGTAACCCTTTCAAGAAAAATAAAACACATCGTCTAGTCTAGCCTTCCCTTACACCTGTCCACTCAACTCCCATTATGTCCCCTCGTTCACTCAGCTCCCCTCTCGTCACCTTATTGATTTGTACTCTCCTGAACACTTGTTCCCCTTGACTCTCCTTCACCTTTTGTTCACTGTTGATGCTGAGATAATCTTTATAACAACCTCACTACCTCACCCACACGTAGATGCCTGCACTTCTACACACAGTCTTGTATAAGAGATACCACAATAAATTGCAAACAGCGTAAGATACCACACTGATAACAGAACGTAAGATACCACATAGATATTAGTAACAGAACGTAAGATACCACACTGATATTTATAACAGAACGTAAGATACCACACTGATATTTATAACAGAACGTAAGATACCACACTGATATTAATAACAGAACGTAAGACACCACATAGATATTAATAACAGAACGTAAGATACCACACTGATATTAATAATAGAACGTAAGATACCACACTGAAATAACAGAAGGTAAGATACCACATTGGTATAACTGAACGAAGACACTACGATAATTACAATAGTGAAAAGCCAACAGAAACAAAAATATCACATTGAAAAAACACAGAACGAGATTCCATTGTGACAAACAAAAAAAACTACGATATCACAGCGGAAAAAATAGAACAATGATACAACAGTAAAAACAGTATGAAGATATTACGAAAATTAATGAGCACAAGATGTGTGTAAATTCTTGAATGTGCTCAAGTACTTGTGTTCTGTTTTTATAACTGTCGTATTTATTGATTTTTTTAAAAACATTTTAGAGATTTTCTCGGACTCGCGTGAAAGTGTCCAGCAGGGAGAACCCTCTCGCCTCTCTCATTTTCTGCCTGGTCATCATAAAGGTTACAGAGGACCTGACCGGCGAGTTCAATATCTGGTTCTTGGACGATGGTACACTAGCGGGTACTACACAGAGAATATAGCTCTCCCCCTAAACCATTCGAAATATGAAATGGTGTGCTCCAGCGAGCACCATCCAGCTGCCCTGGAAGGAGTCAATGTCGTTAATCCCGCTTCCGTTAATCTTGGTGCCCCACTTGGGTTTAATGGAATTGTATGATCACGGAGAAAATAGTCTCTAATATCAAGCAGGTGATGCCTATGAAGCCTATCTCCTTACCAAGGGTCTATACCTCCAGAACCTAACTTTGACGATGCTCTCTATCCTTTGTCAGCTCCGAACTGGGAGAGCATAACTTCCTCTTAAAATCAATTCTCGAAAACGTCCTAAACCTTTCCCTAGAGAAATTGCAGTGGGAGCAAGCCATACTTCCACTCAGAATGGACAGACTGGGCCTCTGTACTGCCTCCAGGATTGCTTTACCAGGCTTCTTATCCTCCTCCAATGGATCAGCCATCAGGGAAAGGAAATTCTACCGGAATATGTTCGCATTCTGGTGGAGGTGGATGATCCCAGCTACACTACTGCCACATACACGTGGGATACACTCAGCGAACACGAGATAAGCTGTTAGGTTGACTCAAAAACAATCCGCTTCTGACAGCTCTATTATGGAAAAGGCTGCTGCATTTATGTTATTGCGTGTAAGCTCTGTAAGTGAGAGCTCGCGCTTTGTGAGTGCACATCTCTCGAGCGACTTTCTCCTAATATTTCCCATATAGGTGACTGGCACACGTCTAAACCAGCAGACCCATCACACTGATATATATATATATATATATATATATATATATATATATATATATATATATATATATATATATATATATATATATATATATATATATATAATGTCGTGCCGAACTTGCGATCTTGGCTTAAATACCAAGGCTCCTCTTGCCATATAGGACAAGTGAAAATTTGTGTATGCAATAATTTCGCAAAAATCATTCTAAACATTACGAAAAAATATATTTCATTGTGTTTGTTTAGTATTAAATTATCGTAAACGTATTTAAAATATATTCAGTAGGATTAGGCTAAAATAAATTGCGCTTTTTATAAATAAGGTTAAGCAAGTTTTCTAAGGTTCTTTTGGTGCAAAATTAAAAATTTTTACATTAACATTAATTAAAAAAAATATATCTTCAAACGTACAAGAGAAATTTTTAGAAAGGACCTAATTTTAAATGAGTTCTTGATAATTGACCAGTTTTACATATTCGGCACGACATATATATATATATATATATTATATATATATATATATATATATATATATATATATATATATATATATATATATATATATATATATATGAGAGAGAGAGAGAGAGAGAGAGAGAGAGAGAGAGAGAGAGAGAGACAAAGAGGAAATACCGAGAGGTATATATTTCTCAGAACATGTGTTAACACAAGCCAAGAAGCAAATATATGAACAATAAGTGACATTTATGGGAACACAGCTTTAAATCTTTTGGCTGCCCCAAATAACTGATCTGAGTTATGAGTTCCCTAACTCGGGGCTCATTCTTCATGGCTTAGAACATACCCAGAGGAATATATCTTTCAGAGTATATACACTGAGGTATCCATCTGTCCGAGTACATAAACCGAGAGGTATATACCTTTAAGTGTTTGTAAACTGAGAGCTTAGTATTCCCCTTCCTAAGGATTAAAGTATATCTGATGTTAGTATCCAGGAGGATAGCGGCCTTGTTATTCCAAGCACATTTAAGTCTGAGAAAGACCTGATTATTATTATTATTAATCATCCAAACTAGGCGCTAAACCCACAAGGGTAATACAGTTTGCTGAAAAAAAAGACCTGAAATATTCACTAATTGCTCATATCAACCTTAGAGCTCTGTCGTTTTGATATATTATTGTACCAGTCATTGTACCACTCATTTTACCAATCACGTGAGAGCACCAGTCACGTGAGAGCACCAGTCATGCGAGAGCACCAGTCATGCGAGAGCACCAGTCATGCGAGAGCACCAGTCATGTGTGAGCACCAGTCATGCGAGAGCACCAGTCATGCGAGAGCACCAGTCATGCGAGAGCACCAGTCATGCGAGAGCACCAGTCATGCGAGAGCACCAGTCATGCGAGAGCACCAGTCATGTGAGACCACCAGTCATGTGAGACCACCAGTCATGTGAGACCACCAGTCATGTGAGACCACCAGTCATGCGAGACCACCAGTCATGCGAGAGCACCAGTCATGCGAGAGCACCAGTCACGTGAGAGCACCAGTCATGTGAGAGCACCAGTCATGTGAGAGCACCAGTCATGTGAGAGCACCAGTCATTTGAGAGCACCAGTCATGTGAGAGTACCAGTCAATTGAGAACACCAGTCATTTGAGAGCACCAGTCATTTGAGAGCACCAGTCATGTGAGACCACCAGTCATATGAGACCACCAGTCATGTGAGACCACCAGTCATATGAGACCACCAGTCATGTGAGAGCACAAATCATGCGAGAGCACCAGTCACGTGAAAGCACCAGCCACGTGAGAGCATCAGTCATGTGAGAGCATCAGTCATGTGAGAGCATCAGTCATGTGAGAGCATCAGTCATGTGAGAGCACCAATCATGTGAGAGCACCAGCCATGTGAGAGCACCAGCCATGTGAGAGCACCAGCCATGTGAGAGCACCAGTCGTGTGACGGCGCCAATCATTTGATACTATCAATAATGGGATGACAACAATTAATTTCCCAGAGAGTATTCTTACTTTATCGAAATTGTTCCTCACAACTTTTGTAACCACCAGCCAAGTAAACAACAGCAATAAATCACACTTTTGTTTCTATGTCCGAGCCACAACACGTTTCTAAGTATTTGTTGCTTTGTTTCACGCAAAATGCCGTGTTATTGCACGAATGCTACAGGCATTTCGCCCACACTATATGCACTCTTCTGGTAGTTCGTGCACACTGCATACACACTGCTGGTAGTTTGTATCAGTGGCGGACCTCTGTTTTGGAGCCCCTGAAGCTTGAACTGTTATGGAGGCCCCTTTGCAACCAGCAACAGCTTGCTTGTATAATCCTTGTATTAATTTACACTAATTATTTTTTAAAAAGCCCTTCTCATACAGTAGACCCATAAAATTTTAAGTAATGTGGACTAAATTTCAAAATTGTATACAATACCGACAGGTTGGTAGGTAAGACATACAGGCAACATTTAGGCAACTTTATTCCGAAACGTTTCGCCTACACAGTAGGTTTCTCCAGGCTGAGGGACTGACAACCTCAAATCTACGACTTCAAGGGTGATGGACTAATTACATCGTCTTCACATCTCTACTGCTCCTGTCTACTTTCTGTACTCGACTGAAGAAGCCTACTGTGTAGGCGAAACGTTTCGGAAAAAAGTTGCCTAACTGTTGCCTATGTGTCTTACCTACCAATGTGGACTAAATTCGTCCCTCCGGGATTAGGGGCCCCGAAGCTTCATCAGATTCATTGTTGATCCGCTCCTGGCTTATATACATATATATGTACTCTGTTGCCATCTCGTATATACTGTGTATGTACTCAAGATTATAAGACTGAAAGCTGTTAGGACCTCATGTACTCTTCGTTTATATTTTTGAGTACACAGAAGTTATTTTGTGAGTTTAGATACGCATGAATGTGTTTATATATAGATGTATTTGGATGAATTTGCATACATGTATATAGGCATAAATGCACGTCTGTGTATTTAGATAATTATTCATGTATGCATACATGTATTAAAGTGTTTGCATGTATTTTTTACGCAAACATTATTAATGTACAAATTAACTTTTGTGATATATGTAATGTATGTATGAATATGTATGTGTCTATGTATATGCATCCTACTGAACTATCCCACTGGAATAAATTAGATAGAATGATTCTCTCTCTCTCTCTCTCTCTCTCTCTCTCTCTCTCTCACACACACACACACACATACACACACACACAGACACATACACACACACACACCAACACAACACACAGCACACACACACACACACGCACAACACACGGCACACACACACAGGCACACACACACACACAGGCACACACACACCACAGGCACACACAGCGCACACAGACACAGACACACACACACAGGCACACACACACAGCACAACCACACACACCACACACACACACAGGCACACACACACACAGGCACACACACACACAGGCACACGCACACACACACAGGCACACACAGGCACACACACACAGGCACACACGCACACACACACACACACACACAGGCACACACACACAGGCACACACAGACACACACAGACACACACAAATCACTCTTGCTAATTCATTCCGATTAATAATTATTCATATGAATACAGGGAAAGACAAGGTAGGGTGACCAACAGGGAATTATAATTATTGTAAATATTAGTTTTTTAATAATTTTAAAATTGTTTTCCTTTCATTTTTATTAATTTTATTAATTTCATAATCATTAATTTTATCATTAATTTTTGTATTAATTTAATTAATTTTATTAATTTTTTCTTAATTATTTTTGTCATTGTTACTCTGATATTATCTAAAATTTTACATTAATAATACATTGACCGTCTCCCACCGAGGTTGGGCGACCCGACGAAGAAACACGTTCATTGCCACTGTGATAACGAACAGTGGTAGCATCGTACACTGGGACTAGCTGGTAGTGCAACACTTGCTACTAGCTGCTAGTGCCACACTTGCTACTAGCTGCTAGTGCCACACTTGCTAATAGCTGCTAGTGCCACACTTGCTACTAGCTGCTAGTGCCACACTTGCTAATAGCTGCTAGTGCCACACTTGCTAATAGCTGCTAGTGCCACACTTGCTAATAGCTGCTAGTGCCACACTTGCTAATAGCTGCTAGTGCCACACTTGCTGCTAGTGCCACACTTGCTGCTAGTGCCACACTTGCTGCTAGTGCCACACTTGCTGCTAGTGCCACACTTGCTGCTAGTGCCACACTTGCTGCTAGTGCCACACTTGCTGCTAGTGCCACACTTGCTGCTAGTGCCACACTTGCTGCTAGTGCCACACTTGCTGCTAGTGCCACACTTGCTACTAGCTGCTAGTACCACACTTGCTGCTAGTGCCACACTTGCTACTAGCTGCTAGTGCCACACTTGCTGCTAGTGCCACACTTGCTACTAGCTGCTAGTGCCACACTTGCTACTAGTGCCACACTTGCTACTAGCTGCTAGTGCCACACTTGCTGCTAGTGCCACACTTGCTAGCTGCTAGTGCCACACTTGCTAGCTGCTAGTGCCACACTTGCTACTAGCGCCACACTTGCTACTAGCCGGTAGTGCCACTCGTGCTACTAGCGCCACACTTGCTACTAGTTGCTAGTGCCACTCGTGCTACTAGCTGCTAGTGCCACACTTGCTACTAGCGCCACACTTGCTACTAGCTGCTAGTGCCACTCGTGCTACTAGCTGCTAGTGCCACACTTGCTACTGGCTGCTAGCGCCACACTTGCTACTGGCTGCTAGCGCCACACTTGCTACTAGCTGCTAGCGCCACACTTGCTACTAGCTGCTAGCGCCACACTTGCTACTAGCTGCTAGCGCCACACTTGCTACTAGCTGCTAGCGCCACACTTGCTACTAGCTGGTAGTGTCATACTAGCTAGTAGTACCACACTGTCTACTAGTGGCTAGTCCCACACTTGCTACCAGTGGCTAGTCCCACACTTGCTACCAGTGGCTAGTCCCCACACTTGACACCAGTGGCTAGTCCCACACTTGACACCAGTGGCTAGCCCCACACTTGACACCAGTGGCTAGCCCCACACTTGACACCAGTGGCTAGCCCCACACTTGACACCAGTGGCTAGCCCCACACTTGACACCAGTGGCTAGTCCCACACTCGCTACCAGTGGCTAGTTCCACACTTGCTACCAGTGGCTAGTCCCACACTTGCTACCAGCGGCTAGTCCCACAACTTGCTACCAGCGGCTAGTCCACACTTGCTACCAGCGGCTAGTCCCACACTTGCTACCAGCGGCTAGTCCCACACTTGCTACCAGTGGCTAGTCCCACACTTGCTACCAGTGGCTAGTCCCACACTTGCTACCAGCGGCTAGTCCCACACTTGCTACCAGTGGCTAGTCCCACACTTGCTACCAGCGGCTAGTCCCACACTTGCTACCAGCGGCTAGTCCCACACTTGCTACCAGGGCTAGTCCACACTTGCTACCAGCGGTAGTCCCACACTTGCTACCAGCGGCTAGTCCCACACTTGCTACCAGCGGCTAGTCCCACACTTGCCTACCACATGGCTAGTCCCACACTTGCTACCAGCGGCTAGTCCCACACTTGCAACCCGTGGCTAGTCCCACACTTGCTACCAGCGGCTAGACCCACACTTGCTACCAGTGACTAGTCCCACACTTGCTACCAGCGGCTAGTCCCACACTTGCTACCAGTGGCTAGTTCCACACTTGCTACCAGCGGCTAGTCCCACACTTGCTACCAGGCGCTAGTCCCACACTTGCTACCAGCGGCTAGTCCCACACTTGCTACCAGTGGCTAGTTCCACACTTGCTACCAGTGGCTAGTCCCACACTTGCTACCAGCGGCTAGTCCCACACTTGCTACCAGCGGCTAGTCCCACACTTGCTACCAGTGGCTAGTCCCACACTTGCTACCAGCGGCTAGTCCCACACTTGCTACCAGTGGCTAGTCCCACACTTGCTACCAGTGGCTAGTCCCACACTTGCAACCAGTGTCTAGTCCCACACTTGCTACCAGCGGCTAGTCCCACACTTGCAACCAGTGGCTAGTCCCACACTTGCTACCAGTGGCTAGTCCCACACTTGCTACCAGCGGCTAGTCCCACACTTGCTACCAGCGGCTAGTCCCACACTTGCTACCAGTGGCTAGTCCCACACTTGCTACCAGTGGCTAGTCCCACACTTGCTACCAGTGGCTAGTCCCACACTTGCATTTGTGGTCACAGAGGTGCCTGTGCTAACCTTCCTATGGTGTATAAATACACCTAGTTGGATGAATCTTATTGTGGCTAGCTGGTCTAGTGGCTAACGCGACGGGCTGGAGTTTTGAGACTATGACCGCGGGTTCAATCCCGGCCGGGGGTATGGTTTTTTCGCTACCAGTGGCTAGTCCCACACTTGCTACCAGCGGCTAGTCCCACACTTGCTACCAGTGGCTAGTTCCACACTTGCTACCAGCGGCTAGTCCCACACTTGCTACCAGTGGCTAGCTCCACACCATCTACAAGGGCAATACTAACTTCTGGTTTTAGGTCAAACCAAAATAAACTCAGAGTACTCTCTCTCTCTCTCTCTCTCTCACTTTGCATTTAAAATTCGCCATGTGAGCGGGTAACCTTCCTGCCCAGCATGATTACTGCCTGACCAACGTGACCACCATAACAAAACGCTGACAAAAAATGTATATTGCACGACTCTAGGGCGTTTAATATTGCTTGATTTACGACGTTTCGTATCGGGAGGTTTTTAAAACAGTTTCGGATCCCTGAGCTGTAATGTTTTTTTGTAATCGCATGATATGTTTAATTTTCATGTTTCTAAAGCGTTTTGTATTGTTTGATTTTAGAACTTTTTGCTTATTGCTTGATTTTTTAAACTTTTGCATATTGCTTGATTTTAGAACTTTTTGCATATTGCTTGATTTTAGAACTTTTGGCATATTGCTTGATTTTAGAACTTTTGCATATTACTTGATTTTAGAACTTTTGCATATTGCTTGATTTTAGAACTTTTGGCATATTGCTTGATTTTAGAACTTTTGCATATTGCTTGATTTTAGAACTTTTGCATATTGCTTGATTTTAGAACTTTTGCATATTGCTTGATTTTAGAACTTTTGCATATTGCTTGATTTTAGAACTTTTGCATATTGCTTGATTTTAGAACTTTTGCATATTACTTGATTTTAGAACTTTTGCATATTACTTGATTTTAGAACTTTTGCATATTGCTTGATTTTAGAACTTTTGCATATTGCTTGATTTTAGAACTTTTGCATATTACTTGATTTTAGAACTTTTGCATATTACTTGATTTTAGAACTTTTGCATATTACTTGATTTTAGAACTTTTGCATATTACTTGATTTTAAAACTTTTGCATATTACTTGATTTTAAAACTTTTGCATATTGCTTCATTTTAGAACTTTTGCATATTACTTGATTTTAGAACTTTTGCATATTACTTGATTTTAGAACTTTTGCATATTACTTGATTTTAGAACTTTTTGCATATTGCTTGATTTTAGAACTTTTTGCATATTGCTTGATTTTTAGAACTTTTGCATATTGCTTGATTTTAGAACTTTTTGCATATTGCTTGATTTTAGAACTTTTGCATATTGCTTGATTTGAGAACTTTTGCATATTGCTTGATTTTAGAACTTTTGCATATTACTTGATTTTAGAACTTTTGCATATTACTTGATTTTAGAACTTTTGCATATTGCTTGATTTTAGAACTTTTGCATATTGCTTGATTTTAGAACTTTTGCATATTGCTTGATTTCAGAACTTTTGCATATTACTTGATTTTAGAACTTTTGCATATTACTTGATTTTAGAACTTTTGCATATTACTTGATTTTAGAACTTTTGCATATTGCTTGATTTTAGAACTTTTTGCATATTGCTTGATTTTAGAACGTTTGCATATTGCTTGATTTTAGAACTTTTGCATATTGCTTGATTTTAGAACTTTTGCATATTGCTTGATTTTAGAACTTTTGCATATTGCTTGATTTTAGAACTTTTGCATATTGCTTGATTTTAGAACTTTTGCATATTGCTTGATTTTAGAACTTTTGCATATTGCTTGATTTTAGAACTTTTGCATATTACTTGATTTTAGAACTTTTGCATATTACTTGATTTTAGAACTTTTGCATATTGCTTGATTTTAGAACTTTTGCATATTGCTTGATTTTAGAACTTTTGCATATTGCTTGATTTTAGAACTTTTGCATATTGCTTGATTTTAGAACTTTTGCATATTGCTTGATTTTAGAACTTTTGCATATTGCTTGATTTTAGAACTTTTGCATATTGCTTGATTTTAGAACTTTTGCATATTGCTTGATTTTAGAACTTTTGCATATTGCTTGATTTTAGAACTTTTGCTTATTACTTGATTTTAGAACTTTTCTGTATTGCTTGGTTTTAAAACTTTAGAGTATTTCATGACATTTTTTTTAATTTATTTTGCCATGTTAAAACGTATGTTCATGGAAGGTTTTAAAAACTTTTCATTATCTGTAGTGAATGTATTTCTGAAACTTTTCGTTCTCCAGAGTGAATAATTTTTAAAAGTATTGTTATCTTGAGTGAATAATATCATAAGTATCGTTATTTTGAGTGAATAATATCATAAGTATCGTTATCATCAGTGAATAATTTTTGTAAATGTCGTTGTCTTGAGTGAATAATTTCATAAGTATCGTTTTGAGTGAATAATTTTTATAATTATCGTTACCTTGGGTGAATAATTTTTATAATTATCGTTACCTTGAGTGAATAATTTTTATAATTATCGTTACCTTGGGTGAATAATTTTTATAATTATCGTTATCTTGAGTGAATAATTTTTAAAAATATTATCTTGAGTGAATAATTTTATAAATATTATCTTGAGTGAATAATTTTTATAAATAATCGTTATCTTGGGTGAATAATTTTATAAATATTATCTTGGGTGAATAATTTTATAAATATTATCCTGAGTGAATAATTTTATAAATATTATCCTGAGTGAATAATTTTATAAATATTATCTTGAGTGAATAATTTTATAAATATTATCCTGAGTGAATAATTTTATAAATATTATCCTGAGTGAATAATCTTTACAAGTATCGTTATCCTGAGTGAATAATTTTATAAGTATTTATCCTGAGTGAATGAAGTTAAATTTTAATCATTAGTGAAAATTTTAAATATCATTATCCTGAGTGAATTTTGAAATGTTTTAGTTGAAAGGATTTAAATTTCCATTATCCTAGTGAAAATTAAAAATTTTATCCTACGCGAGTAATTTTAAAGTTTTATTTAAATGTATTTTTCCATATTGTCATTTAAAACGTTTATTGGAGTAAATTACGTAACTTTTATCTAGTGATAATTTACTTTATTTTGGAGATGGTAATTATTTGGGAACAAAATCCAGATGATAGAAACCCTTTTGGGATGCTCCACGTCTCGGAGAAAATCTTAAGCAGCACAAGGAAATTGTCCACTCTACGGAGGCATCAACTCTGAGCTCATTGGTCACTTAGAGTAGATAAACTGCTGAGCCTCTGGATGTGTCTGGTTAAGTGAGAAACTGCTGCTTCTGTTATCCCTGGCGTGTGTGTGGTGTTGTGAGCTGTGCTTTGCGTGTACTGTGGTGCGTGTGTGTGTGTGTGCGTGTGTGTGGTGCGTGTGTGTGGTGTGTGTGTGTGGTGTATGTGTGTGGTGTTGTGGTGGTGTGTGTGTGTGCGTGTGTGGTGTGTGGGGTGTGGTGTGTGTGGTGTGTGGTGTGTGTGTGTGGTGTGTGTGGGTGTGTGTGTGGTGTGTGGTGTGGTGTGTGGTGTGTGTGGTGTGTGGTGTGTGTGTGGTGTGTGTGTGTGGTGTGTGTGTGGTGTTGTGGTGTGTGTGGTGTGTGTGTGGTGTGTGGTGTGTGTGGGTGTGTGGTGTGTGTGGTGTGTGTTGTGTGGGGTGTGTGGTGTGTGTGTGTGTGGGGTGTGTGTGGTGTGTGTGTGTGTGGTGTGTGTGGGTGTGTGTGGTGTGTTGGGTGGTGTGTGTGGTTGGTGGTGGTGTGTGTGGTGTGTGTGGGTGTTTTGTGGTTGTGTGTGTTGGGGGTGTGTGTGTGTGTGTGGTGTGTGTGTGTGGTGTGTGTGTGTGTGTGTGTGTGGTGTGGTGTGGGGTGTGTGTTTGTGTGTGTGGTGTGTGTGGGGTGTGTGTGGTTGGTGTGTGTGTGTGTGTGTGTGGTGTTGTGTGTGTGTGGTGTGTGTTGTGTGGTGTGTGGTGTGTGTGGTGTGTGTGTGGTGTGTGTGTGTGTGTGTGTAGTGTGTGTGTGTGTGGTGTGTGTGAGTGTGTGTGGTGTGAGTGTGTGTTGTGTGTTGTGGGTGAGTGTGTGTGGTGTGGTGTGTGTGTGGTGTGAGTGTGTGTGGTGTGAGTGTGTGTGGTGTGTGTGTGTGTGGGTGTGTGGTGTGGTGTGTGGTGTGTTGTGTGTGTGTGTGTGTGTGTGTGTGTGTGTGTGTGTTTGTGTGTGTGTGGGTGTGTGTGTGTGTGTGTGTGTGTATGGTGTGTGTGTGGTTGTGTGTGGTTGTGTGTGGTTGTGTGTGGGGGGAGGGGAGGGGAGAGGTGGGGGAGGGGGGGGGGAGGGTGGGGGAGAGGGGGGGGGAGGAGGAGGGGGAGGGAGGGGGTGGAGGAGGGAGGGAGGGGGGAGGGGGAGGGGAGGGAGGGGAGGGGAGGGGAGGGGGAGGGGAGGGGGAGGGCGTAGGTGGGGGGGGAGAGGGAGGGGAGGGGGATTGGAAGGGGGGTGGGGGGAGGGGGAGAGGGAGGGGAGAGGGGAGGGAGAGGAGAGGGGGAGGGAGAGGGGGGGTAGAGAGAGAGAGAGAGAGAGCAAGACGAGGAGCGAGGAGGAGAGAGGAGAGAGGAGGAAAGAGGAGAGAGAGAGAGAGAGTGAGTGAGTCAGCTGTGTGGTAACACTGGAGATTGCTGGCGCTTTCGACCGGGTGTGGCACCAGGGCTTTAGCAAACTTCAAGCATGGGAATTGCAGGCTCTACGCTATGTCTCCTCAGTGATTACCTTCATTGTAGATCTCTAAGTGCAGTTTCAATGGAACGGAATCAGCAAGACATCCTATTGGGCAAGTGTTCCACAAGGAAGCGTGCTGGGACCATTGTTATGGAATGTCTACTTCAACAACCTTCTTCATCTCATCCCAGAATCACATGCCTATGCAGACGACTGTACACTGACATTCACTTATCCAAGAGAAGAAATGCCAGCTGCTCTAAGCTACATCAATCACCAGCTGAGAGCTAAATCAGCTTGGGGAAATAGATGGCAAGTAACATTTGCATCTGAGAAAACGCAAATGATGATCGTCTCTAGGCACCATGATGGTAATGCTGGTGCAGTAGTAAGGATGAATGGGAGGGTGTTGGCACCTGGAGAAGAAGTTGATATCCTTGGGGTGAAATTTGACTCCAAACTAACCATGAAGAACCATGTTGTAAATCTTGCAAACAAGGCAGCCAGGAAGCTTACAGCACTTCGCCGTATCTCGCATCTACTTGACAGTAGGGGTTGCAAGATTCTGTACGAGGCACAAGTACGCTCACACCTTGAGTATGCTTCACTTTCTTGGTTTGCCTGCCCCCCCCCCTCTCATCTGCGACTGCTTGACAGAGTAGAGAACAGAGCAAGACGTCTCATCTCTCGCCTGGACCCATCCTTGATAGATCTGTCATTTCAGCAGAGCCTTCAACATAGGAGGGATGTGGGTGGCCTTACTGTTATGTACAAGGCCAATATTGTCAAAGTACCACACTTGGATCCACTTCGAGGATAGCGTGAAACAAGCTTTTATTCCACAAGACGGGCAGAAAGCAGCAACTTCACTCTGGCTGTACCCTTCTCCAGAACATCACTCCATCTGAGATCATATATACCCAGGATGACTCGACTATGGAACACATTCGTAAAGCATAATGATGTCAACGAGATAAAGTCAGTTGATCAAATGAAAATGCTGGCCCACAAATGGCTCCAACTTCATCCTGTTCCCTACTTGTATGTCTCATAACAATAAAAATGCTTTCAAATGAGCTGATGTAGGTAACAGCTCTTAGCTTGCCAATAAAGTTAGGAATCCTTAACCTGTAAATAGCTTTTTCAACAAAGCTAGGGATCCTTAACCTTGTCAAACCCTGTGTAAAGAGAGAGAGAGAGAGAGAGAGAGAGAGAGAGAGAGAGAGAGAGAGAGAGAGAGAGAGAAATTGGTTTCATGATTTTTACGTACTACTGTAGCATTAGCAAAAGAACATTCACAACAGAGCCGGACTAGAGTCCTGGAGGTGGGAAGAAGAGTTCCTGTACTCTGACAGAATATCATGGTTTTTCGAGTCTAGTGATAGGAAGTAGAGTGCCAGCACTCTGGAGGATGTGTGGGTGACAGTGATATGGATTTGCGGGCAGGAGCTCAGTGACTGTACTCTGAAGCAGTGATTCCAACCTCTGCGAGCATGAATTCGGTTTCACTTCAAAAACATCGTGAACCACTACATAGTAATTTCAAGGGGAAACTTAAATATCGAACATTCTTTGGTCCAGAAGGCTGTTCGAGTGCCTTTACCGAATTAATTTATTCCCATGAGGAATAATGTAAATTAGGTTAGTCCATTTCAGACCCTCAAAAATACACTTATAAAAGCACTTACAAAAATACACTTATATAATTAGTTGTGTTGGGAGCAGTTCGATTTTTTGAGGTTCCACTGTACTTGTTTGCTCCAATAACTGAGAAAGCAAATTATGGCTTATTGCTGATATGAACTTATTAACGTTTTGCGCAACTCTTGAGGTAAAACTTTCTTAAACTATTGTTTGTAATGAATGACTTTTCTGTCTCACTGTTAGTGTTAAACTTTCAGTTTACTTTATGTGCAATAGATGGCGTACAAATGCACTTTTGCTTAATAATTGTTAAATAACTTAGATGGCTTCCCGTTAAACTATTGTGTTTAATGAATGACTTTTCTGCCTCACTGTTAGTGTTAATAAACTTTCAGTTTACATTATTTGCAATAGATGGCGTACAAATGCACTTTTGGTTAATTGTTAAATAACTTAGATGGCTTCCCCTGGGGTCCGTGACCCACAGCTTGGAACCGAGCTTCTAATAAGCAGGTGCGCATGCTGCGGCAGGCACGTCCTTTTAATTATTCAGTCACCCATGCGCCATGGCTGACTCATCCATGTCTGTGTTGTTATGTTTAAACAATATAAACAAAGAAACCTCGCTCGTACTTGGTTTTTCCTTACTAGTAAAAAAATTAGTTCATTTAGTATCAACAGTTTTCGTTTTGTTATGTTTGTCTTCTAATGTTCACGTTTTTAATACAGATTTTTTTCTAGTCTTGAAACACGCCATTCAGATTCCAGGATCCTGTATATATCATTTTTAAAGTGACGTGAATGTCCTTTCTTCTCCTGTTGGTTTTAAGAATTACACTTTACATAAAAGATCCTTACAAAAATTATTTGAAGATGAGAACCACAGCATTAGGGAGGAAAAAAGATGAGTAACCCGGGTTCGAGTTCAGGGCGGGTGGAAACTTAAAGCATATTTCCCAACACTATTTACCTGGGTGTAAGGTCACCAAGATTACAAAACTTATGAAAGATTATGGAAGGTGACTATGACTCTAAAGGTTACCAAGTTTGCGAAAAAGATCAATGAGATTTAAAAAGGTCACGAAGTATAAAAATATTATTACAATAAAAGGTCACCAAGTTTACAAAAAGATCAATGAGATTTAAAAAGGTCACGAAGTATAAAAATATTATTACAATAAAAGGTCACCAATTTTACAGAAAGGTCACAAAAGTTGGAAAACATTACCAAGATGATGTAAAGTCACAAGAATTACGGAATACCAGCAAGATTACAAAAGGTCACCAAGATAACAGAATGTCACCAACATTACAAGAGGTAAGTGAGATTTAACATACACAAAGTACAAGCTTACCCTGCAGCACACTTAAGCATCCCACACCTGAGCATCCCACACCTGAGCATCCCACACCTGAGCATCCCACACCTGAGCATCCCACACCTGAGCATCCCACACCTGACAATCTCTACAAATATAACACTAACCTCCAACAATATATTTTCTAAATGCATTTTTAATATAACCAATGAGAGGCGCTAAACCCACAGGCATCATTCAGCCCCTGGAAGATTAAAGGGAAGATAGATCCAAGGAATAGTAGTAGTAGCAGCTCCGGTTACATGCCTCAAGACTTTACCAGCATCATTTAATCCACATTGCTACTGAATGTTCTTCTAAAAAGACTTACTTCCTAACCAACAAAGTCAAGAATATTATCGATCATGACTAAGTAGTAGATTTTCTGCCTGTATGGCCACCTCACCACATCTCACTATGGCGAGCTCTTGGGGAGACTAAGTAGTAGATTTTTGCCGTATGGCCACCTCACCACATCTCACTATGGCGAGCTCTTGGGGAGACTAAGTAGTAGATTTTCTGCCTGTATGGCCACCTCACCACATCTCACTATGGCGAGCTCTTGGGGAGACTAAGTAGTAGACTTTCTGCCTGTATGGCCACCTCACCACATCTCACTACGGCGAGCTCTTGGGGAGAGAGAGAGAGAGAGAGAGAAGAGAGGAAAAGAGAAGAGAAAAAAAGGAAGAATGGAGAGAATGGAGAAAGAATGGAGAGAGAGATAATGGAGGGAGATAATGGAGAGAGAGAATGGAGAGAATGCAAAGAGAAAATGGAGAGAAAGAGAATGGAGAGAGAGAGAATGGAGAGAAACAGAGAATGGAGAGAAACAGAGAATGGAGAGAAACAGAGAATGGAGAGAAAACAGAGAATGGAGAGAAACAGAGAATGGAGAGAAACAGAGAATGGAGAGAAACAGAGAATGGAGAGAAACAGAGAATGGAGAGAGAAACAGAGAATGGAGAGAAACAGAGAATGGAGAGAAACAGAGAATGGAGAGAAACAGAGAATGGAGAGAAACAGAGAATGGAGAGAAACAGAGAATGGAGAGAAACAGAGAATGGAGAGAAACAGAGAATGGAGAGAAACAGAGAATGGAGAGAAACAGAGAATGGAGAGAAACAGAGAATGGAGAGAAACAGAGAATGGAGAGAAACAGAGAATGGAGAGAAACAAAGAATGGAGAGAAACAAAGAATGGAGAGAAACAAAGAATGGAGAGAAACAAAGAATGGAGAGAAACAAAGAATGGAGAGAAACAAAGAATGGAGAGAAAACAAAGAATGGAGAGAAACAAAGAATGGAGAGAAACAAAGAATGGAGAGAAACAAAGAATGGAGAGAAACAAAGAATGGAGAGAAACAAAGAATGGAGAGAAAGAGAATGGAGAGAAAGAGAGATGGAGAGAAAGAGAGAATGGAGGGAAAGAGAGAATGGAGAGAAAGAGAGAATGGAGAGAAAGAGAGAATGGAGAGAAAGAGAGAATGGAGAGAAAGAGAGAATGGAGAGAAAGAGAGAATGGAGAGAAAGAGAGAATGGAGAGAAAGAGAGAATGGAGAGAAAGAGAGAATGGAGAGAAAGAGAGAGAATGGAGAGAAAGAGAGAATGGAGAGAAAGAGAGAAGGGAGAGAAAGAGAGAATGGAGAGAAAGAGAGAATGGAGAGAAAGAGAGAATGGAGAGAAAGAGAGAATGGAGAGAAAGAGAGAATGGAGAGAAAGAGAGAATGGAGAGAAAGAGAGAATGGAGAGAAAGAGAGAATGGAGAGAGAAGGATTTATGCATAACCCCACAAAAACATTTCTAGGTGACTAGACTAACATTTCTTCCTAGAAATGACCAACATTTCTTCCTAGAAATGACCAACATTTCTACCTAGAAATGACCAACATTTCTCCTCAGACATCCTCAGCGACGCACATTTTTTTACAATTTCTTGAGACGACTCAGAAAATCGTAATAACACTGATGATGGCGTTTAACACCGAAAACGTTGATATATAAAGTCCAGAATTCACACTATGGACATTACGGTATTTCATACAATTTGTTTACAACGAAAAATAATCATGGGATAATATTGTGTTAGGTAAGACACATATGCAACAGTTAGGTATCTATATTTCGAAACGTTTCGCCTACACAGTAGGCTTCTTCAGTCGAGTACAGAAAAGTTGATAGAAGCAGAAGATACTTGAAGACGATGTAATCAGTCCATCACCCTTAAAGTTTTGAGGTGGTCAGTCCCTCAGTCTGGAGAAGAGTATTGTTCCATAGTCTGGAATAATGCTATGGAACAATACTCTTCTCCAGACTGAGGGACTGACCACCTCAAAACTTCAATGGTGATGGAGTGATTACATCGTCTTCAAGTATCTTCTGCTTCTATCAACTTTGCTGTACTCGACTGAAGAAGCCTACTGTGTGGGCGAAACGTTTCGAAATAAAGATGCATATGTGCCTTACATAATATTTTGTAATTTTATTAATAAATATCTTTCCCAATTTCTATAAATAATGTTTTAAATTATCTTTTCAACACTGATTATGTAATGTTTTCTTCATTTTCGAATTTATATATTCGAAAAACAGCAGCCCAATACTCGAAACTTTTCGCAAAATTCCTTATTCATAAAAACTCATGTTGCACATCACACTGGTAGCAAGAAAAATGTTGGTGTCCACACAAGGCCGTGATATTGCAGGCTTGCAGGTGGGTTCCCGCACATTCATGTATGTATGTGGTGTGTGTGTGTGTTTTGTGTGTGTGTGTGTGTGTGTGTGTGTGTGTGTGTGTGTGTGTGTGTGTGTGTGTGTGTGTGTGTGTGTGTGTGTGTGTTTTGGGGGAGAGGTGCGAGCGCGTGCTGTGAGAGTCAGGTGTTGTTACGACAGTGTGTCCTGGGGGCGGGATCCCAGCCAGGGGGCGGCGGGCCTTCCCGGCCAGGGGGCGCGTCACCCCTACCCACCTCTCCACTCTTTATGTACTCGAAAAATGACTCCCCGCGATTCTTTCGGATATTTGGGAAGAAAATTTGGATTGGTCTGGAGGCGTCGGGTGCATACATTTCCCAGACTTCATGGAAAAGGACCCGTAAACTGACAAAAGGTTCCACTGTATCGTATTTTACTGTATTTCAAGAAGAGCACAAACAGTATGCAAACGACCGTAAATTAAGGAAAATACATTCACACTCAAACACACAAACGGAGATTTTTATACAAGGCCAGAGAGCGAATCTTAACTTCTCAGCCACAGCTATAACACTTTTCTTGTTTGTTAATGTTAACCTACCTAAAAACAGAGGAGAGCCTTTCTCAAAAACAAACAATAATTTAAAAGTAATAACATATATATATATATATATAGAGTGGTTGGTGCAATTATTTAATAAATGTATGGAAGAAGGTAAGGTACCTAGGGATTGGCAGAGAGCATGCATAGTTCCTTTGTATAAAGGCAAAGGGGACAAAAGAGAGTGCAAAAATTATAGGGGAATAAGTCTGTTGAGTATACCTGGTAAAGTGTATGGTAGAGTTATTATTGAAAGAATTAAGAGTAAGACGGAGAATAGGATAGCAGATGAACAAGGAGGCTTTAGGAAAGGTAGGGGGTGTGTGGACCAGGTGTTTACAGTATAACACATAAGTGATCAGTATTTAGATAAGGCTAAAGAGGTCTTTGTGGCATTTATGGATTTGGAAAAGGCGTAAGACAGGGTGGATAGGGGGGCAATGTGGCAGATGTTGCAGGTGTATGGTGTAGGAGGTAGGTTACAGAAAGCAGTGAAGAGTTTTTACGAGGATAGTGAGGCTCAAGTTAGAGTATGTAGGAATGAGGGAAAGTATTTCCTAGTAAAAGTAGGCCTTAGACAAGGATGTGTGATGTCACCGTGGTTGTTTAATATATTTATAGATGGGGTTGTAAGAGAAGTAAATGCGAGGGTATTGGCAAGAGGCGTGGAGTTAAAAGATAAAGAATCACACAAAGTGGGAGTTGTCACAGTTGCTCTTTGCTGATGACACTGTGCTCTTGGGAGATTCTAAAGAGAAGTTGCAGAGATTGGTGGATGAATTTTGTAGGGTATGCAAAAGAAGAAAATTAAAAGTGAATACAGGAAAGAGTAAGGGTATGAGGATAACAAAAAGATTAGGTGATGAAAGATTGGATATCAGATTGGAGGGAGAGAGTATGGAGGAGGTGAATGTATTCAGATATTTGGGAGTGGACGTGTCAGCGGATGGGTCTATGAAAGATGAAGTAAATCATAGAATTGATGAGGGGAAAAGGGTGAGTGGTGCACGTAGGAGTCTGTGGAGACAAAGAACTGTCCTTGGAGGCAAAGAGGGGAATGTATGAGAGTATAGTTTTACCAACGCTCTTATATGGGTGTGAAGCATGGGTGATGAATGTTGCAGCGAGGAGAAGGCTGGAGGCAGTGGAGATGTCATGTCTGAGGGCAATGTGTGGTGTGAATATAATGCAGAGAATTCGTAGTTTGGAAGTTAGGAGGAGGTGCGGGATTACCAAAACTGTTGTCCAGAGGGCTGAGGAAGGGTTGTTGAGGTGGTTCGGACATGTAGAGAGAATGGAGCGAGACAGAATGACTTCAAGAGTGTATCAGTCTGTAGTGGAAGGAAGGCGGGGTAGGGGTCGGCCTAGGAAAGGTTGGAGGGAGGGGGTAAAGGAGGTTTTGTGTGCGAGGGGCTTGGACTTTCAGCAGGCATGCGTGAGCGTGTTTGATAGGAGTGAATGGAGACAAATGGTTTTTAATACTTGACGTGCTGTTGGAGTGCGAGCAAAGTAACATTTATGAGAGGGGTTCAGGGAAACCGGCAGGCTGGACTTGAGTCCTGGAGATGGGAAGTACAGTGCCTGCACTCTGAAGGAGGGGTGTTAATGTTGCAGTTTAAAAACTGTAGTGTAAAGCACCCTTCTGGCAAGACAGTGATGGAGTGAATGATGGTGAAAGTTTTTCTTTTTCGGGCCACCCTGCCTTGGTGGGAATCGGCCAGTGTGTTTAATTAATAATAATAATATTATATATATTTTATATATATATATAATATATATATTTTTATATATAAAATATATATATATATATATATATGATGTTGCAGTGTCTGACAAGTTGTGTACGAATGGTATATAATACCGACAAGATGAGAGTAAGACACATGTGCAACATCTGGTTATCTTTATTGTAGACGTTTCGCCATCCAGTGGCTTTATCAATTTCAAATTCTAGGACATAACTTGAAGACAGTAGAACTATGTACAGAAGATGAGGTAATCAGTCCCTCAACCTAGGAGTAGGTGCGAACAGCACCATAGTCGTGGAGATTCTGAAGCAGAAGAAAGAATCCTGACGTTACTATATAAGCGCCAGGATTCTTTCTTCTGCTTCAGAATCTCCCGACTATGGTGCTCTTCGCACCTACTCCTAGGTTGAGGGACTGATTACCTCATCTTCTGTACATAGTTCTACTGTCTTCAAGTTATGTCCTAGAATTTGTATTGATAAAGCCACTGGATGGCGAAACGTCTACAATAAAGATAACCAGATGTTGCACATGTGTCTTACTCTCATCATATATATATACACACACACACACACACACACACACACACACACACACACACACACACACACACACACACACACACACACACACACACACACACACACGCTATAATGTGAGTTAGTATCGCAGGTACTGGTCCCGCCTTTTCGCCGGTCGCTACTAAGTCCACACTCTCCCACCTGCAAGAGCTTTATCGTACCTCTTCTGTATGTATGGCTCCTGCCTCCACTACTTCACTCTCCAGTGTGTTCCATTTCCTGACAACTCTGAAGCTTTGTAGATGAATGGTTCAGAGAACCGACATGTTGATAAATTAGACACATGTGCAACTCTTGGGTATCTTTATTGAGGAAACGTTTCGCCACACAGTGGCTTCATCAGTCCATACAAAGGAGAATCTTGAAGAACAGGAGGAGAATGAGGTAATCAGTCCCTCAACCTTGAGTCGATGTGGTCAGTCCATCAATCTTGAATAGTATGGACTGATGAAGCCACTGTGGCGCGAAACGTTTCCTCAATAAAGATACCCAAGAGTTGCACATGTGTCTAATTTATCAACTCTAAAGCTGAAGAAATACTTCGTAACATCCCCATGACTCATCTGAGTTTTCCACTTCCAATTATGTCCCTTTGTTTCTTCTCTGAAACATTCTGACCTTGTTCACCTTGTCAATTCCTCTCAGTATTTTAAACGTCTTTATCATGTATCCCTAGCAGAAGGCTTATAAGCTTTCTGCTACTTATTTTCCATTTCCTTGATAATGTAAGAAAACACGAATGCGCTTAGAAGCTCACTCTTGCTTTTCACAGTCATTAATAAAAATAATAATATGTATTTCTACCAGTACATGTACAAGGTATACAGTCCTAGCTGACATCAATGACATACTACTATATAGAAAGCCGCTTGTAATGCAAAGCATTTCAAGTCCCGGGATGCGACCCACAGCAGTCGACTAAGACCCAGGTACCCATTTTATACTAATGGGTGAACATAGACAACCGGTGTGAGGAAACACGTCCAATGTTTTAACCCGGGAATCGAATCCGGACCCTCATCTTGTGAAGCTAGAGGTTTTGCCACCAGGCCACGGGCCTTCTCATATATACATATATACACAAGACTCTGTTTGCCTTTAAAAGGGACATTCTGTGTACAAGAATAACAAATTACCGAACAACAACAACAATCCTTCAGTCAGGTCTGATGACTGGAGCTCATCTTGTCCTCCTTTCTTCCTGAAGACACACAGTGTTCTTCCCTAAAAGATGTGGGGCTGTAACTTAGCTGAAGTCATTACCTAGTCTTCGCTCCTCCACTTTGCCCAAGCGATGACCCACTCCGCCATTACTTTCTCTATTAATCTTCATACCTTTGACCCAGGATCATCTTACCTCGTCAGAGTTCCATTACTGTGTTCTCGTAATGTGTGGGCCAGAGTGCAGAAGGTGATAGGGAGGGGGAGTGGGGAGGTCGTACCTTAGCATGAGACAACACCACTCACTACTCACTCGCACACTGCACGTGGTTAATTAACCAAGTGGTTTCCCGAGTTCAACCCCAACAAATGCAAGGTCTTGTACGGTGGAGAAGGCGAGGCCAGATCGTGTCAGAGTGAGACAAGGACCTGGGGGTAAACATAACAGACCGGGCCGCAGGGGCGTTGACCCACGAAATCCTCTCCAGGTACCTCCAGGTAAGGATATCGCCAGCACCTGTGTGAATATCCTTGCCTGCCAAATCCAAACAACATCTTGCAGTCATACAAGATCTTGCAGTCAGCATGGCACAGCAACTATTCCCTCTACCTTGCCAACCAACGCTATGCAGCTGGGTTTAGCCCTGGCCCTTTTTCTCCATTCTCTTATCCTTCCTCTCACCCACTTATCTTCCTCTTTCCAAATCTCCTTTCACCCACATGGGTCTTACCTGAGAGTATCCGTTCGTTCGTTCGTTATACATATACCATATGTTCAAGATTAACATCCATCAGAATAGCATTCAGGAACAAAGACGTCTTCAGGACCTTGTATGTGACATGCTAGGTCAGTCATTACTAAGTACAAGTCCCCAATACGTAGCCCCATATCTCGTCAAGTACGTGAAGAAACTCTAAAGGGTTCCAAGATTTACAACCAGATTAGTACCAGAACTGAGATGAATACACTACTCAGAGCGGTTGATAGAACTTAACTTAGTTAAAAAATGGTATAAAATTGTATAAAATACCAACAGGCTGATGAACTGATTGCATCATTTCACTACAACACCTGCTACCTTTGTATTTGACCGAAAAGCCTACCGTGTAGGCGAAACATTTCGTCAATAAAGATACCAAACTATTCCACATGTCTCTTAATCAGAAATGAACTTGAACATAACAGAGAGAAGAACAGTGAGAGACATGATTAAGACATCTAAAATCTTCAGGGAAGTTGATGGGACAGATACAGAACATATGAACTAAGAGGACCAGGATCAAGGGGGAAGCCAGATGGAAGCTGAAGACACAGATTAGCTAAATGGACTGAAGGATTTCTTTTTTCATCTCAGGGTGAATGGACAGTGGAATGACTTGGACGAGGCAGTGGTGGTGGCAAACTCCAATACACAGCTTCAGGAATAGAAACGATAACACCGAAAAGGCCAGAAATCAGTGATGCTGATCAAAGTATTCTAGTAAACTGAGCCATGAGCTGCCTCTTGCTTCCAGGAAACAGAGAGAGAGAGAGAGAGAGGCAGACAGACAGACAGACACAGACACACACACAACACACACACACACAACAACAACACACACAACACACAATCACACACACACACATCACAAGACACAAAACAGAAGGAGAGCTCACAAGAAATGACCGTGAAGTATGTGAGGAACTCAACAAGAGATTCAAAGAAGTGTTCACAGAGGAGACAGAAGGGGCTCCAGAAAGACGGAGAGGTGGGGCACACCACCATGTGCTGGACACAGTACACAACCGAGGAAGAAGTGAAGAGGTTCTGAGTGAGCTAGATACCTCAAAGGCAATGAGGCCGATAACAAACTATCCCCCAATTTTGGGTCCTGAGAGAGGGAGCAAATGCGTAAGTGTACCCCTAACAATATTCAATACATCTATCGAAACAGGGAGATTGCCTGAGGCATGGAAGCAAATGTAGTCCCAATCTTTAAAAAAGGAGACACACATGAAGCATTAAACTACAGACCAGTGTCGCTGACATGTATAGTATGCAAAATCATGGAGAAGATTATCAGGAGAAGAGTGGTGGAACACCTAGAAAGGAATGATCTCATCAACAGCAGCCAACATGGTTTCAGGGACGGAAAATCCTGTGTCACAAACCTACTGGAGTTCTATGACATGGTGACAGCAGTAAGACAAGAGAAAGATGAGTGGGTGGATTGCATATTCTTGGACTGCAAAAAGGCGTTTGACACAGTTCCACACAAGAGATTAGTGCAAAAACTGGAGGACCAAGCAGGGATAACAGGGAAGGCACTACAATGGATCAGGGAATACTTGTCAGGAAGACAGCAGCGAGTCATGGTACGTGGCGAAGTGTCAGAGTTGGCACCTGTGACCAGCGGGGTCCCACAGGGGTCAGTCCTAGGACCAGTGCTGTTTCTGGTATTTGTGAACATGACGGAAGGAATAGACTCCGAGGTGTCCCTGTTTGTAGATGACGTGAAGTTGATGAGAAGAATTCACTCGATCGAAGACCAGGCAGAACTACAAAGGGATCTGGACAGGCTGCAGACCTGGTCCAGCAATTGGCTCCTGGAGTTCAATCCCACCAAGTGCAAAGTCATGAAGATTGGGGAAGGGCAAAGAAGACCGCAGACGGAGTACAGTCTAGGGGGGCCAGAGACTACAAACCTCACTCAAGGAAAAAGGTCTTGGGGTGAGTATAACACCAGGCAAATCTCCTGAAGCGCACATCAACCAAATAACTGCTGCAGCATATGGGCGCCTAGCAAACCTCAGAACAGCATTCCGACATCTTAATAAGGAATCGTTCAGGACCCTGTACACCGTGTACGTTAGGCCCATACTGGAGTATGCGGCACCAGTTTGGAACCCACACCTAGCCAAGCACGTAAAGAAACTAGAGAAAGTGCAAAGGTTTGCAACAAGACTAGTCCCAAAGCTAAGGGGTATGTCCTATGAGGAGAGGTTAAGGGAAATCAACCTGACGACACTGGAGGACAGGAGAGATAGGGGTGACATGATAACGACATACAAAATACTGAGAGGAATTGACAAGGTGGACAAAGACAGGATGTTCCAGAGATGGGACACAGCAACAAGGGGACACAGTTGGAAGTTGATGACACAGATGAATCACAGGGTTGTTAGGAAGTATTTCTTCAGCCACAGAGTAGTCAGTAAGTGGAATAGTTTGGGAAGCGATGTAGTGGAGGCAGGATCCATACATAGCTTTAAGCAGAGGTATGATAAAGCTCACGGTTCAGGGAGAGTGACCTAGTAGCGATCAGTGAAGAGGCGGGGCCAGGAGCTCGGACTCTACCCCCGCAACCTCAACTAGGTGAGTACACACACACACACACACACACACACACACACACACACACACAAAGGGTAGTGATGGGACGTTAGTCAGAACATTCAGTAGCTCATTTATTCGACCGACGTTTCGCGCTCTGTCAAGCTTTGAGACAACATTTCGCACTGTGTAGAACATTTACCGAGATATTTAACAATGTTTCACATTCTTGTCTCATTAAATACTCCACATAGTTCAACACATGTTGGTACTCCAACATCTGAATGGAAACAAGATATTCCACAAATAAATAAATAAGTACCAAACCTACTGTAACCTAAGATAATCTACTGTACACTAACCTAACTAATTCTACCCTAATCTAACTAACCTACACTAACTTTCTGTAATTAAACCTAACCTAATCTAACTAACCTACACTAACTTTCTGTAATTAAACGTAACCTAATTTAACTAACCTACATTAACTTTCTGTAATTAAACCTAACCTAACCTACACTAACTTTCTGTAATCAAATCTAATCTAACCTACACTAACTTTCTGTAATTAAACCTAACCTAATATAACTAACCTACACTAACTTTCTGCAATTAAACCTAACCTAATCTAACTAACCTACACTAACTTTCTGTAATTAAACCTAACCTAATCTAACTAACCTACACTAACTTTCTGTAATTAAACCTAACCAAATCTACTATACACCAACCTAACCGATTCTAAGCTAAACTTAACCTAAGCTTCTCTAAGCTAACCTAATCTATTCTAACCTAATCTATCCTAACAATCTATTCAAACTTTATCTATTCAAACCCTTATCTATTCAAACCCTTATCTATTCAAACCCTTATCTATTCAAACCCTTATCTATTCAAACCCTTATCTATTCAAACCCTTATCTATTCAACCCTTATCTATTCAACCCTTATCTATTCAACCCTTATCTATTCAACCCTTATCTATTCAACCCTTATCTATTCAACCCTTATCTATTCAACCCTTATCTATTCAACCCTTATCTATTCAACCCTACTATCACCCTTATCTATTCAACCCTTATCTATTCAACCCTTATCTATTCAACCCTTATCTATTCAACCCTTATCTATTCAACCCTTATCTATTCAACCCTTATCTATTCAACCCTTATCTATTCAACCCTTATCTATTCAACCCTTATCTATTCAACCCTTATCTATTCAACCCTTATCTATTCAACCCTTATCTATTCAACCCTTATCTATTCAACCTTATCTATTCAACCCTTATCTATTCAACTCTTATCTATTCAAACCCAATCTATTCAAACCCAATGTATTCAAACCCAATCTATTCAAACCCAATCTATTCAAACCCAATCTATTCAAACCCAATCTATTCAAACCCAATCTATTCAAACCCAATCTATTCAAACCCAATCTATTCAAACCCAATCTATTCAAACCCAATCTATTCAAACCCAATCTATTCAAACCTAATCTATTCTAACCTAATCTTTTCAAACCTAATCTAACCTAATTGAATCAAGCATACCCAATCCTATCCCAACTTAAATAACGCAAATAAAGAAATAATCTGCAAATCGCATGTTTGTAACTCGCACAGAATTTATCAGGATGGGTTGACGCAGATTTTTATTTATATATAAATTTCTCACGTTCCAGGTTCATAATTTAACACAGGATGTGAACTATGAGTAAATAATTATTTTAGGTAGATTTTTTTAATGAGCAAATGAGTTACAAATAACTCTCCATCTCATTTAAATTATCTGGATTTATTAGCATTGTTTTGCTGTCTTTAAATATATTTATTCACTGATATAGATATTAAGAATTTGTAAATCTTATTATTTAGATTATTAGTTATATATTGTAACTATAAGTGACTTCATTTATGTATTGATATTGATAGAATTACCGCCAATATGTTAAGTAAAAGGACACGAATGCAAAAAATGAGATATTTTATTGTGGCAACGTTTCGCTCTCCAGGAGCTTTATCAAGCAGTAAAGGCTTGATAAAGCCTTTACGGCTTGAGAGCGAAACGTTTCCACAATAAAATGTCACATTAGATGCATTTGTATCGTTTCACTTTACTTCATTTATCTCTGTTTTCGCCCCTGGAATTACGAATAAAAAACGGACTATGTAGTTCCATTTCCTGGTCGTCGTCATCGTCATTCTTGGAGACGACAAAATGAACAACGCAAAGTTTCGCCAATAATTGGTGAATCTTGCCGTTGTTTTTTCCCGGGAGACTAAATGAGTTCACGAGAAGTGTTTTTGACAACAACAACGCTGCTCTGTCACGTTAGCGATTACAGTCATCCTATTAACTGGTCCACTGTTAAAACTGTCTACCCTTCTAGCTTACATGGTCGCCGCCTTGTCAAAGCAGCCCTCACACACAATTTAATTAACTTAAGTCCTAGTTCTGGCTTTGCTTCTGAAGATTTCCGTCTAGCTTACATGGTCGCCGACTTGTCAAAGCAGCCGTCACACACAATTAACTTAAGTCCTAGTCCTGGCTTTGCTTCTGAAGATTTCCGTCTTTGTCAATACATTGTTAAATTCTCTAATCTTCTGAACGATTGAAGAATTGAGACACTTGTGCAACACATGGGAATCTTTATTGAAGAAACGTTTCGCCACACAGTGGTTTCATCAGTCCAATACAAAGTAGAAATGGGTAAGGAGAGGAGGAGTTCGAGGTAATCAGTCCCTCAACCTGGAATCGATGTGCTCAGTCCATCACTCTTGTAGGATGGACTGAACACATCGATTCCAGGTTGAGGGACTGATTACCTCGAACTCCTCCTCTCCTTACCCATTTCTACTTTGTATTGGACTGATGAAGCCACTGTGTGGCGAAACGTTTCTTCAATAAAGATTCCCATGTGTTGCACAAGTGTCTCAATTCTTCAACCTGTCGGTTTTCAAAACCATTCACCACTTCTGAACGACTGAAGAGATAACCTGCTTTTCTCTTGGCCTGTATTCTGCGTTTCCTTTGCTTTTCCTGTGTTCCGACTCTCTCGATTCATTTTCTCTCCTAGCTACAGTCATTATACAGTCATTATACCAGTTACCCACTGTCCCAGTGGGTAACTGGTATGACTGTATAATGACTGTATAATACCAGTTACCCACTGTCCCAGTGGGTAACTGGTATTAGTGTTCAGATACTTCAATTTCACCGCCATAGTGTGTAATATAATCTCATTATTTTATCACCAGTCCTGCACAGCATAGGCGGCCAGTAGATCTGCATCATACTACAGGTAATACCATTACCCTGTTATTCCTTTTAACGCCACTAGCATTTGTAATATTACGTCTACTAGAAACTGAGCATCACAGGAGCATAGAGAGAGGATATAGAAACATGAAAACGTTTTCGTGAAGGAGCATGGTAAGACAAATGCTATACCACTGTGCATAGGCTTGCAGTAATCGAAAATATAAAAGGCTGCCACAGAGCGGCGGACATGATCAAGGAAAGGAAGCAAAGCATTTGATTCCAATTTACCTTTGAAGTTGATAGGAATAAGATTGTTAAGGCACTGAGAAAGGGTTGGAAGAGACTCGTGTCATGCGGTCAAGGAGCAAGGACTTAAGCGAAGCCAGAGAGATGGACGTACCTCAGTCGTGTTTAGTAAGATAATTTGAAAGTACAGGCGATAGAGATGAAACCATAGCAACACCAAAGTACAGGGATAAAGATGAAACCATAGCAACACCAAAGTACAGGGGATAAAGATGAAACCATAGCAACACCAAAGTACAAGCGATAGAGATGAAACCATAGCAACACCAAAGTACAAGCGATAGAGATGAAACCATAGCAACACCAAAGGTTCGAAATAAAAATTGACCATGAAAGGAAAAAGAAATGGAGTTCACACAAAGGCGAATAAGATCAAAAAGTGTAACCACTAAGGGTGACATGGTAGACAGAGAAGCAGCAGCAAGCAGAACAGGTCTGTATTCTGATAAAGGTTTCGTTTAGTGTACAGTTTTAATTAAATCACGATTTAATAAACCCCTACGCTGGGCGAAACGTTGTCAGAATAAAGACTTTCTCCTTATTTCATCTCTCCTTAAAATAAATGTCGGCTCTATTTGCCAGTTAAACTAACGTGACCCGAAAAATGAAAACAGATCCAGGACTTCCTTTTGCAACTCCTAAAGCGTTACAATTTTTGCACTTCTCCAGCACATCTCCAACAAATGTGATTTACACAAAGCCAGCAGAGCTTTAATTATTAAACTAACAAACACGACACAGCCCATAACATCCCTCTGCAGAATGGGCAAATGCAAATGGGAGTGCATTTGGAAAATTGAATCATATATGAAAAAAATAACCGTGTGCCTTTGCTCTGAAAAAGATTTTTGATTAAATATCTTCTACGAGTTTAGTTTAATCGAGCAAAGGCGAGCAGGAGGAAGATTCTATTACCCATTTTTTGCTAACCTGAGAAAGATAGAGGCAGAGAGATATTATGTTACCCCTCGTGTCTGGCTGAGAAAGATAAACGACAGTAAGATTTCTTATTGAAACTGGAAAAAAACGAGAGTTATTGCTGAGCAGAGCTTCGTAACAGACGATATTTTGTTCTGTAATCTAGACACGCACAACCGTATATATATAATATATATATATATATATATATATATATATATATATATATATATATATATAATATATAATATATTATATATATATAATATATACAAACATACATATACATATATATATATATATAATATAATATATATATAATATTATATATTATATATATATATATATATAATATATATGTATATATATATATATGTCGTGCCGAATAGGCAGAACTTGCTATCTTGGCTTAAATAGCAACGCTCATCTTGCCATATAGGACAAGTGAAAATTTGTGTATGCAATAATTTCGCCAAAATCATTCTGAACCTAACGAAAAAAATATATTTCACTGTGTTTGTTTAATATTAAATTATTGTAAACAAATCTAAAATATATTTAGTTGGGTTAGGCTAAAATAAATTGCTCTTGTTATAATAAGGTTAGGTAAGTTTTCTAAGATTCTTTTGGGGCAAAATTAAAAATTTTTACATTAACATTAATGAAAAAAATATATCTTTGAACGTATAAGAGAAAATTTTAGAAAGGACTTAATTTTAAATGAGTTCTTGCTAATTGACCAGTTTTACATATTCGGCACGACTAATATATATAATATATATATATATATATATAATATATATATATATATATATATATATATATATATATATATATATATATATGACTCAGCCTACAGAGACAAAGACGGGAAAAGTTGTACTTAATATTCTGATCTGGGTCTGAAAAGGTCTTTAAACCAAGGTCGAAATCTACCGAACCACTTTCTTCCTGCTTATATTTCCACGTGATCTGAATACATACTTACCATACACTACATAACACTACATATTCTTTACTTGCAAAAGCTTACTACAGGAAGATTTTCCTCTCTTGGAAATTTGTGTGTGTTGTAAACTTATTCCAATTACTTTTATATTATTTATAGGGAAACGATAGACCCGTGGGTGCCACCAAGCTCCAGCGATGTACCTAGAGCTTTACCGGAACTTTGGCATCTGTTATTCTAACTTTCACGGAAAATGAACCAATTTGACTTGATGTGTAATATGCGAAAAGTCGGCAGATCTGAAATCAGCATCCACATCTCTCACAACCTGTTCATCACTGGACAAGAAACACTCTTGGACTAAAATGATCTCTGCTGAAATACTAGAAAAACCACACATGAGATGGCAGCAGCCATTTATAAAAGTCCCACGGCACGTCTCACGCAGATACCTCACCGCTTTTACAAGGTGAGAATTCATGACGTTCCTGGCAGAAAAAAATGTCTTTAATGCCATGACCCGCATATTGTATCTTATTAACAGTAAGAGCATTTCTCGATGATCTGCCTCCCAGGTTTATTGGATGAACACCTTAAGAATATCCATCACCCGCAGAGCATCCATTTTGAAAGTATGTATATTAGGCTCAAGTTTGGTGACGATCAAAGACCATCCTCAGAAATGCCATTTGCTCCTCAGAAGGACCACAACATGTAGTAGCATATGTGAAGTGAGGACGCTGTCGAGCCCGGGATTGGGTAAAATAAACAGCCACTGTCTTTTTCGTGGTAAACAGGTAGGCGTTAGAAGCAGCCCACTCCGTCAAGATTTTCACTAAGTCTGTGACACGCCACCCCAAACACCGTGCAAGATCGTCCATATAAAATGAGGCCTTGATACTGACCACATCAATAGTTATAAAACCTGTGATGCTCAAAATAATGCTTTAAGAGATCCCCAACTCTTTAATATGGGCCCTAATGTCCCATCAGTTCCACTGCACGAGAGAATACAGTGAGCCAAAGAAGGGCTAGCGAAAAAAAAAATACCACTGGCGGGGATAGAACCCGCGATCAGAGTGTCTCAACACTCCAAGGGCTAGCGAACAGCGTCCCTGATAACTACCATGATGGTAATAACAGAGACGGCTCATTTTACGTTCAAGGCCTGGCCCTCGATAGCAGATTTAGTCTGAAAAAAGTCAGTTATCCAAAGGCCCTAAACGGCTGAAAAGGGGCAAGTCCTCTGGTGAACAGTCCATCTTTTTCCTCAGAGAATGGGGCCTCTTTAGAGTTCTGGGAATTAGACCCCATCAAGAGGATGTTAAACTTTCTCTATGAGGAAGCATCTGAATTAGGACAACCAATGTACCATCTCAGCTAGAGACAAAACATTGGCTCACTCCAGATGTTTTAAATTTGGGGTGCGCCAGTTCTTAGTCCCTAGCTTTGGGACTAAGAAAGACCCAACCCCTGGGAAGGTGAAGCATCCAACACAGCTCCGGCTAGAGGCAGAGGTCCAGCGCTCCTGGATGTGCTTCAAGTTCTCCTCGTTGCCTGAAGACTCATAAGTAACCTTGGACATAACGACTGAGCCACAAAATGACTGACCACCAACCTTGAGTCATGAACTCTCGTTGGAGAAAAATGAATCCAGTACCCTTGACTAGCCATCCAAAAGGAGTTAGTCCCAGTAGGCTGCAGCAGAGGAAATCTTTTTACATGGGTAGGGGATGGGATATATTACTAGAAAGCAGAGTGCTCCTCCCTTCTACCTCTATCCTTGAATTTTTAAGTAATATGACTAAAATATTAAGTTTCCAAATATTTCGAAAAATAGTGACGGGATTACGTATTACCGAAATTCACAATGTTCCAGCAATAAACATTCTATCAAATTGCTTTTAGTCTTCCTCACCTGCTAAAATTACGATTCTTCATGAAATATTCTGTCTTATCGATCATAAGTGTGATCAAATTCAGACGAAAGGAGAAACAGCCCCATGATTTATGCCGAAAGAGATATTGCCTTCCTTGACAAGCACCCTGTACGATGACTGCCCCCCCCCCCCGGGTAAGTCTTCCCTTACCCACAGTCACAAACCATAAACCAACTGTACAACTATATGTAACTGTTTCCTGAAGTATGGACCTAATTAGCACAATAAATTTAATACTTTTCTATCATTTTGAATAGGACACGTTATAAAAAAAAACATTTTAGCCTAATTACAGTTAAAACAATATGGAATTGTTATTACTCACCAAACTGCTACTACAGAATTATTTTCTGATATTTAATAACCAGGCAATCATAAAAAACCTGCCACCAGCTATAACCCTCCAGCCCCTCGGTACGGCAAGGTTGATTTTCTCTACATTATTTCTGGATCCGCCACTGGGAAAAACATCCCCTTTTATCCTCAGGTGGAAAGCTAGTATGCACCCCTTAACCTAAACAGTGGATTGAACCTCTCGTGTTTTGGCCATGGCCAAAACACGGGAGGTTCAATGTCCACTTCCAGAGAGGAATCAGGAAATTAAAACAACATCCACCAAGGTGCATGAGGCTATCCGTAATACGAAATGGAATATATCGTTTTCTTATACATGGAAGTATGGAACGAGGCTATCTGTAACGATGTAAGGGATATACCATACTGTTATACACTGATTAACGACTATTTCTTATATTTCTCATTGAGAAAATTCGTATACGGTGAAAAACGATGTCGGTTACAACTGATGAAAAATAACTTACCTTAGTGATGATGTTTCAGGTGTATTCCAGGCTTCAACACTCACTCACCTGCAAGGTAAATACTTGTGAATAAAGGGTTTGGAAAACCGACAACTCAATTAATGAGACACTTTCGCAACATTTAAGTACCTATTTTCGAAACGTTTAGCCAACCAGTATATTCTTCAGTCCAATGCAGAAAAAGTGAAGGATGAGGAGGAGTTCTAGTTAATCAGTCCCTCAGCCTGGAGTCGATGGATGGACTGAACGCATCGACTCCAGGCTAAGGGACTGATTACCTCACACTCCTCATCTTTCATCTTTCTCTGCATTGGACTGAAGAAACCATAGTCCCAGTTGTATCCTTGAGCTCGAGCTTTCCATAAGTATCCATATTTTTACCTTCAATTAGCATCTCCTTTAAGTATCCCCAATAAAACCCTTCATCCTGTTACTTCAGGAAGTATCCCCAGTAATACACCTCAGTCGAACGTTCGTTAAGTATTCACAAAAATGCTTTCCCTAAGTATTCTCGGTAATACTCTTCACTCGCTCCTATTGTAAGTATCCCTGGTTATACCCTTCACTAGTACATTTTAAATGTATCCCCAGTTATACCTTTTATCCTGTATTTCATGCAAGTATCTCTGCCAATAAGCTTGAACTTGTACTTTCAGAAGGTATAACTATTCCCTCTACCTTCATCTTCTAAAAATATCCCTTGTTACATTCATCAACCAGCATACTCTCTAAGTATCCCTGGGTATACCATTCACTTACACATTCTGTATCCCTATCATCTCCAGTGGGTATAATTTATGTCATTCAGAAATATAATTATTATAAACCTTTTTGATATACCATTTAAAAAAATTCTTACAGCACAATGGTACTAAGATTATCATTATGGTACAATCATGGTACAGTGGTACTGAGATCATTATCACGGTACAATCATGGTACAGTGGCAGTAAGATCATTATCACGGTACAATCATGGTACAGTGGCACTGAGATCATTATCACGGTACAATCATGGTACAGTGGCTACATGAGATCCAAATCATATCACGGTACAATCATGGTACAGTGGCAGTAAGATCATTATCACGGTACAATCATGGTACAGTGGCACTGAGATCATTATCACGGTACAATCATGGTACAGTGGCATTAAGATCACGGTACAATCATGGTACAGTGGCACTGAGATCATTATCACGGTACAATCATGGTAGCAGTGGCACGAGATCATTATCACGGTACATCATGGTACAGTGGCAAGATCATTATCACGGTACAATCATGGTACAGTGGCACGAGGATCACGGTACAATCATGGTACAGTGGCACTGAGATCATTATCACGGTACAATCATGGTACAGTGGTCACTGAGATCACTATCATGGTACTACAATCATAGGTACAACATGTGACAGTAAGATCATTATCACGGTACAATCATGGTACAGTGGCACCGAGATCATTATCACGGTACAATCATGGTACAGTGGCACTGAGATCATTATCACGGTACAATCATGGTACAGTGGCACTGAGATCATTATCACGGTACAATCATGGTACAGTGGCACAGATCATTATCACGGTACAATCATGGTACAGTGGCAGAGATCATTATCACGGTACAATCATGGTACAGTGGCAGTAAGATCATTATCACGGTACAATCATGGTACAGTGGCACTGAGATTATCACGGTACAATCATGGTACAGTGGCACTGAGATTATTATCACGGTACAATCATGGTACAGTGGCACTGAGATCATTATCACGGTACAATCATGGTACAGTGGCAGTAAGATCATTATCACGGTACAATCATGGTACAGTGGCACAGATCATTATCACGGTACAATCATGGTACAGTGGCAGAGATCATTATCACGGTACAATCATGGTACAGTGGCACAAGATCATTATCACGGTACAATCATGGTACAGTGGCAGTAAGATCATTATCACGGTACAATGATGGTACAGTGGCAGTAGATCATTATCACGGTACAATCATGGTACAGTGCACAGAGTCATTATCACGGTACAATCATGGTACAGTGGAGTCTACAAGCGTAAGATCATTATCACGGTACAATCATGGTACAGTGGCACTGAGATTAGCACGGTACAATCATGGTGCAGCGGCACAGATCATTATCACGGTACAATCATGGTACAGTGGCAGTAAGATCATTATCACGGTACAATTCATAGGTACATGGTACTGGATGATCATTATCACGGTACAATCATGGTACAGTGGCACAGATCATTATCACGGTACAATCATGGTACAGTGGCACAGATCATTATCACGGTACAATCATGGTACAGTGGCACAGATCATTATCACGGTACAATCATGGTACAGTGGCAGGAAGATCACGGTACAATCATGGTACACTGGCACAGATCATTATCACGGTACAATCATGGTACAGTGGCACTGAGATTATCACGGTACAATCATGGTACAGTGGCAGTAAGATCACGGTACAATCATGGTACAGTGGCAGTAAGATCACGGTACAATCATGGTACAGTGGCACTGAGATCATTATCACGGTACAATCATGGTACAGTGGCACAGATCACGGTACAATCATGGTACAGTGGCACAGATCACGGTACAATCATGGTACTGTGGCAGTAAGATCATTATCACGGTACAATCATGGTACAGTGGTACTGAGATCATTATCATGGTACAGTGACAGTAAGATCATTATTACGGTACAATCATGGTACAGTGGCACTAAGATCATTATCACGGTACAATCATGGTACAGTGGCACCAAGATCATTATCACGGTACAATCATGGTACAGTGGCAGTAAGATCATTATCACGGTACAATCATAGTACAGTGGCACTGAGATTATCACGGTACAATCATGGCACAGTGGCACTGAGATTATCACGGTACAATCATGGTACAGTGGCACAGATTCATTATCACGGTACAATCATGGAACAGTGGCACTGAGATCATTATCACGGTACAATCATGGTACAGTGGCACTGAGATCATTATCACGGTACAATCATGGTACAGTGGCACTGAAGATCATTATCACGGTACAATCATGGTACAGTGGCACAAATCATTATCACGGTACAATCATGGTACAGTGGCAGTAAGATCATTATCACGGTACAATCATGGTACAGTGGCACTGAGATCATTATCACGGTACAATCATGGTACAGTGGCACTGAGATCATTATCACGGTACAATCATGGTACAGTGGCACTGAGATCATTATCACGGTACAATCATGGTACAGTGGCACTGAGATTATCACGGTACAATCATGGTACAGTGGCACAGATCATTATCACGGTACAATCATGGTACAGTGGCACAAATCATCACGGTACAATCAGTGGCACTAAGATCACTATCACCTTCCAACTGTGCCTAATAACACTCACCTTTCACGACGTTGGATGATGATATGCAAAGTTACGAACATTTGTCAATATTTCTAATCACTTTACGAACATTATAAAGTCCTGAACAGTTACGAACACATTTAACGACCTTGTTCGATATGCTGATTAGCACTTGTTATCTGCACACTCATTTTAGCACTGGATACTAGCACGTAAGAGTATTTTTCACGCTAATACTTTCCACACGAACACTTGCCTTATTAAAACGTTTAACTAGCGTCAACGTGCATGGTTTTTTACACCAGATTTATTCTTGCTTGACACCTGTATAAGTAGGTTCAAAGCTTGTCTACACTAGGGTCATTATGGATGTGTGTCTCCCTTACACAACCAAAGATAATTTATATAAACTGGGAAGTGAAGTCAATTTCCAGTGTATACACATTGAGCTATACGCGTCTGTTTATACAGAGATACACACCCCATATATACACAAATGTACACCATTCGGAGCACAAACATTGAAAGATTAAACATCTATCTAAGAATACACACACATTTCGGTGTATGAATAATGAGATATACAAGCCTATCGATGCGTATACACTCCGATATATACATACACGTCTATGAGTATATCACCATCGTTGTTATTATACAGAGGAGAGGTGTGACGAGCAGCGTACAGCAGCTGGGTTGAGTGACACAGTGAGGGTGAGGACCTAGGACAAGTACTGTTTCGGAGCTTCATTGAACCTTAGATTGAGTCGAGAGACTTAGATTCCTCGACAGTTTTCGGTGATTATGAGGATTAATTCCGCCTTGTGAGGCTTGCCGTCCATGTATTTATTCAGCATGGCTTCAGTAAACTATGCTGCGTTAGGTATGCCCGATGGGTTTGCGGTTTATTGATGATTTATACATTAAAACGTTTAGGCTCCTGGACCTCGATCGCTTCTTACGTGTTACGAGTAATAAACTCCCAGGACTGAAACGTTTCCCCCAAAAATACAGGTTTATCCCAATGTTTACTCACGTGTCTTACTTAAACCACATGTCGGTATGTATTATCAGAGTTTATTCTATTGTTTTAGATTCGGTTTAGTTATTATTTCTGCCTCGGATAATTTTTTTCAATTTATTATCAGCTTTTGTATAAGTAATAATCTGTAAATTTGTAAATTAGTTCTTTATGTTTCACAACTAATTTTACGTTTTTTGTTTGTTTAGTGATAAAATAGTCTTAATATTGCAAGGTCACGAGAGGTCGTGTTCTGTCCTGGAGTATACCTGGAGTGTACCTGGAGGTAACTGGAGTGTACCTGGAGTGTACCGAGTTACAGGTTTACTATTGTTAGAGTGTTAGATTACCTGATAATTACTAGAGTGTACCTTGATGTGTAACTGAGTGTACTGAGTTACCTAGAGTTTTTACCTAGATGTTACCTTTTGGGTTGTACCTGTGAGTGTACATGTGGTGTAACTAGTAGTGTACAGAGTGTACTGGTGTACCTGGAGTGTACCTGGAGTGTACCTGGAGTGTACCTGGAGTGTACCTGGAGTGTACCTAGAGTGTACCTAGAGTGTACCTGGAGTGTACCTGGAGTGTACCTGGAGTGTACCTGAGTGTACCTAGAGTGTACCTGGAGTGTACCTAGAGTGTACCTAGAGTGTACCTGGAGTGTACCTGGTGTGTACCTGAGTGTACCTGGAGTGTACCTGGAGTGTACCTGGAGTGTACCTGGAGTGTACCTGGAGTGTACCTGGAGTGTACCTGGTGTGTACCTGGTGTTGTACCTGTGTGTACTGAGTGTACCTAGAGTGTACCTGGAGTGTACCTGGTGTGTACCTTGAGTGTACCTGGAGTGTACCTGGAGTATACCTGGAGTGTACCTGGAGTGTACCTGGTGTGTACCTGGAGTATACCTGGAGTGTACCTGGAGTATACCTGGAGTGTACCTGGAGTATACCTGGAGTGTACCTGGTGTGTACCTGGAGTATACCTGGAGTGTACCTGGAGTATACCTGGAGTGTACCTGGAGTGTACCTGGAGTGTACCTGGTGTGTACCTGGAGTGTACCTGGAGTGTACCTGGAGTGTACCTGGTGTGTACCTGGAGTGTACCTGGAGTGTACCTGGAGTGTACCTGGAGTGTACCTGGTGTGTACCTGGAGTATACCTGGAGTGTACCTGGAGTATACCTGGAGTGTACCTGGAGTGTACCTGGAGTGTACCTAGAGTATACCTGGAGTATACCTGGAGTGTACCTGGAGTGTACCTGGTGTGTACCTGGAGTACACCTGGAGTATACCTGGAGTATACCTGGAGTGTACCTGGAGTATACCTGGAGTATACCTGGAGTATACCTGGAGTGTACCTGGAGTGTACCTGGAGTATACCTGGAGTGTACCTGGAGCGTACCTGGAGTATACCTGGAGTGTACCTGGAGCATACTGGAGTATACCTGGAGTATACCTGGAGTGTACCTGGAGCATACCTGGAGTGTACCTGGAGTGTACCTGGAGTGTACCTGGAGTGTACCTGGAGTGTACCTGGAGTGTACCTGGAGCATACCTGGAGTGTACCTGGAGTGTACCTGGAGTATACCTGGAGCATACCTGGAGTGTACCTGGAATGTACCTGGAGTGTACCTGGAGCATACCTGGAGTGTACCTGGAGTGTACCTGGAGTGTACCTGGAGTATACCTGGAGTGTACCTGGAGTGTACCTGGAGTATACCTGGAGTGTACCTGGAGTGTACCTGGAGTGTACGAACTGTGGTTCGTACGTCGGTCTGCGTGCGGCCAGCAGTAACAGGCTGGTTGATCAGACCCTGATCCACCTGGAGCCCCGGTCACAGGCCGGGTTGCAGGGGGGGCGTTGATCCCCACAACTCTCTCCAGGTATTGCAGAAGGTGTACCCGAATCGAAAGCCGTTGGATTCGGTTTATCCCGACCTTTAGTCTTACTCATTCCGCACAAACAGGTCAACGGAAGGGTGGGTAGGTCTCCGATGCTGTCCCAATTTTGCAATTCATCCCACTGTTTGCAGTTCTTCCCACTGTTTGCAGTTCTTTCCACTGTTTGCAGTTTTTCCCACTGTTTGCAGTTTTTCCCACTGTTTGCAGTTCTTCCCACTGTTTGCAGTTTTTCCCACTGTTTGCAGTTCTTCCCACTGTTTGCAGTTTCTCCCACTGTTTGCAGTTCTTCCCTCTGTTTGCAGTTTTTCCCACTGTTTGCAGTTCTTCCCACTGTTTACATTATTATAATCAAAAAGAAGCGCTAAGTCACAAGGGCTATACAGCGCTGCAGGGTAGGGAAGGAAGCGAGGGTATTGGGCAGCAGAAGGGATCAGCAGGTTACAGAAAACAGCGGGGCAGGGGATAGTACGGGGGTAGGGGGTAGCAAGAGATTGAAGTAGAAAGGGCTGAAAGTATCAGAATTTGTGAAGTAAGTCAGTTGTTGTCAAAAAGTCAATGAGAGAGTCCGGATGAAAGGCGGGTCCATCAGCGAGAAGGGAAGGTAAAGAGAGAGCAGTGGAGCGAAGACGACGTTGGAGGTATATTCTGCGTGCTCGTTGATAAAGTGGGCAGTCTAATACAATGTGGCTGACCGATAATGGAACCTGACAATTCTCACAGAGAGGAGCAGGGCACCTCTCCATGAGATATTCATGAGTAAGACGAGTATGGCCAATGCAAAGACGGGAGAGAGTAGTCTCCCAATCTCGACACTGGTGACAAGAAGACGGCCAGTAACCTATACTCGGTTTAATAGATTGAAGTTTGTTACTGAGCAGAGTAGACCAACGTTGTTGCCAACGGGTGTGAAGGTGGGTAGCTATTGCAGCAAAATAGTCCGTAAATGGAATACCTCTATATGAAACTGGTAGGTCATGTACTGCTGACCGCGCAGCAGTGTATGCCTGTTCATTGCCCTGTACGTCAACATGACCAGGGACCCAACAAAAAACAATATCTTTATGCTTGGTCGAGATGCGGCGTAGCCAAAGTTGGATACGGAGGACTAAGGGGTGAGGTGTATCAAATTTCTGTATAGCCTGTAAAGCACTAAGGGAGTCTGAGACAACCACAAATGATGACAGGCATAGATGCAATACGGATAAGTGCTGCAAGAATGGCATACAATTCAGCAGCAAAAATACTAGCCGAAGATAGTAAATGCCCTCTTACGACGCTGTCCGAAACACTGCTGTGAATCCTACGCCGTCAGAAGACTTAGAGCCATCTGTGTACACTGCGATGGCATGAGAATGAGAGTGGAAGTGGTCAAGAAAAAGAGAGCGGGAAGCTACCGTAGACAATTGGGCTTTCGAGCAAGGGAGTGAGAAAAAACAAACTCGAACAGCTGGAACTTCCCAGGGGGTAGGGAAAAGTGAGATGCTAGATGAACATAGAAAAGTGGTAATTGAAGAAAAGACAAGAGCGAATGCAGGCGAAGAGAGAAGGGACGGAGCAAACAGGGGCGGCGAACAAATAAAGAATGTCTACTAATATCGGTGACCATTCTATAAATGGAAGGATTGCGGAGATCATGAGAGCGTACATAGTAGCGAAGGCAATGGGCATCACGGCGATCGGATAGGGATGGAACGTTCGCTTCTGCATAGAGCCTCTCAGCAGGGGAAGAGCGAAAAGCACCAAGGCATAAACGTAATCCTTGGTGATGAATGGGGTTAAGGCTAGAGAGGGTAGCAGGAGAGGCCGCTGAATAGATCTGGTCACCATAATCAAGTTTCGATAAAATGAGGGTGGAACGTAGGCGAAGGAGAGTTCGACGATTAGCTCCCCATGAAAGATGAGCAAGGGTTTTAAGAAGGTTCAGTCGGCTGTGACAAATTGCCTTCAGAGAGGTAATGTGAGGTTTCCAGGATAACCTACGGTCAAAGAGGAGGCCTAGAGACCTGGCTGTATCACGTTCAGGGATACGGGAGCCATAGAGGTACAAAGGATGATCGGAGATGACAGAGCGTCTAGTGAAAGTAATTTGGTGAGTTTTGGTGCTGGTGTGGTGGCCCAATTGGAAACACGGTCGACCGCATGCTGGAGAGAAACTGTAATAGGTGACAGCGCCTGCACAGGCAATAGCGAAGTCATCAACATAGAGTGATGACCAAATATTGGCTGGAAAACTAGAGGCCAAATCATATATAGCAAGGAGAAAAAGTGTTGTGCTCAGAACACATCCCTGGGGGACACCTTCAGCTTGGATAAAGTCCGGGGAGAGCACATTATTAACCCGAACACGGAAATGTCTGCCAGTTAAAAAGTTCTTAAGGAAGGATGGTAGATTGCCTCGGAGGCCTAAGAAGTGGGCTTGGTCCAAAATATTATACCTCCAAGTTGTATCATATGCCTTCTCAAGGTCAAAAAAGATGGCAATAACTGAGTGGTTATTCGCAAAAGCATTACGAACATACGTATCCAAGAGTAGTAAGGGGTTTATGGTAGAACGGCCCTTACAAAAGCCATATTGACGAGTGGAGAGACTGTTGTGTGTCTCTAAATACCACACTAAACGTCTGTTTACCAGGCGTTCCATCACTTTGCAAACTGCATTGGTAAGAGCACTGGGACAATAGTGGGAGGCTTCATGTCCCGTAGTACCCAGTTTGCGGAAAGGGAGAACAATGGCAGATTTCCACAGCTGTGGAAGAACTCCTTGTGACCAAATAAGATTGAAAAGGTGTAATAGGACTGCAAGGGCTGACTGATGTAAATGTTGTAGCATACGAATATGAATGTCGTCGGGCCCAGCTGTCGATGATCGACAAGCTGAGAGTGTTGCCTCCAGTCCCTGAAGTATAAAAGGCACATTATAATGTTCTTCTCTGAGAGAAGAAAAGTCCAAGGGCGCTAACTCTCTGGCAGACTTTGAGGAAAGAAACGAGGGGCATAGATGGAGCCCCTGAGAAATACGGACCAGATGATTGCCAATTTCATTGGCAACATCTAGTGGGTTTGCTATATCAACACCGGCAACCCGCAGAACAGGAGCCGGGTCAGGAAAATATTTACCACTCATTTTTCGTACTTTTTTCCAGACTGCACTCATAGAGGAAGCAGAGGTGATGGTGGAGACATAATCTCGCCAGCAAGTGCGTTTAGCATCACGGATGACACGGCGAGCGATCGCACGCTTCTGTTTAAAATCAAGAAGTCTCTCATTGGTTCTATTGTACCGGTACCTGCCCCACGCAGCGCGTTTCAAACGTACTGCACGAGCACAAGCAGGAGACCACCAAGGCACGCATTTCTGAGAATGCCTGCCCGAAGTTTGGGGTATAGAATGAGAAGCTGCGGTTAAAACGGAGGACGAGAAGAGGTGTAAAAGCTCATCAATGGAGGACGAAGAAGGAACCTCACTAAAAACAGTTGTCAGTAGAGGTTCCAATTTGCCTGATCAAATTGCCAGCGTGGGTTACGAAGAGGTGGTGAATATGAAGGGGAAGTAAGAATGATTGGGAAATGACCGCTGTCATGTAAATCTGGGAGAACAGACCAGGTGAAGTCTAATGCGGCGGAGGAAGAGCAGACTGAGAGATCGATGCAAGAGAGAGTTGAGTCCGAGGATCAAAATGGGTGTGAGTACCTGTATTTAAAACATGGAGGGGGTGGGTGGTAAGAAAAGCCTCTAACTGAATGCCACGGGAATCACAGTGAGACCCCCCCCCCAGAGGAAATGGTGGGCATTAAAATCACCAAGTAACAGAATCGGTGGTGGTAATGACGAAACAAGAAAGGCAATATCCAGGATAGATAATGCCCGAGGAGAGAAATACAAAGAACAGAGTGTATACCACCTATGCAAGTGGATATGGGCTGCTGTGTAATGCAGCGAAGTACGAACAAATAGCTGTAGGTACGGAATATCAGTGCATAGAAGAAGGGCACTTTCATTAAAGGTCCCATCAGGAAAAGGATCTGAAGAATACAATAAATTATAGCCTGAGATGGGATAGATAACAGCAGAGTGTAATTTTGGTTCCTGTAAGCAAACACCAACAGGGGAAAACTGGGAGAGCAACATCTGAAGCTCGCCCGGATTACCTCTGAGGCCGCGTATATTCCACTGTAAACAGGCATGATTGGCAACGATAAAGATACCTGAAGTCCGCAGGTAAGGGTACCTACGGACTAGAGGGGTTAGAAAAGTCCACATGCGGTGGCAAAGGAAAACGTTCAAGCAGCGAAGGAACGGTGCGTTGTGAAGCAAGGAGTTGCGAAGATGGAGAAGAGGAAAGAGAAGGAACAGAGGGTGGATCAGTGTCCATAGATGGTTTGGTCTCAGCAATATATTCAGAAATTGCTTCAGTATTTCGGAGTTCAGAGACGTTGTATGGGAGACAATATTGGAGATGGAAGGAGGGGGAGTTTTAGTAAAGATCGGAACTGTAATGGACTGTACCATGGTAGGGGGGGGGAAGGGTGGAGGGAGCTGGAGAAGTGTGGGAGGGGACAGAAGAGGCAGAAACCTGGGAGGTAGCGAGAAGAGGAAGAAACTTGGGAGGGGACAGGGGAGGGAGGGACAGTACGCGGAGGAGGATGAACCTCCACACTTGTAACGGAGCCAGTGAAAGAGGAAGACCCAGGTACAGAGACCGGGAGGGTAAAATGTGGAGGTGGATGAAGGGAAGGAGGGGTTAAAGGAGATTTGTTGGACCTCTGAGAAGTAGAGGGACGATTGGGAGGAGATGTCGTACGAGGTCTTGTCGATACCGGGGTTTGTGAGGGAGAACACGAAGAAGTGAGGACAGACTGAAGTGTTGAAGTAGGGACGTCTGAGCCCAGGACAGCAAAAGAATTAGATACAGGAGTGACTATGGGACTGGCAACTGCAGAGGAGGCTGCAGAAGATGGGACCCCAGAAGTGGGGGGACGTTTTGAAACACGAGAATAAGAAACACGGGATAGTCTCCCTTGGAGATGAGAAACTGCTATAGCATAAGGGAGACCTTCTGCCTCTTTGAGGCAACGAATTTCCCGCTCATTTAAGTAGACCTGGCAACGGCGAGAGTACAAAGGGTGACAATTAAGGCAAGAGGGAGGTCGACTGCAAGACGTATTAGAATGGTCATCGGCACCACAGACTGGGCATTCGGCTATAGATCTGCAATATTTTGCTGGGTGGCCAAATCGCCAGCAATTCCTACACTGTTGCGGCGTAGGGATCACCTTCCGAACTTGTAACCGATGCCCTGCTACATAAACAGAGGATGGGAGTTCACGGCTGTCAAAAGTTAAACGAGCCACATTGAAAGGGTAACGTCTTCGCCCACGGGCAGGAAGAACATAAGTGTCTACCTTGAGAATTGGGAGATCTTGGAGTTCCAACTGTTCGAGAATATCATTGCCACATGTCTGGAAATTCTGTTGGACTATGGTATGGGGGCAGAATAACAGTACTACTACTAGAATTGAGGGAATGATGTTTTTCGATAGTGATAGGAATAGTATCGATATGTGAAAGAAGAGAAAGATCATGAGCTTGGGTAGAATTCTGGACTGTGATGATGCACGTACCACTCTTAAGAGCATGACAGGAAATATCTCAACCAACGTGGCGTAGGAGCGCTTTGCCAATACTATGGTCGGAAAGATAGACAGTAGAAGAAGTCGGTCTTAAAGTAAAGAATTTAGTTCATTGTGTGGTCCGAAACTGAGTTTGGAGAGGGACCGCATGACGTGTCGGTCTTTTCCGATTAGAATGGGAAGGTAACGAAGTAACATCATCAGGAGATTGTCATTGGCGTTTAGAAGTGTGACCAGAGTCGGTCCGACGTGGGACGGGCTGGTGATTCGAAAATCGCCGCACCGTAAAGGGAGAGGCCGGAAGCATAGTCAAAGGAGAGCGGAGGTCAGACAAATCAAAGGAGTCAGTCGAAGCCCTGGCACCTGAAGCGGGTGAGGAAACAGCACCAGCAAGAGGTACAGGGGCCTTAGGAGTGTCCGAAGAGTGGCCAAAAGACGAGGCGAGGTCAGAACGGGGTGCGGTAACAATAAGGTAGCGGGGTCATGGATCGGGTACTCCATGGTTAGGTTACTTCTTTCTTTTTGTTTTTAAGAAAAAAAAGAAAGAAGAAAAGAAAATGAAAATAAAAAAAGAATAAAAAAAGGGGGGACCAGGGAGAGATAGTTCCTAGGAGGAATGAAAGGGCCAGAAATCTCCCTCCGCGCCCAAGAGGACCTCAGCACCGCAAGTAGCGCAAATGCAGCATGGAACCCGTGCCATACCCTACCCTTCATGCCGGTAAACCAGCAATCCGGGATAGCAACCTCACATCTGCCGAGCTACCTCGGTGGACAAAAGAGAGGGGAGAGGGCGGCCGGATATCAGCAACAATGCATACCTCCTTCGGCCACCACCCCCGGAATCCGAAAGGTGGCTTCCAGAGATACACCCGTCGCCCGAAAGACACCCAAAGCAACCCTCCAGGATACCGGAGAGGGATCGGGACATCCCCAGGCAACCCAGATTCCACGGCAAACTACGCCACCGCCAAGAACCTCAACGGAATGGTTATGACCCCGGTACCCTTCCCCCTACCTAGGAACTAGCGCGCCTGTGGGAAAAATCCCAATGGTCAAAAAGAGGAAGGGCAAAAGGGAGGGGTGGGGAGGAGGAGGAGGAAAGAAAAAAAGAAGAGAGGATGGGGAGGATGGGATAGGGAAGTGGGGATTGGGGGGTAATTAGGTTCGGTCTGAGGAAGAAGACCGACAGGTCTAATTACTCAGACCAAGAGCCTCTTCACCACGCCAAGGAGACCCCCTTGAAGAGGCCCACTGTTTACAGTTCTTCCCACTGTTTGCAGTTCATCCCACTGTTTGCAGCTCTTCCCACTGTTGTAGTTCATCCCACTGTTTGAGTTTCACTCCCACTGTTTGCAGCTCTTCCCACTGTTTGCAGTTCATCCCACTGTTTGCAGCTCCTTCCACTGTTTGCAGTTCATCCCACTGTTTGTAGTTCATCCCACTGTTTGCAGTTCTTCCCACTGTTTGCAGTTCTTCCCACTGTTTGCAGTTCTTCCCACTGTTTGCAGTTCTTCCCACTGTTTGCAGTTCTTCCCACTATTTGCAGTTCTTCCCACTGTTTGCAGTTCTTCCCACTGTTTGCAGTTCTTCCCACTGCAGTTCTTCCCACTGTTTGCAGTTCTTCCCCCTGTTTGCAGTTCTTCCCCCTGTTTGCAGTTCTTCCCACTGTTTGCAGTTCTTCCCACTGTTTGCAGTTCTTCCCACACAATGATCCCACTGACCCAACCAGTCACCAGTCTACTCGAATATAAAACTGCTTGTTGCGCCTCCCTGTGTATTAACTAGCTTGTTCCACAAGCCAAATGTCTCAGTAAAGTTCCTCTCTGTGTACGTCTTCTTTTCCACTTGTCGTTTTTTTACGCCATTTGTCTCCTAACTGTGTCACTGCATAAATATTTGGAGTGTTAGACTGAGATGAGTTCTAGTTCCTGTCTTTTTGAAGATCTTAAACCACAGGCGTTACACTTCTTGAATGTATTGATCTGCCCGTGAACCTACTGGAAGCCCTCGGCTACACCACCAGGTGATTCATACATTTACTGCATTAGAAATTTATTCCTGACTGTTGCATTCCTTTTGCCTAGGTTGACGAAGAAGGGACTGGGTGGTCATGGGATACCAGGGATAGCTTTCACGGTTCGCACAGCGCCCGAAACACATCTGAAGATAAGATTTCGTTCGGATTTTTAACCCCGGAGGGTTAGCCACCCAGGATAACCCAAGAAAGTCAGTGCGTCATCAAGGACTGTCTAACTTATTTCCATTGGGGTCCTTAATCTTGTCGCCCAGGATGCGACCCACACCAGTCGACTAACACCCAGGTACCTATTTGCTGCTAGGTGAACAGGACAACATTTGTAAGGAAACGTGTCGAATGTTTCCACCCGCCGGGAATCGAACCCGGGCCCTCCGTGTGTGAAGTGGGAGCTTTAGCCACCAGGCCACCGGGCCTCGTCAGTGTGTTTTTTCTGCTGGGCTTATATGTATTATTTTTCCATTCAAGTTCACCTCCGCCTTCGCCCGGGGTGAGGGTGACTTACTAGGTTGTGGCTAAATACATAGTAACTCCTGCGAGTTCCCTCATTGATACGTGTTTATTTCCGGGCTCGTATAATCCTTCTAAATATCCTTTCTGTTACCTAAGCATCACAACCTCTTAGCTGAGAGTCACTTCTGTGAGTCTGCTAGAGTTTAATTCATTGTGCTTAATTACCGCGTTCCAGTTCAGGAAGGGGAAGCTTTTGGAGTTCTGTGTAGGGGAGACTTAGGTGTTGCAGTCTGGTTTGGTTAGGGGTTCGGGGAGTTGTCTGCAAGCAGCTTATTATTATTATTATTATTATTATTATTATTATTATTATTATTATTATTTGGGATGCTGGTGGAATTTTCTTAGGGCTTACCACCCCTTCCTCATTCCTCCTTTGCATAACGGTAAGAAAACTCACAACTAGATTGAGCAGCGAATTCAACATCCTGGTCCCTGGTTGATAACACTAGCCATCAACGCTTCCAACTGTGAAATCATCTCGAGCAACTAGCCAGTCAATACTGCTATCAAACGGAGATAAATAGTACCGACATGATGGAAAAGTAGTCACAAATGCAGCAAAGGAAGGCAATATAATGCATCTGTGTCTGTCTTCCACTGCTGTTAGATCTACGTTACCAGAAGCCTTATCTACCGTCTCTACTGAAAGCATTCTGCTGGAAGCACTGCTAGCTCCACACACTGTTAAATAGTCCACAAAAAACTAAGTAAATGACTTGAAGAAGATGGAGCAGAGAATAAGTGATTGGGATGCTGTCGAGGCCTTTTACTTTCTCGAGGTATCTGACCCTGCCCAGGGTTTCCTAGTTCTTTGAGATAAGCACTTTTTTTTTGACAGCCAGGACCTCAGAAAATACGAGTCCTGGAATCAATGTTCAGGAAGACACTGAATTTGTCACTGGAAGATTACCAATAAAATAAAGTGACACTTGTCTTTAGGGTGAAAGAGAAGCACTCAATAAACACTGATAACATTATCCGCATTTACAACCCAAAGTTTACTTAACTAGCTGGGTATACCTGGAGTCTACATGGAGTGAGTTCAGGGGGTCAACTACATCCCCTCGGCCCGGTCCTTGACCAGGCCTCGCGGTAAATCATCGCTAGATCATGCAGGCTGTTACTGCTGGCCACACGCAGTCGAACGTAGGAACCACAGCCCGGCTGCTCAGGAGGGATATATCTGCAAACTCTTTCTCCCCCTCCCCCCTCCTTAGGGTAGGCAGTTAGGGCCCCCCTTTACCCCCCTTCAGGTAAAGGGGTTTCCCCCCCTCCAGCCTCCTCGGTGAAAGGGTACTGCCCACCTCCACCCCCTTTTTGGGGGCAGGTATCCCACCCCCCCCTCCCTTGGGGTCCGGTTCCCGCCTCCCCCCCCCTTTTTGGGTCCCAAAACTCCACCCCCCCCCCTTCAGGGGGGGGAACTGCCCCCCCCCCTTTAGGGGCAGGCGGACCCCCCCCCCTTTTGAGGGGGGTATCCCACCTCCACCCCCTTTAGGGTAGGAGGACTCCCCCCCCCCCATTTCCCCCCGGGGCCCCCCAGGCAGGCACCCCCCCCCTCCCCCCTTTCAGGGGCGGGCATGGGCCCCCAAAACCCCCCCCCTTCAGGGTGCAGGCAGGTATCCCCCACCTCCACCCCTCCTTCTTCACAGTTTTTCCCACCTCCACCCCTCCTTCAGGGTGCGGGCATTTTACTCCCACCCTCCACCCTCCTTCAGGGTGCGGCAGTGATCCCACCCCCCCCTTCAGGGTGCGGGTGTATGCCCCCTCCACCCTCCTTCAGGGTGCAGCGTGTACCCCCCAAACCCCCCCCCCCCCGGGGTGCGGGGGCCCCCCCCCCCCTTTCGGGGGGGTGACTGCCCACCTCCCCCCCCTCTCGGGTTGCCTGTTGCCCCCCCCCCCCCTCAGGGTTTGACCCCTTTCCCCCCAACCCCCCTTTGGGGGGGGGCCCCCCCCTCCCCCCCCCCTTCAGGGTTGCAGCGGGTTTGCCCCCCCCCCCTCCTTCGGGGGCAGGCGTGATCCCCCCCCCCTTGGGTGGGGGTTTTTCTCCCATTCCCCCTCCCTCAGGCAGTTTTTAACTCCCCCCCCTTTCACCCTTTCCCCCCCATTTCCCGGGGGGAGGATGCCCCACCTCCACCCCTCCTTCGGGTGCAGGGTGTACCCCCCCCCCCCCCTTTCGGGGTGCACATTATCCCACCTCCCCCCTTTCCCAAGGGGAAAACCTCCCACCTCCACCCCCCTTCGGTGCAGGCGTTTCTCCCACTCCAGCCCTCCTTCGGGGCAGCGTGTACTCCCACCCCCACCTCCTTCGGGGCAGGAGTGTTACCCCCTCCACCCCTCCTTCAGGGGGGGTTTAACTCCCCCGTCCCCCCCCCTTCTTCAGGGTGCCCCCATCCCCCCCCCTTTTCATCTGGTGAACCCCCAAACCCCCCCCCCTTTTAGGGGCCGGGGTACCCATACCCCCCTTTACCCCAGGTTGCCCACCCATCCCCCCTCACCCCTCATGCCCACCCCAGCCTCCTTTTCAGGGTGAGGCAGTGCCTGGCCCACCTCCACCCTCCTTCAGGGGCGGGTTTATCCACCTCCACCCGCCCCTCGGGGCAGGCAGTACTTCCCACCCCACCCTCCTTCAGGGTGCGGCATGTTGCCTTATTCAGCCCCCCCCCCCTCCACTTATGCCACCTCACACCTCCCCCAGGCAGTGTACTGCCCACCTTCCACCCCTCCTTCAGGTCAGGCAGTGTCAGCCCACCTCCAACCCCTCCTCAGGGTGCAGGCATTTACTGCCCACCTCCACCCTCCTTCAGGGTGCAGGCAGTGTACTGCCACTCACCCCTCCTTCGGGGCAGTATTTCCCATTTCACCCCTCCTCAGGGGTCAGGGTTGCTGCCCACCTCCCTCCTCAGGGCAGCAGTGTACTCCAACCCACCCCTTTCGGGGTAAAGGAGTGTCACTCCCCCCTCCCCCTTCAGGGTGCAGGCGTGTACGCCCACCTCCACCTCCTTCAGGGTGCAGGCAGTTTTCCCACCTCCACCCCCCTTCAGGGTGCAGGCGTTATGCCACCTTACTCCCCTTCAGGGTGCAGGCAGTGTATCCCCACCCCCCCCTCCGCAGGTTCGCATTTGGGCACCTTCCACCCTCCCCTTCAGGGTGCAGGAGTGTACTGCCCACCCCACCCTCCTTCAGGGTGCAGGAATTTTTCCCCCTCCACCCCTCCTTCGGGAGCAGGAGTTACTCCCCTCCACCTCCCTTCAGTTCACGTGTTACTGCCCACTTCCCCCCCCCTTTCCGGGGTGCAGGCAGTGTATTCCCACCCCCCTCCCAGGGTGCAGGCAGGTCTCCCCCCACCCTCCTTCAGGGTGCAGGGGTTACGCCCACCTCCACCCCCCTTCATGCAGGCCAGTGTTTGCCCACTCCACCCCTAATCAGGGGCCCTGCCCCCCCCTCCTTCCCCTCCACTCGGCTTACTCCACCCCCCTTCTGCCGGGACGCCACTCCTCCAGCCTTTAGGTCACAGGTTTCCTCCACCCCTCCTTCAGGGTGCGGCAGGTTTCCCCACCTCCAGCCCCTCCTTCAGGGTCCAGGCAGTGTATTTCCCACCTCCACCCCTCCTTCCAGGGGGCAGCAGTGACTGCCCCTCCCACCCCTCCTTCAGGGTGCAGGCAGTGTACTGCCCACCTCCACCCCTCCTTCAGGGTGCAGGCAGTGTACTGCCCACCTCCACCCCCTTCAGGGTGCAGGCAGTGTACTGCCCACCTCCACCCCTCCTTCAGGGTGCAGGCAGTGTACTGCCCACCTCCACCCCTCCTTCAGGGTGCAGGCAGTGTACTGCCCACCTCCACCTTCAGGGTGCAGGCAGTGCACTGCCCACCTCCAGCCCTCCTTCAGGGTGCAGGCAGTGTACTGCCCACCTCCACCCCGCCTTCAGGGTGCAGGCAGTGTACTGCCCACCTCCACCCCTCCTTCAGGGTGCAGGCAGTGTATTGCCCACCTCCACCCCTCCTTCAGGGTGCAGGCAGTGTACTGCCCACCTCCACCCCTCCTTCAGGGTGCAGGCAGTGTACTGCCCACCTCCACCCCTCCTTCAGGGTGCAGGCAGTGTACTGCCCACCTCCACCCCTCCTTCAGGGTGCAGGCAGTGTACTGCCCACCTCCACCCCTCCTTCAGGGTGCAGGCAGTGTACTGCCCACATCCACCCCTCCTTCAGGGTGCAGGCAGTGTACTGCCCACCTCCACTCCTTTAGGGTGCAGGCAGTGTACTGCCCACCTCCACCCCTCCTTCAGGGTGCAGGCAGTGTACTGCCCACCTCCACCCCCTTCAGGTGCAGACAGTGTCTGCCACCTCCCCCTTTTTTTTCAGGTCCCGGCAGGTACTCCCCCCTTTCCACCTCCTTCAGGGTGCAGGCAGTGTACTGCCCACCTCCACCCCTCCTTCAGGGTGCAGGCAGTGTACTGCCCACCTCCACCCCTCCTTCAGGGTGCAGGAAGTGTATTGCTCACCTCCACCCCTCCTTCAGGGTGCAGGCAGTGTACTGCCCACTCACCCCTTCAGGTGAAGCAGTGAGCCCACCTCCACCCCTCCTTCGGGGGCAGGCAGTGTATTTCCCAACCTCCACCCTTTTCAGGGTGCAGCATGTATGCCCACCTCCACCCCTCCTTCAGGGTGCAGGCAGTGTACGCCCACCTCCAAACCTCCCCTTCAGGGTGCAGGCAGTGACTGCCCACCTCCCCCTTATCGGGTGCAGGCAGTGTACTGCCCACCCCCACCCCTAATTCAGGGTGCGGCATGTACGGGCCCACCTCCAACTCCTCCTTCAGGGTGCAGGCAGTGTACTGCCCACCTCCACCCCTAATTCAGGGTGCAGGCAGTGTACTGCCCACCTCCAACTCTAATTCAGGGTGCAGGCAGTGTACTGCCCACCTCAACTCCTCCTTCAGGGTGCAGGCAGTTACTGCCCACCTCCACCCCTCCTTCAGGGTGCAGCCAGTGTACTGCCCACCTCCAGCCCTCCTTCAGGGTGCAGGCAGTGTATTGCCCACCTCCACCCCTCCTTCAGGGTGCAGGCAGTGTACTTCCCACCTCCAGCCCCCCTCAGGGTGCAGGCAGTGTAATGCCCACCTCCATCCCTCCTTCAGGGTGCAGGCAGTGTACTTCCCACCTCCACCCCTCCTTCAGCGTGCAGGCAGTGTATTGCCCACCTCCACCCCTCCTTCAGGGTGCAGGCAGTGTACTGCCCACCTCCACCCCTCCTTCAGGGTGCAGGCAGTGTACTGCCCACCTCCACCCCTCCTTCAGGGTGCAGGCAGTGTACTGCCCACCTCCACCCCTCCTTTTAAAGGGTGCAGGCATTTGGCCCACCACCACCCCCCCCCCCTTTCGGGGTTGGCAGGAAGTGTATTGCTCCCCTCCCCCCTCCCAAATCAGGGGGGAGGCCCAGTTTGGTAACTTTGCCCACCCCACCCCTCCTCAGGGTGCAGGCAGTGTATTTTCCCACCTCCACCCTTCTTCGGGGTTGGCGGGGAAAGTGTACTGCCCACCCCCATCGTTTTCCTTCAGGGTGCAGGCAGTGTACTGCCCACCTCCCCCTTTCTCCTTCAGGGTGCGGGCAGTGAAACGCCCACCTCCCCCCCCTAATTCGGGGCGGGAAAAGGGTATTTGCCCCCCTCCCAAACCCGAATTCGGGGTGCGGGCAGTGTACTGCCCACCCCCCACTCCCCCTTTAAAGGGTGCAGGCTTTTTAACTGCCCCCCTTCCACCCCTTTTTCAGGATGCACCCAAAGTGTACTGCCCACCCCCAAAGGCCCCCTTCAGGGTGCGGGCCCAGTTACTACTCACCTCCCCCCCCTCCCTTCCGGGGTGCGGGCAGGGGAAACTTCCCCCCTCCCCACCCCCTTCAGGGTCCGGGCAGTGTACTTCCCACCTCCACCCCCCCCCTTCGGGGTTGCAGGCAGTGTACTGCCCGCCTCCACCCCCTCCTTCGGGGTGCAGGCAGTGAAACTGCCCCACCTCCCCCCTTTCCTTTTCCGGGTGCAGGCAGTGTTTTTTGCCCCCCCAATCCACCCCTCCTTCGGGGTGCAGGCAGTTTTCGCCCACCCCCAAACCCCCTTCCTTCGGGGTCCCGGAAGTACTGCCCACTTCCACCCCCACCCTTCCGGGTGCAGCAAGAATGCACACGATGCCCACCTCCAGCCATCCTTCAGGGTGCCAAGGCACAGTGTTACAGCCCACCCTCCACCCCCCATCCTTCAGGGTGCAGTGCAGTGCACACTTCCCCACTCTCCAGCCCTCCTTCAGGGTGTCAGGCAGTGTACTGGCCCACCTCCACCCTCCGCCTTCAGGGTGCGCAGTGTACTGCCACACTACGTTTCCACGTACACGCCTCCTTCAGGGTTGCAAAGGCATCTGAGTACAGCCCACCTCCACCGTTCCTGCCTTCAGGGATGCAGGCTATGCATCTTGCACCACCTCCAGCCATACCTTCAGCGTCGTGCAGACAGTGTAGCTGAGCCACCTCCATCCACCCCTCCTCAGGGTGGCAGTAGCAGTGACACTGCCCACCTCCCAGCCCCCTTCAGGGTGCAGAGCAGTGTACATGCCCACCATCCACCGCCCGACCTTCAGGGTGCAGGACACATGTACTGCTAACCCACCTCCACCCGCTCTTCAAGGTATCAGGCATTGAATTGCCCACCACCACACCCCTCCTTCAGGTGCAAGGCAGTGAGACTGCCCCACTACCTTCCACCCCTCCCTTCAGGGTGCAGGCAGTGTACAGCCCACTCTCCAACCCTATCCCTCATCAGGGTAGGCAGCAGTGTACTATCCACCTCACACCCCATTCTTCAGTGGTGCCGGCAGTGTCAACTTGCCACCCTCCACGCCCTCCTTCAGGGTGCAGGCAGAGCAACCTGCCCACCTCCAGCTATCCTTCAGGTGCAGGCAGTGCACTGCCCACCTCCACCGCCCCTCCTTCAGGGTGCAGATCAGTGTACGCCCACCTCCACCCCTCCTTCAGGTGCAGGCAGTGTACTTGCCTCACTACGTCCAACCCCTCCCTTTCAGCGGTGCAGGCAGATGTACGCCCACCTCGCCACTCCCCACTAATTCAGGGTGCCAGGCAACTGTACTGCCCACCGTCCAACTCTATTCAGGGTTGGCAGGCAGTGTACTGCCTCACCCTCCACCTCCTCCTTCAAGAGTGCAGGCAGTTTAACTGCCCACCTCCAACCCCCTTTTTTCAGGATGCAGCCAGTGGTACATGCCCACTCTCCAGCCCTCCTTCAGGGAGTGCAGTGCAGTGTACATACCCTCAAACCTCCCACACCCTACACCCCTCCTTCAGGCTCTGCCAGGGAGTGTACTTTCCCAGACCTCCAGCCCCTACCTTCAGGGTGCAGGCAGTGTAATGCCCACACTACCATTCCTCTCATCATTCAGGGTGACAGCACTGTACTAAATCCCCCAACCCCATCCAACCCCCCTCCCTTCAGCGAGCAGGCAGTGTATGCCCACACTGCCACCTCACTCCTTCAGGGGAGTGCAGGAGCGCGCGAGAGAACTTACACACCTATACTACTCAACCCTCCCCCCTCCTTTACTATATAATCAGAGTGTCAGGCAGTGGTACTTCCCAACCTACAGCCCTCCTTACAGGTTCAGGACAGTGTCTCAATGCCCACCTCACATACACAGCTCCTTATCAGGTATGCAGGCAGTGACCTCTCCCACCGTCCATCCCCCCTTCAGGTCATGGCAGTGTTTTTGCCCGCACTCACATCCAACCCCTCCTTCCCAGGGAGCCAGGCAGCGGTGTACTTCTGAGCCCACCATCCACACCCCCATCCTTCCAGGGTGAGCAGCGCGCAGTGACTTGCCCACCCTCCACCGCCTCCTACAGGGTGCAGGCAACGTGTATACTGCCCACACTCCACCCACACCCTTATCAGCGCGTGCAGGCCACGTGCGTAACCGCGCCCCACCTCCACTCCCTTCCTTCAAGGTGCAGGCAGTGTTACGCGCCCCACACTCACAACCCACCTTCAGGTGCAGGCAGTGTACTGCCCACCCCACAACCCGCCTTCAGGGTGACAGACACTGTAAACTGCACACCTCTCACCCTCCTTCAGCTAGGTGCAGGCAGTGTAATTGCTCACTCTCTCCACCCTCTCCTTCAAGGAGTGCAGGCCGTGTACTGCCCCACCTCCAGCCCTCCTATCAGGGTGCAAAGCAGTGTACTGCACTCACCTCGCCACCCCCCTCCTTCAAGCTGCAGCAATGTCACTGCCAACACACGCGTAACCACTCCTTCTAGGTGCGGCAGACAGTGTAACTGCCCACCTCCAACCACCCCGTCTCAGGCGTGCCGGCAAGTGATACCAGCCCCACCCACCTTCCACCCCACCTTATCAGGTACAGAGGCAAGCATGGTACCTTGCCTCACTCGTCCACCAACGACACACTCTTTTTCACAGGGTGACACGGAAAAGTGTATTGCTCACCTCCCAACCTCTCCTTCAGGTGCTAGGCCAGTGTAACTGCACCACTCTCCAGCCCTCCTTGTCCAGGGTGCCAACCAGTGTACTGCCCACCTCCACACATCCTCCTTCAGCAAGGGTGCAGCAGAGCAGTCTGTACATCCCACCCTCCCAGTCCCATTTCAGGTGCAGGCAGTGTAGGTGCCCCACCATCCATCGCTCCCTTCAGGGTGCAGGCCAGTGTACGCCCCACCTCCACCTCATCCAACACCGTGCAGAGGCAGTGTCAACTCCACCTCACACCCCTCAAATTCTGGGTGCAGGCAGTCTTTACTGCCACAACCCACACATCCAACTCGAATTCAGGGTGCAGGCAGTGTACAGCCACCTCCACCCCTCCTCCTTCAAGGGTGCGTCAGGCAGTTTACTGCCACCCTCCACCTCCATTTTTCCAGGAGAGCAGCCAGTGCTACTATCCCACCTCCAAGCCCTCCTAACAGGGTGCAAGGCAGTGTACTACTACCCTGCCCACGCCCTGCCCTCCATCCAGAGGTGCAGGACATGTACTACCCACTCCCACACTCCTTTCAGGGTCCATCAGTGTACACTCCCACCTCTCCACACCCTACCATCAGGGTGCAGACTGTGAGGTTTTGCCAACGCCTCCACCCCTTCCCCAATACCAGGTGTCAGGCAGTGTACGTGGCCCCACCCTCTCCACCCTCCCTTACAGGGTGCAGGCATGTGTACCCTGCCCACCACTCCCCCCCTGCCTTCAGGTGCAGGCAGAGTGTAACACCTGCCCTCTAACCTGCTATCACCCCCATCTCTTCGAGGTGCCAGGCAAGTGTACTGCCACCACCTACCCCCCTCCTTCCAGGCGTGCAGGCCAGTGCGTACTGAGCCATCACCTCCACCCCTGGATACCTTCAGGTGCAAGTCACAGTGTAACTCCCCCACCTCCCACTCCTTCAGAGAGGTCGAGCAGGACATTGTAACGTGCCCACCCTCCACCCTACCACTCCTGCTACTGCCAGCGGCTGCAGAGGCAGGTACTGCCCACCCTATCACCTCCACCTCCCAACCCCTCCTACAGGAGGCAGGAGCAGAGTACTGCCTCACCTCCAGCACCTCAACACCACCTCAGCTGGTGCAGGAAGTGTAAATTGCGCTCACCTCCACCCCTCCTTCATAGAGGTTGCACGGCAGTCGAACTGGCCCCACCACCCAACCCCCTCCCTTTCCAGTGGTGCAAGGCAGTGAGCGTACCTTCCAACAACCTCCATCCCTCTCCCGGTGTCATGGCAGTGCTAACCTGCCCCACCTCCATCGCTCAGCCATACCAGGGTGCAAGTGACCCAGTGTCACTGCCCCACCCCTCCACACCAGTCCTTCCACTCCCTGCAGGCAGCGTACTGCCCACCTCCAACCCCCTAATTCAGGGTGCAGGCAGAGATACTGTGCCCCACCCTCCCAACTCGCCGAATTCAGGTGCCAGGCATTGTGAGTACTGCACACCACCTACCAACCTTCCTTCAAGGTTCAGGAGTATAACTGCCCACCTCCACCCCTTTTTCCACGGATCGCAGCGCCCAGCTGTAAAAGCCTTCCCCCCTCCCACCCTCCCTCTCCGAGGGTGCAGGCAGTCGTAATCTACTCCACCTCCACACCCCCTCCTTCACAGGGTCACCAAGGCAGTAGATACTTTCTCCCACCTCACAGTCAACTCCTCTCACGGATCCCCCCACAGGCAGTCGACTACTTCCCCACCTCCAACCCCTCTTCCAGGGCTGCAGGGCAGAGCTTTACTGCCCGCCTCCCACAATCCCCCCTCCTTCAGAGCGTGCAGGCAGAGTGTACTGCGCCCCACCTCCACACCCCCTCCCCCTTATCAGGGTGCAGGCAACGTGTAACTGACCCACACATCCACTCACCTCCATTCAGGAGAGTGCAGGCAGTGAGTACGTGCCCCTAATCGTCCACACCTTCAGGGGTGTCAGGCAGTGACTGCCACACCCTCCACCCCATTCCCAACCAGGGTTACACACCCGCATCTGATACTTCCCAACTCCAATCACCCTCCCTTTCAGGGTTGGCAGCAGATGTAACTTGCCTCCCCCCCCCGCTCCACCCCCGCCTCAATGGTGCAGGCAGATGTACTGCCCACCCCTCCACCCCCTGCCTTACAGGGTGCTAGGCAAGTAGCTTACTGACCCAACACCCATACAAACTCAAACCCCCATACGTCTTCAGGTGCCAGCGGCAAGTGTTGTATGCCCACAACCTCCACCCCGTCCTTATGCGGTGCAGGCAGTGTACTGCCCACCTCCCATCATCCACTCCTTCAGGTGTGGACAGCGCACCAGTGTACTTGCCTCACCCGCTCGCCACACAACCTCACCACTCTCAGGGTATGCAGCAGTGTTACGGTCCCACCCTCCACCCCATCCTTTCCAGGGTGAAAGGCAGTGTACTCCGCTCACCCCTACCAAGCCCCCCTCCTTCAGGGTGGCAGCCCCCAGCTGTAACAGCCCACAATCCACAAAACCAATTACCTTACAGGTGCAAGGCAGTGTACTGCCCACCTCCACTCCCTTCAGGTGCAGGCAGTGTACTGCCCACCTCCACCCCTCCTTCAGGGTGCAGGCAGTGTACTGCCCACCTCCACCCCTCCTTCAGGGTGCAGGCAGTGTACTGCCCACTCCACCCACTTTTTTTCAGGGAGCAGGCAAGTGACTTCCACCACCAGCTCCTCCTGTACAGGGTGCAAGGCAGTGTACTGCCCACCTCCACCCTCCTTCAGGTGCAATGGCAGTGTAACTGCCTAACACACATCCACCTCCTCCCTTCAGGTGGCAAAGAGTATTGAGCGACTCACCCTCCACCACATCCTCCTTTCAGGGTGCCAGAGGCAGTGTAGCTTGCCCCACACTCCCTCCGAGTGCAACCTCACTCTTCAAGGGTGCACAGCCATGGAGTACTGCCCAACTCTACCATACGCCCTCCTTACAGGGTGCAGGCAGTGTAACTCTTCCCCCTAAAACACTCCAGACCGCCCTTATCTTTTCAAGATGTGCAAGCCACAAGTGATACTGGCCCCACACATACCCCTCCACCTGCTTCCCTTCAGAGGAGTCTGACAGCCAGACACGTGTACTGCCCACATCCCCCTCCTCCTTCAGCGAGGAGCCAGGCAGATGTCCTGCCCACACCCTCCTACCCCCTCAATTTCAATGTGAGCAGAGGCAGTGAGTACCCAGCCCACACCGTCACCTCCAACTCGTAACTTCAGGTGTCAGCGCGCAAGTGTACGCCCCCACCTCCACCTCCTCCTCACCTTACCCAGGGAGTGCAGCTGTCATTAGTACCTGAGCCCACACCCTTCCACCACGCCCCTAACTATCAGGGCGTGCAGGCATGTACTGGCCCACCTTTCCATACTCTAATTCAGCGTGCAGGCCAAGTACCTGCCTCCCTCCACTCCTCCTTCAGGGATGGCAGGGCAGTTTACTGCCCCCTCCCCCCGGTCCCCCGCCTATACCCCACAGGCCGCCCGTTTTGCAGCGATCCGAGTCCAGTGTACAGCCCAGCCTCCAAGCTCTCCTGGCTAGTATATACTGCCCTTGACAAGGAGGAGTGCAGGTCAGAGTGTAACTACTCCAACACGGTGCCACCAACCGTAGCCTTCCATGAGGGGGTTAATTTGTGCAGGCAGTGTAGCTTCCCACCTCCACGGACCCTGCCTTCAGTGGGCTGAACAAGTACAGTGTAATTGCCCAGCCTCACACTCATGACCCAAACCTACCGAAGAGTGAGTCTGCGCAGGAGAGCAGATGACACTCGCCACACGGCGCACCAGTGTGCTCCCTACCTCTCTCGAATCGCAGGATCAGGGCACGTGTACTTGACCACACTCAATCCATCATATCCATCACTTTTCAGTCAGGCGGTATGCACGGGACAGTCTCGTACCTGTCGCTCCACATTCCATACCACCCCCCCTCGTTACAGGGGGTTGCAGGCAGGTACTGCCCACACACCACCGCCTAAACCCTTCTCCATTCCGGAGGAGCATGACAAGCTGACCTACCCGAGATCAAGCCAAACCAACAAACAGTCCTACTCCTTCAGACGTGGCAGAGCAGTGAGAACACGCGCCCCACCCTACCACCACCCCTCTCACCCATACAGGACGAGTTGGCATGACAGGCTGTCTCTCAATCTTGCTCCTACTAACTTCTTCTCCCAGCACCCCACCTGAACTACCCTTCCAGAGGTGCAGCGCAGAGGTATCAACAAGCCCACCTACCAACCCCTTCCATCAGAAGGTGAACAGGCAGTGACTCACTGAGCCCGACGCCCTCACCACCCCACTCCTCCATACCAGGGTGCAGGCCCATCAATGTAACTCAGCCTCCAACCGACAGCTACCACCCCTCCCTTAGCAGGGTGGCAGGCAGTAAGTTCTCATCACTAGAGCCCACCTCCATCCCGGTATCCTATCAGGGTAGACACGACACAGTGAGTACTGCCCCACCCCTCCAGCCCCTCCTTCAGGTGTGCCCAGGCATGGACTACTCAACACACCACCCCCTCCTTCCCAAAGGGGTGGCGCAGGCAGTAGCGCTATTGCCCACCTACACTACCTACCTTCAAGGGGTGGCAAGGCAGTAAGTACTAGCCACTTTTTGGGGCGCGGGGAGGGGGGGCCGGAGGGACCAGGGAACGGCGGTGGAGGCGAGGGAGGTGGCAAGGGGGGGGGGGGGGGGGCGGAGGGGTGACGTGGTAGTCTTTCACCGCCACCCCTCCTTCAGGGTGCAATGCTCAGTTGTATTGCCCACTACCTGAACGGTCCACCGCGCTCCTTCAGGGTGCAGGCAGTGTCTACTCCCCACCCTCCAGCCCCTCCTTCAGGGTGCAGCAGTGTTCTACTCACTTCTCCACCCCCTCCTTCAGGTGCAGGCAGTGGTACTGCCCATACTCACACCCCTCCTTCAGGGTGCAGCAGTGACTGGCCCCACTCTCCACCCTTCTCATTCAGGTGCAGGCAGTGAGACTGCCACCCTGCTCCACTCCCTCACATTCAGTTGCAGGCAGTGTACTGTACCCACCCTCCACACCCTCCTTCAGGGTGCAGGCAGTTACCTGCCCACCTACCACTCCCTCTTTCCAGGGTGCCAGGCAAGGTGTACTGCCCACCTCCACCCCTCCTTCAGGGTGCATTTGCAGTGTACTGCCCACCTCAGCCCCTCCTTCAGGTTGCAGGACAGTGTTCTGCCACCTCCACCCCTCCTTCATGGTGCAGTCATTGTAACTGCCCACACTCCAACCCCTCCGTTCAGGGTGGCAGGCCAGATGTATTGCCCACCTCCACCACCCCACCATTCAGGGTGCAGGCAGTGACTGGCCCATCCTCCACTCCCCTCCTTCCAGGGTGCAGGCAGTGTACTTTTCCCACCTCCACCCGCCCCTGGTACCTTCAGGTGCAGGCAGTGTTACAGCCGCACCTCCACCCTCCTTCCTTCAGGGTTCAGGCAGTGTAACTGCCCCACCTCCCCACCTCCTCCTTTCAGGGTGAGGCAGATGTACTGCCCACCCTCCCCACTGCCCTCCTTCAGGTGCAGGCAGTGTAGCTGTCCCACTCTCCAACCCCTGCCTTCCAGGGTGACAACAGTGTACTACAACCCCCTCACCCGTCTCCTACGGATGCCAGGCAGTGCTACTTATCCCACCTCCAGCCCCCTTCAGGGTGCAGGCAGTGCAATAGCCCACCTATCCAACCCCCTTTCAGTATGAGCAGGGCAGTGTACATAATTCCACCTATCCAGCGCTCCTCCTCGAGCGTGCAGGCAAGATGCGATAATTATGCCCACCAACCACCCCCTCTCCTACAAGGTCGCAGTTGCAGTGTACTTCCCACCTCCAGCCCTCCTTCAAGGGTGCAAGAGCAGTGTACTACCACCTCCACCACCTCCTTCTCACCAGGGTGCAGGCAGTGCGTACTGCCCACCTCCACTCCACTCCTACAGGATGCAGGACAGTGTACTGAACCACTCTCCAACCCCTCCTTAGGTGTGCAGGCCATCTGTACTTCCCACCTCTACAACCCACCTCCTCATCAGGGTACAAGGCACTGTACTAACCCCGCACACAATCCACCCCTCTTTCCAGGTGCCAGGCGAGTGTACTTCCCACACTCCACCCCACCTTCAGGTATGCAGCAACGTTATTACACCCGTACTAGCTCCGCCCGTCTTCTCACCCGGGACCATACGGACCGAGCCAGCGTTGAACCGTGTCTGAATGATCAGCCCGAGATTTAGTGACGTATGCCATACAACCACAGTTGTCCAACCAAGGAAACTGACTCCAGCATCCTGCGATCCCTAGGTCATTTATGTACCCCTTAGCGAACAGGGGTCAGTAAGGTGTAAGCGACTGCTGCTACCTAACAAGCAAAAGACTGTCGGTGCTCTCGAAACTTGTCCACTGAAAGGTTCAACGACTTCTTGACAGTAACCATGAAATCACAGACCATCATGAGACATAACGTGTGGTGTGACGGTACGACCAAGATCCTTCCCTCAGCATCAACTAGCACAGACACAACAGCCTCCATGAGAGTAACTGGTGGTGTGTGGAACTTGACCAATCGATTCCTTCAACTCAGCCCCCCCAAAATTTTTATTATTCTCATGCAGAGAGCCCACAGCCCACCATGAGAGTACTGTGGGTGTATATCTGCGGTACACTTAGACCACAGTAATTCCTTCCTCAAGCATCATCTAACACAGACACACAGCCACCATGAGAGTAACGTTGTGTGTGGTTCTGACCAAGATTCCTTCCTCAGCATCATCTAACACAGACACACAGCCACCATGAGAGTAACGTGGTGTGTGGTACTGACCAAGATTCCTTCCTCAGCATCATCTAACACAGACACACAGCCACCATGAGAGTAACGTGGTGTGTGGTACTGACCAAGATTCCTTCCTCAGCATCATCTAACACAGACACACAGCCACCATGAGAGTAACGTGGTGTGTGGTACTGACCAAGATTCCTTCCTCAGCATCATCTAACACAGACACACAGCCACCATGAGAGTAACATGGCATGTGGTACTGACCACGATTCCTTCCTCAGCACCCTCTAGCACAAATAAACAGCCAAAATGTGAGTGACGTTTAGTGTGTAGTACTGACAGAAATTCCTGCCTCAGCCCTCCAGCACAGACACACAACTACACCGAGGTGACCTGCAGCGTGTGTGTGATGCCGACGGTTCTTGCTGGAAGCCTAAGATGATGCCAGCTATTAGTCAAGCTCTTCTCCAGCAACCAGTGTTGCAGGGAACGCTCCATCCATCAATCCTACCCAAGGACACATGACAACAGCCTGATGGATCATCGTAGCAACACAAGGCTCCACACTAAGAGTGTACAGTGTTCATTATCATTAGGTGTGATATTTTCATGGTACTGGGTGGTGAGTGGATATATATATTATATATATATATATATATATATATATATATATATTATATATATATATATATATATATATATATATATATATATATATATATAGCTTCCTCCGAAGTCAAGGCACTTCCCCAGGAGTCAAGGTGCTTCCCCCGGAGTCAAGGTGCTTCCCCGGAGTCAAGATACTTCCTCCGGAGTCAAGGTACTTCCTCCGGAGTCAAGGTACTTCCCCAGGAGTCAAGGTGCTTCCCTCGGAGTCAAGGTGCTTCCCCGGTGTCAAGGCACTTCCCCCGGAGTCAAGGTGCTTCCCCCGGACTCAAGGCACTTCCCCCGGAGTCAAGGCACTTCCCCCGGAGTCAAGGTACTTCTCCCGGAGTCAAGGTGCTTCCCTCGGTGTCAAGGTGCTTCCCCGGAGTCAAGGCACTTCCCCCGGAGTCAAGGTGCTTCCCCCGGAGTCAAGGTACATCCCCCGGAGTCAAGGTACATCCCCTGGAGTCAAGGTGCTTCCCCCGGAGTCAAGGTGCTTCCCCCGGAGTCAAGGTACTTCTCCCGGGGTCAAGGTACTTCCCCCGGAGTCAAGGTACTTCCCCCGGAGGCAAGGCACATCCCCGGAGTCAAGGCACTTCCCCCGCAGTCAAGGTACTTCCCCCGGAGTCAAGGTACTTCCCCCGGAGTCAAGGTACTTCCCCCGGAGTCAAGGTACTTCCCCGGAGTCAAGGCACTTCCCCCGGAGTAAAGGGTACTTCCCACGGAGTCAAGGCACTTCCCCGGAGTCAAGGCATTTCCCCCCGGAGTCAAGGAATTTCCCCCCCGAAGCCAAGGTACTTCCCCCGGAGTCAAGGTACTTCCCCCGGAGTCAAGGTACTTCCCCGGAGTCAAGGTACTTCCCCCCCGGAGTCAAGGTACTTCCCCCGGAGTCAAGGCACTTCCCCCCGGAGTCAAGGCACTTCCCCCGGAGTCAAGGCACTTCCCCGGAGTCAAGGCATTTCCCCCCGGAGACAAGGCACTTCCCCCCGGATCAAGGTACTTCCCCCGGAGTCAAGGTACTTCCCCCGGAGTCAAGGTACTTCCCCCGGAGTCAAGGTACTTCCCCCGGAGTCAAGGTATTTCCCCCCGGAGTCAAGGTACTTCCCCCGGAGTCAAGGTACTTCCCCCGGAGTCAAGGTACTTCCCCCGGAGTCAAGGTACTTCCCCCGGAGTCAAGGTACTTCCCCGGGTCAAGGTACTTCCCCGGAGTCAAGGTACTTCCCCCGGAGTCAAGGTACTTCCCCCGGAGTCAAGGCACTTCCCCCGAAGTCAAGGTACTTCCCCCGGAGTCAAGGTACTTCCCCCGGAGTCAAGGTACTTCCCCCGGAGTCAAGGCACTTCCCCCGGAGTCAAGGTACTTCCCCCGGTGTCAAGGCACTTCCCCCGGAGTCAAGGTACTTCCCCCGGAGTCAAGGTACTTCCCCCGGGGTCAAGGTACTTCCCCCGGAGTCAAGGTACTTCCCCCGGAGTCAAGGTACTTCCCCCGGAGTCAAGGTACTTCCCCTGGAGTAAAGGTACTTCCCCCGGAGTCAAGGTACTTCCCCCGGAGTCAAGGCACTTCCCCCGGAGTCAAGGTACTTCCCCCGGAGTCAAGGTACTTCCCCCGGAGTCAAGGTACTTCCCCCGGAGTCAAGGTACTTCCCCCGGAGTCAAGGTACTTCCCCCGGAGTCAAGGTACTTCCCCTGGAGTAAAGGTACTTCCCCCGGAGTCAAGGTACTTCCCCCGGAGTCAAGGCACTTCCCCCGGAGTCAAGGTACTTCCCCCGGAGTCAAGGTACTTCCCCCGGAGTCAAGGTACTTCCCCCGGAGTCAAGGTACTTCCCCCGGAGTCAAGGTACTTCCTTGGAGTCAAGGTACTTTCCCCGGAGTCAAGGCACTACCCCCGGAGTCAAGGCACTTCCCCGAGTCAAGGCATTTTTTTTCCCCCCGGAGTCAAGGCACTTCCCCCGGAGTCAAGGCACTTCCCCCGGAGTCAAGGCACTTCCCCCGGAGTCAAGGCACTTCCCCCGGAGTCAAGGCACTTCCCCCGGAGTCAAGGCACTTCCCCCGGAGTCAAGGCACTTCCCCCGGAGTCAAGGCACTTCCCCGGAGTCAAGGCACTTCCCCCGGAGTCAAGGTACTTCCCACCGGTGTCAAGGCACTTCCCCCGGAGTCAAGGTATTTCCCCCCCGGAGTCAAGGTACTTCCCCCGGGGTCAAGGTACTTCCCCCGGAGTCAAGGTACTTCCCCCGGAGTCAAGGTACTTCCCCCGGAGTCAAGGTACTTCCCCCGGAGTCAAGGTACTTCCTTGGAGTCAAGGTACTTTCCCCGGAGTCAAGGCACTACCCCCGGAGTCAAGGCACTTCCCCCGGAGTCAAGGCACTTCCCCCGGAGTCAAGGCACTTCCCCCGGAGTCAAGGCACTTCCCCCGGAGTCAAGGCACTTCCCCCGGAGTCAAGGCACTTCCCCCGGAGTCAAGGCACTTCCCCCGGAGTCAAGGCACTTCCCCCGGAGTCAAGGCACTTCCCCCGGAGTCAAGGTACTTCCCCCGGTGTCAAGGCACTTCCCCCGGAGTCAAGGTACTTCCCCCGGAGTCAAGGTACTTCCCCCGGGGTCAAGGTACTTCCCCCGGAGTCAAGGTACTTCCCCCGGAGTCAAGGTACTTCCCCCGGAGTCAAGGTACTTCCCCCGAGTCAAGGGTACTTCCCCCGGAGTCAAGGCACTTCCCCCGGAGTCAAGGTACTTCCCCCGGTGTAAAGGGCACTTCCCCGGAGTCAAGGTACTTCCCCCGGAGTCAAGGTACTTCCCCCGGGTCAAGGTACTTTCCCCCGGAGTCAAGGACTCTTCCCCCCGAGTCAAGGTACTTCCCCCGGAGTCAAGGCACTTCCCCCGGAGTCAAGGTACTTCCCCGGATCAAGGCACTTCCCCCGGAGTCAAGGTTACTTCCCCCGGATCAAGGTACTTCCCCCGGAGTCAAGGTACTTCCCCGGAGTCAAGGTACTTCCCCGGAGTCAAGGTACTTCCCCTGGAGTCAAGGTACTTCCCCCGGAGTCAAGGTACTTCCCCCGGAGTCAAGGCACTTCCCCCGGAGTCAAGGTACTTCCCCCGGAGTCAAGGTACTTCCCCCGGAGTCAAGGTACTTCCCCGGAGTCAAGGTATTTCCCCCCGGAGTCAAGGTACTTCCTTGGAGTCAAGGTACTTTCCCCGGAGTCAAGGCACTACCCCCGGAGTCAAGGCACTTCCCCCGGAGTCAAGGCACTTCCCCGGAGTCAAGGCACTTCCCCCGGAGTCAAGGCACTTCCCCCGGAGTCAAGGCACTTCCCCCGGAGTCAAGGCACTTCCCCCGGAGTCAAGGCACTTCCCCCGGAGTCAAGGCACTTCCCCCGGAGTCAAGGCACTTCCCCCGGAGTCAAGGCACTTCCCCCGGAGTCAAGGCACTTCCCCCGGAGTCAAGGCACTTCCCCCGGAGTCAAGGCACTTCCCCCGGAGTCAAGGCACTTCCCCCGGAGTCAAGGCACTTCCCCCGGAGTCAAGGCACTTCCCCCGGAGTCAAGGCACGCTTTAAAAATTTCCCTGTCAATGTTGGAAGGGAGGGGGGGGTGGCCTCGACGCTGCTTAAGGGCTCTTGATCCAAGGAATCGGAGCTACGCTCTTCGTTTTCTTCTTTATTACAGCCTGTAACTAAACTTTCCCGTTTATACTGCATTCATATTCAGCGGTAAACCCGAGTGGGTCACTCAGCATCAAACAGTGGAGGCTTGATCCTCCGTCTGTTAATGGAGTATTAGACGTTTCCATTCAGAATACAACTGCGGTACCCCTCAAGGGAGGTTCCTTGACGCTGCTGATGGGCTCTTGATCCAGGGAATTGGATCTGTGCTGCAATTCCCTGAATTGAGCCTGAATACCTTCCATCCCCCCCTACATGCGCTGTATAATCCTACGGGTTTAGAGCTCCCCCATGATAATAATAATAACTGCGGTACAAAAACGACGAATTGTACCAACTGGGAAAACAATTGTACCAACTGGGAAAACAATTGTACCAACTGGGAAAACAATTGTACCAACTGGGAAAACAATTGTACCAACTGGGAAAACAATTGTACCAACTGGGAAAATAGTCTGTTTATATTGTGTTGGTGAAGTCGATTTTTGGGGCGATAATTTCCGTGGAATTATAATCAACATATTGGTGCATTAGGTTTGAAGACTATCGACTACACCATTAGGAGAGAGATGCTCATCAGTAAGGAATCACAGCGGTGGATATTTTCTAGTTTATTATTCTTAAACCCTGTCGACTACACGAGGGCCATTAAAGTCTATCAACTACACGAGGACAATTAAAGTGTATCGACTACACGAGAGTCATTAAAGTCGATTGATTACACCAGGGTTATATAAATCTCTGTCTCCTGTACACCATCAGTCAAGGATGCTCTATCTCCTTGAAGTAGAATGAAGATAAGGTCTCTCCTTATATAAATTGAGTACGTATACACATCTCTCTGTACAGATATACCCCGAGAGATTCACACCTCTCGGTGTACATACCCATCGTGTTTGGCTGATGGGTATATTAGATTTAAAACCTATGTGCTAAAGGGTCATTAAGAATCATGTCACGTACTCTATTTTCAAGTATATTTTTGTCTATAGAACAGAGATTAAAGTAAACTCTAAGAATATTATATATATATATATATATATATATATATATATATATATATATATATATATATATATATATATATATATATATATCAATAACACTGCGACTAGGCAAGGACTCGAACCCATGTCGTTTTGGCTCGCCTCATGGTGAGCGAAATTCGCATGACGCTCTAAGTCACAGGACCACCAAATCCTACAAGAATCAAGCACCCAGCAGAGCTAGGAGTTTTACCTTGATCCGAGGACATACGGTGGTGTGGGTGCCTCTGAGCTCATTTCATTCTACTCTCCGTTCGGTGTACTACCCTCCACAATCAGTATGTACGTATATTATTGTAACCACGAACGAGTGAAATTTAATCAATAACAACACTGCGATTAGCAGAGGACTCGAACCCATGTTTTGGCCCGCCTCATGGTGGGCGAAAATCACATGACGCTCGGATCAAGGTAAAACACCTAGCTCTGCTGGGTGCTTGATTCTTGTAGGATTTGGTGGTCCTGTGGGTTAGAGCATCATGTGCTTTTCGCTCACCATGAGGCGGGCAAAACGATATGGGTTCGAGTTCTCGGCTAGTCGCAGTGTTGTTATTGATTACCACTCGTTCGTGGTTACAATTATATATATATACTGCTTGTGGAGGCTAGTACACAAAACGGGGAGTAGAATGAGGCACCCACATCACCGTATGTCCTCGGATCAACGAGTTCTTGTTAACTGACCAGTTTTACCTATAGGGCAAGACATATATATATATATATATATATATATATATATATATATATATATATATATATATATATATATATATATATATATATATATATAACACTGATCTCTGGCTGAAGGAGACTCGAACCTACGAACCTTGGAACAAGGTACGCAGTGCTATACCATTCGCCTGCTCTTGCAAATTCCTTGCATTGTTAAAATCTCTAGGAAGGCTGATGCATGCAGGGGATGAGATGAAAAGCTGTAAGCCTTCTCCCTGAAAGCTGGCTGCCTTGGATCAAAGTCTAGCGCAAGCTGGACGCCAAGGTATTGGTCCAGTGTGGTGAGAATGGTATAGCACAGTGTACCTTGTTCCAAGGTTCGTAGGTTCGAGTCTCCTTCAGCCAGAGATCAGTGTTTGTGCATATTTCGCCTGCTCTTGCGAATTCCTTATATATATATATATATATATATTATATATATATATATATATATATATATATATATATATATATATATATATATACCTCTTGGCTTTTGAAACTTTCGATTCTGATTTTCTGGTTAACAGGGCCAAACTACCGATCACACGAGGGTCACTAAGGCTGAATGATACCTGTTTACACCAGTAATTAACTCTTTAATCCCTAAAATTAAAATATATTCTGAGAGTATACATACTGAGATATATACATCTTTGATTGCATATATCCCGTGTTTTTGCTTCTGTTTTCTTAGTATTAGTAAGTTGATTTAGGTACACGTACTCATAAATACAGCTACATAAATTAGATTACCTAGGATAAACTCAAAAAGTCAGAGTGACTTATTTCCATTGAGAAAGGCCTCAAAATCTCAGCTTTTTACTTTCCTCAGAGGTTAATTCAAGACCCACTGTGATGGGTAGTAGACTGTCACCAAGACCTCTAAAATTCAATTACTTCCAAAGACCCATAATTTGATTAGCTCATTCATTAATTTGTGTGGTCTTCCCTCGGCCTGACTCTTGTCAGTGGGAAGGTTTATTACTGTGTTTGAAGATGTCTGCTTCTCTGGTCAAAATTGTAAACGAACTTCATGATCCTCAAGGCATTAATGCCGTCCAATAACTAAAACAATAACACCAATACTAATACAAATACTATCCATAAAATAATAATAATAATTATTATTATTATTAAAATGTTAATGTAAGATTTTTGCAAGTAATTTAGTGCCACGAAGCATTACAAAATTTAAATATATTTTACGTGGCTGTCAGTCATGCGATTAAGGGTTTTGATTATTTTAAATTGCCAGTCATACAGAGCTAATGACCCAGAGATGACCCACGCATTTGAAAACTAAACTTTAGACGGCGTTCCGCTCCACCCTGGACCAATAATAAGTCCCATGGTATAAGGTGTAAGAATATATGCTTCTTGGAAGCGAACTAAAGTGTGGTAAATTATTCTGCTGGGCATATCGTCGCTGACAACTCCTTAAGAAAGAAAATCCGCCTTGGCAGGAATTGACCGGTGGCAGTCTTGGCCAGAGTTAAGATGGGCAGGAGTAGCGTTAACGGGTGGGTCGTGTGATACGCGGTGCGGGTGTTACAGAACGCGTCGACAATTTTGCTGGTGGTGTTGTGTTTCACTCCATCTCGCTGCCAATATCGTCTCGCTAGGCACCATCGTCTCCTTCACTTACAACTTCTTTGGCACTTCTTGGCCCTGCCTGAGGAGTGGGGAGGGGGGTAGCAGGTATACGAGAGGGAGGAGAGGGGAGAAGCGAGGAGGAAGTGGGGTATATGAGAGGGAGGAGGAGGAAATGAGGTGGCCAGGAAGGACTACTGGTATTTTTTCTCCACTCAGTCACTCCAGCAAGAACTTTCTTTTCTTAAGAGGGAGATAGCTTTCCCCAGTCTCTCATTTCACCACTGCGTCTCCTGCAGTTGGCCTCAGTGGCTGCTTCATTTAACAGGGATAGAGTCTCTGGCTACCCCAGCCTGCCTCTCATTAGAGGTAAGAGTTCGTTATATTACTCAGGTAAGGAGGTACCACACAACGTCCTCACAGCAGTGTGAATACAGTTAAGTGCCTCCTTCAACTTAATCGCTTCTTACTCTCTCCAAGAAACACATTTAACTCGTTATAATTGTTCGCACAACAATACCAAAAGAGGATTCAGAAAAGTGTTTTGTTGAGAAGCGCAATGACAAAAGAGACGAGAAAAAACGCTCAAGTTTTTCTTATATCCCTAAAACGCATATTAGCATAATGCAATGTTTACGGGGCTAATTCTTTATAGCGTGTAAATATTTACGAAGTAATATTTTCAGTCTGTAGCTTCAGATTTTTTTTGTACTAGCTTTACCTCGGGAAATTATGCTAATCCGAAAAAAAATTAAATACCATGTACTTTTTATTGTACCATTTATTGTGAAATGAAATTATTATTATTATTAGTAGTAGTAGTAGTAGTAGCAGCAGTAGTAGTAGTGGTAGTAGTAGTACTACTACTACTAGTAGTAGTTGTATAGTAGTATAGTAGTAGTAGTAGCACTAGCAGCAGTAATAGTATTAGAAATAGTAGTAGTAATAGTAGTAGTAATAGTAGTAGTAATAGTAGTAGTAATAGTAGTAGAAATAGTAGTAGAAATAGTAGAAATAATAGTAGAAATAGTAGAAACAGTAGTAGAAATAGTAGTAGAAATAGTAGTAGAAATAGTAGTAGTAGTAGTAGTGATAAATGGTTTTGAAACCCGACAAGTTGAAGACTCGAGACACTTAAGCAACATATGAGAATCTTTACTGAAGAAACGTTTCGCCACAGTGGCTTCATCAGACCAATACAAAGCAGAAAGGTGTAAAGAGAGGATGAGTTTGAGGTAATCAGTACCTCAGCCTGGAATCAATGTGTTCAGCCGATCAGTCTTGTATAAAGTACAACATATGGCCGGAGAAGTGGCTTATATACTGTAGTGAGGTGAGTGGAAGCAGGAGGAGGCGGAGTCACAGTGGGACCATCCACTAGTGTAAGTAGGTCTTCGTCCAAAGGTTGAACAAGTGCTGAAGAATTCCTTGTATCAGGATCCCATGATGTTGCAGTGTCTGACATGTGATTAATGGTTTTGTAAAGTGACAAGTAATATTAGTAGTAGTAGTAATAGTAGTAGCATTAGTAGTAATGGTAGCAATAGTAATAATAATAATATCTTTATTTACTACAAGTACATGGTATACAGGCCTAGTTGACATCAATGACATACTACTATATAGAAAGTCGCTTGTTATACTGAGCATTTCGGGCAAATTAGGTCAGTTTTGTCCCAGGATGCGACCCACACCAGTCGACTACCACCCAGGTACCCACTTTACACTGATGGGTGAACAGGGACAGCAGGTGTCTTATGGAAACACGTCCCTAATGTTTTTCAACCGTACCGGAGGAGACACGAACTCCGGATTTCATTGTGTGAGCCGATTGCGCTAGCGATCGAACTACGGAACAGTAGTAGTAAAAGTAGCAGCAGCAGTAGCGGTAGCAGTAGTAGTAGTAGTAGTAGTAGCAGCAGCAGCAGCAGCAGCAGCAGAGTAGTAGTAGTAGTAGTAGTAGTAGTAGTAGTAGTAGTAGCAGCAGCAGCAGTAGTAGTAGTAAACAGACTATACAACCATTACCGAGGTTTCTGGTTTAAAGCAAGGGAGAATTAGCAATTACCTACTGCATTTGCCTAAGCAATAATAAACATTCTCTATGTTAATATTTCAAGTTAAATACTTCCAACAAACATTTTTAGTATTGTCAGTGCACCGACTATCTTCGTATTTATAACTGAAATAGCATAATAGAAAAATGCAAATTTAGTCGATTGGAACTGCGTAAAAAAAACATTACCTTCGTTAAAACACTTGTTTTACCTAGTGCCACTATTTTCGCACAATCTCATTATCTAAATAAAGCACTGTAATAAAATATACATCAGCAGGATATAAACATCCAGAGGTGTGTATGTTTCAGTGAATATACACTGTCGGTTCGCATTAATTTCTGTAGTAGATGAATGGTTCACAGAACCGACACGTTGATAAATTAGACACATGTGCAACTCTTGGGTATCTTTACTGAGGAAACGTTTCGCCACACAGTGGCTTCATCCGTCCATACAAAGGAGAATCTTCTGTTATAAAGAGTTTAAGAGGTTCATGACTGGTGGTCGAGAGGTGACAGTCAGCCTTAATTAAACCTAGTTAACCATGAGGTACTATCCTAGCATACTACTGTGTGCTGAGCCTAGAACACTACTGGGAGATGAAATTAGCACATTACTGTGTGTTGAGCCTAACACACTACAGTATGCCAAGCCTAGAACACTACTGTGTACTGAGCCTAGCACACTATTGTGTGCTGAGCACACTATTGTGTGCTGAGCCTAGCACACTGCTGTGTGCTGAGCCTAGCACACTACTGTGTGCTGAGCCTAGTACATTTCTGTGTACTGAGCCTAGCACATTTCTGTGTACTGAGCCTAGCACACTACTGTGTGCTGAGCCTAGCACACTGTGCTGAGCCTAGCACACTACTAGGTGTTTTGCCTAGCACACTGCTATTTGCTTTGCCTAGCACACAAATGTGTGCTAAGCCTAGCACACTACTGTGTCTTGAGCTGTTGCCTGTATAAGGGTTGACACACGTGTCAGTACATTCTATAATGCAATCCATTACTTCAGTCAGCCAGGGAAAGGAGTCGAGCACATGACCAGCAGCTCCACTAAGAGCTTCAACACAATCTCATTTCACATGACAAAATATACCAAGACACAGAGTATATACACTAAGAGGTGTGTATCTTTCAGTGTATCCATCGTGTAGTCGATAGAATTTAAACTTAACAAGGGAATATAAGGAGGCATATTCTCCCTGTGCCCAAATATTCCCTTTAGGACATCTGTCTTTATAATCGTCAATATCTGGCAGAAATGCGAAAGAAATTTCTGTGGAGAATTTTTCCTATACGTTTACGCTGAATTCGGTAAAATGCCAGAGAATCCTGGCATTTTCTAAATGTTTAAATGGAATTTAATGCTCCGAGTCGCAATTGTTTCCATGTATGCATATACAGTATATATATATATATATATATATATATATATATATATATATATATATATATATATATATATATATATATAATCTGCAAGGAATTCGCGAGAGCAGGCGAAATATACACAAACACTGATCTATGGCTGAAGGAGACTCGAACCTACGAACCTTGGAACAAGGTACGCAGTGCTATACCAATCTCACCACACTGGACAATACTTTGGCGTCCAGCCTGCGCTACACGTTGATCCAAGACAGTCAGCTTTCAGGGAGAATGCTTACAGCTTTTCATCTCATCCCCTGCATGCATCAGCCTTACTAGAGATTTTAACAACGTAAGGAATTCGCAAAAGCAAGCGAAATATACACAAACACCCATCTCTGGCTGAAGGAGACTCGAACCTACGAACCTTGGAAAAAGGTACGCAGTGCTATACCAATCTACCCACACTGGACAATACCTTGGCGTGCAGCTTGCGCAAGCTGAGAACTTTACGTATTTGTAGTCCAGAGTTCATAGATGAGGAAATATCCAAAATTTATGAAATAGCTAATGATTTAAAATACCCGAGAAATGTAATTGATAAATCTTTTAAAGTTGCTAGAAATACTTTTTACAATCCAAAAAGGGACAACCAGCCTTATTCAACTAAAAATATGTTGGTTCTCCCTTACCATGAAAACTTGGTTGATATGCCTTCTCTTAAGACTTTTAATATCAAAGTTGCATTTAAAAATCTTGATACAGTAAAAAAAAATTTGATGAATTCTCCCCAAAATGCTGATGGATGTGTCTATAAGAGTCCTTGTAAAACTTGCGATAAAGTTTATTACGGTCAAACTGGTAAAAATCTCGAACTAAGATTAAAACAACATAAATATAGCATTAGAACTGGACAAGATTCCAATGCTCTATTTATTCATGTGAGAGATTTTAACCATCCAATTGATTTTCAAGAAGTTGAGAAAGTAGTATCAAGCTAGTCCATGGTCGACAGGAATATAATTGAATCTTGTTTCATAAAAAGCAGTTTTGACAATAATATGAATATTTCCTTTGGTTTATATAAATTAGATCCGTTTATAATTAATAGAATTTGGGAAGAATTTAATAATTATTATTTTATTATCACACTGGCCGATTCCCACCAAGGTAGGGTGGCCCGAAAAAGAAAAACTTTCACCATCATTCACTCCATCACTGTCTTGCCAGAAGGGTGCTTTACACTACAGTTTTTAAACTGCAACTTTAACACCCCTCCTTCAGAGTGCAGGCACTGTACTTCCCATCTCCAGGACTCAAGTCCGGCCTGCCGGTTTCCCTGAACCCCTTCATAAATGTTACTTTGCTCACACTCCAACAGCACGTCAAGTATTAAAAACCATTTGTCTCCATTCACTCCTATCACACACGCTCACGCATGCCTGCTGGAAGTCCAAGCCCCTCGCACACAAAACCTCCTTTACCCCCTCTCTCCAACCTTTCCTAGGCCGACCCCTACCCCGCCTTCCTTCCACTACAGACTGATACACACTTGAAGTCATTCTGTTTCGCTCCATTCTCTCTACATGTCCGAACCACCTCAACAACCCTTCCTCAGCCCTCTGGACAACAGTTTTGGTAATCCCGCACCTCCTCCTAACTTCCAAACTACGAATTCTCTGCATTATATTCACATCACACATTGCCCTCAGACATGACATCTCCACTGCCTCCAGCCTTCTCCTCGCTGCAATATTCATCACCCATGCTTCACACCCATATAAGAGCGTTGGTAAAACTATACTCTCATACATTCCCTCTTTGCCTCCAAGGACAAAGTTCTTTGTCTCCACAGACTCCTAAGTGCACCACTCACTCTTTTCCCCTCATCAATTCTATGATTCACCTCATCTTTCATAGACCCATCCGCTGACACGTCCACTCCCAAATATCTGAATACATTCACCTCCTCCATACTCTCTCCCTCCAATCTGATATTCAATCTTTCATCACCTAATCTTTTTGTTATCCTCATAACCTTACTCTTTCCTGTATTCACCTTTAATTTTCTTCTTTTGCACACCCTACCAAATTCATCCACCAATCTCTGCAACTTCTCTTCAGAGTCTCCCAAGAGCACAGTGTCATCAGCAAAGAGCAGCTGTGACAACTCCCACTTTGGTGTGTGATTCTTTATCTTTTAACTCCACGCCTCTTGCCAAGACCCTCGCATTTACTTCTCTTACAACCCCATCTATAAATATATTAAACAACCACAGTGACATCACCCATCCTTGTCTAAGGCCTACTTTTACTGGGAAAAAATTTCCCTCTTTCCTACATACTCTAACTTGAGCCTCACTATCCTCGTAAAAACTCTTCACTGCTTTCAGTAACCTACCTCCTACACCATACACTTGCAACATTTGCCACATTGCCCCCCTATCCACCCTGTCATACGCCTTTTCCAAATCCATAAATGCCACAAAGACCTCTTTAGCCTTATCTAAATACTGTTCACTTATATGTTTCACTGTAAACACCTGGTCCACACACCCCCTACCTTTCCTAAAGCCTCCTTGTTCATCTGCTATCCTATTCTCCGTCTTACTCTTAATTCTTTCAATAATAACTACCATACACTTTACCAGGTATACTCAGCAGACTTATCCCCCTATAATTTTTGCACTCTCTTTTATCCCCTTTGCCTTTATACAAAGGAACTATGCATGCTCTCTGCCAATCCCTAGGTACCTTACCCTCTTCCATACATTTATTAAATAATTGCACCAACCACTCCAAAACTATATCCCCACCTGCTTTTAACATTTCTATCTTTATCCCATCAATCCCGGCTGCCTTACCCCTTTCATTTTACCTACTGCCTCACGAACTTCCCCCACACTCACAAATGGCTCTTCTTCACTCCTACAAGATGTTATTCCTCCTTGTCCTATACACGAAATCACAGCTTCCCTATCTTCATCAACATTTAACAATTCCTCAAAATATTCCCTCCATCTTCCCAATACCTCTAACTCTCCATTTAATAACTCTCCTCTCCTATTTTTAACTGACAAATCCATTTGTTCTCTAGGCTTTCTTAACTTGTTAATCTCACTCCAAAACTTTTTCTTATTTTCAACAAAATTTGTTGATAACATCTCACCCACTCTCTCATTTGCTCTCTTTTTACATTGCTTCACCACTCTCTTAACCTCTCTCTTTTTCTCCATATACTCTTCCCTCCTTGCATCACTTCTACTTTGTAAAAACTTCTCATATGCTAACTTTTTTCCCTTACTACTCTCTTTACATCATCATTCCACCAATCGCTCCTCTTCCCTCCTGCACCCACTTTCCTGTAACCACAAACTTCTGCTGAACACTCTAACACTACATTTTTAATCCTACCCCATACCTCTTCGACCCCATTGCCTATGCTCTCATTAGCCCATCTATCCTCCAATAGCTGTTTATATCTTACCCTAACTGCCTCCTCTTTTAGTTTATAAACCTTCACCTCTCTCTTCCTGATACTTCTATTCTCCTTGTATCCCATCTACCTTTTACTCTCAGTGTAGCTACAACTAGAAAGTGATCTGATATATCTGTGGCCCCTCTATAAACATGTACATCCTGAAGTCTACTCAACAGTCTTTTATCTACCAATACATAATCCAACAAACTACTGACATTTCGCCCTACATCATATCTTGTATACTTATTTATCCTCTTTTTCTTAAAATATGTATTACCTATAAATAAACCCCTTTCTATACAAAGTTCAATCAAAGGGCTCCCATTATCATTTACACCTGACACCCCAAACTTACCTACCACACCCTCTCTAAAAGTTTCTCCTACTTTAGCATTCAGGTGCCCTACCACAATTACTCTCTCACTTGGTTCAAAGGCTCCTATACATTCACTTAACATCTCCCAAAATCTCTCTCTCTCTCCTCTGCATTCCTCTCTTCTCCAGGTGCATACACGCTTATTATGACCCACTTCTCGCATCCAACCTTTACTTTAATCCACATAATTCTTGAATTTACACATTCATATTTTCTTTTTTCCTTCCATAACTGATCATTCAACATTACTGCTACCCCTTCCTTTGCTCTAACTCTCTCAGATACTCCAGATTTAATCCCATTTATTTCCCCCCACTGAAACTCCCCTACCCCCTTCAGCTTTGTTTCGCTTAGGGCCAGGACATCCAACTTCTTTTCATTCATAACATCAGCAATCATCTGTTTCTTGTCATCCGCACTACATCCACGCACATTTAAGCATCCCAGTTTTATAAAGTTTTTCTTCTTCTCTTTTTTAGTAAATGTCTACAGGAGAAGGGGTTACTAGCCCATTGCTCCCGGCATTTTAGTCGCCTCATACGACACGCATGGCTTACGGAGGAAAGATTCTTTTCCACTTCCCCATGGACAATAGAAGAAATAAAGAAGAACAAGAGCTATTTAGAAAAAGGAGAAAAACCTAGATGTATGTATATATATATGCATGTGCGTGTCTGTGAAGTGTGACCTAAGTGTAAGTAGGAGTAGCAAGATATCCCTGTTATCTAGCGTGTTTATGAGACAGAAAAAGAAACAGCAATCCTACCATCATGCAAAACAGTTACAGGTTTCTGTTTCACAGTCATCTGGCAGGACGGTAGTACTTCCCTGGGTGGTTGCTGTCTACCAACCTACTACACTGGACAAATAATAATTTTTAAATTTTCTTGGGTAGAATAGTTTGTGGGTGAGTTATGCAAAGGACCTATCCAAGTTGGGTCGGCGCGCGTCAGGTGTTTAACCGTTGTGGGATCTGATAGTGAGGTGCTGGCCAGACCCCTTATATAGCTTCCTTGGATGCTTTACTTTCATAGTTCCTTGATAATGTGAGTAGTCACGAAAGCGCTTGGAATTTCTCTATTCTTTCAGAGTGGTTTTTTGCATATTTTGAAATCAACTGTTTACTGTGATCTTATTGCATATACATATATATATATATATATATATATATATATATATATATATATATATATATATATATATATATATAATATATATATATATATATCAGTAACAACACTACGATCAATCGGGGGATCGAACCCGTGTTGTTTTAGCCCGCCTCATGGTGAGCGAAAATTCACGACGTTCTAACCCACTGGACCGTACAATCCTACAAAGATCACGCACCCAGCAGAGCTAGGTGTTGTGCCGTGATCCGAGGACATACGATGGTGTGAGTGCCCTCCTAATGAGGCGGGTTAAAACATCACGGGTGCGATCCCCCAGCTAGTCTCAGTGTTATTATTTATTAAATGCCCCTCGTTCGTGGCATAAACAATAGGTTTTTGTGTTATAATAGAGAAACTAACTACCCTGCCTTGTACCTCACTCTCCTAAAGGGATGAGGCAAATCTCGTTTCCTTAGAGGTAGTAATGGTATGTGAAAACGACACGTTGGTAGACTCAAATGCGTTTATAAAGACCCTTTATTAGCAAGGTTTTGCTCGCACAGCGGGTTTTATCCAGTCAAATAGATGGTGTGAAAGCGGGAGCTGTGTGGTACAGAAATAATGAGGTGCACATCAAGGCGTCTTAGGTTTTTTTCTGGCGAGAGTTTCAGGTATTGTGTTCAAAGTGTTGATAAGTTGTTTGAGACACTGAAGAGTGTGCACTTTCAACTTTTCTCGAGTGTCGTCCTCCCTGGCAATTAGTAATATACCAGTCCAATGTATCCAATGGGTATCGACTCCAGACTGATGGACTGATTACCTCAAACTCCTCATCTTCCACCATTCATCTCTGTATTGGACTGAAGAAGCCACTGGCTGGCGAAACGTTTCCACATTAAAGATCCCCAAATGTTGCACAAGTGTCTCATTCTTTAACACATCCAATGGATGTTGGAATTACAGCGTATTCCATCGTCAAGGGCATTTGTTTTTCCAGCCCATTGGTATTCTAAAATGTTCTTGTGGAGAGCTCTGAATGCATCATTTGCGTGAATTGTTTCTGGAATGACTGTTCACTGAAGGAGTGATGTCCTTGGGAAGGTGTACTGCCAGTCAAATTGCATTTGGAACCTGTCGTGTCTAGTTGTCTTATGAGTGTCCGGTAAATGGAGGTCCTAAGATCACTAACATTGTACACAATAGTAATGTTATCAGAATCTCTCTAACTGAAAGTTTTGCTAAAATAATGAAGACAAACCAGACTGGGTCGAGGCGAGAGATGAGTCGCCTTGTGTGATCCATAAACTCTTCCAGAAGTCGGGGAGAGACTGGAGAGAAGGTGTAGGCAATCCATGCAAGTGGAGAATACTCATAATAGTGAACATTTTACCTCTGAGTTCTGCGAACTCCGTTGTCAGACTGGTACAAGGTTTTCTTTAGTACAGTACATGTGTCAACTACCTTGCTTGAATACTTCGCCACACGTCTTCACTGGGTCATAATTCATACGAGAAGTTGTTAACACATTACATATTTAAGCTTGTAAGAGAAGTTGTAGAAAGGACTTAATTTTAAATGAGTTCTTGCTAATTAACCAGTTTTGCATACTCGGCATGATATATATATATATATATATATATTATTATATATATATATATATATATATATATATATATATATATATATATATATATTATATATATATATATATATATATATGTCGTGCCGAATAGGCAGAACTTGCGATCTTGGCTTAAATAGCAACGCTCATCTTGCCATATAGGACAAGTGAAAATTTGTGTATGCAATAATTTCGCCAAAACCATTCTGAACCTAACGAAAAAAATATATTTGATTTTGTTTGTTTAGTATTAAATTATTGTAAACGTATTTAAAATATATTTAGTTGGGTTAGGCTAAAATAAATTGCGCTTCTTATAATAAGGTTAGGTAAGTTTTCTAAGATTCTTTTGGTGCAAAATTAAAAATTTTTACATTAACATTAATGAAAAATTATATCTTTAAACGTATAAGAGAAAATTTTAGAAAGCACTTAATTTTAAATGAGTTCTTCCTAATTGACCAGTTTTACATATTCGGCACGACATATATATATAATATATATATATATATATATAATATATATATATATATATATATATATATATATATATATATATATATATATATAGTGGACCCCCGCTTAACGATCACCTCCCAATGTGACCAATCATGTAAGTGTATTTATGTAAGTGCGTTTGTACGTGTATGTTTGGGGGTCTGAAATGGACTAATCTACTTCACAATATTCCTTATGGGAACAAATTCGGTCAGTACTGGCACCTGAACATACTTCTGGAATGAAAAATATCGTTAACCGGGGTCCACTGTAATATATATATATATATATATATATATATATATATATATATATATATATATATATATATATATATATATATATATATATATATATTGACCAGTTCAGTCAACCAGTACCGTGATAGCCTGACTTTCCAGCTGAGCTGAGGTTATGCTTCACGACTTGGTCGTGTGGCAGACGCTTACACAAGCTGGTCGTATACACTCATACTGTCTTGTTTATTCCGAGGTATAAAACAAATTGTAATGAATGGCTCTTCGCTCTCTGGCTCGTTACTGTTATACTGCTGATTATTAAATTCCGTGAATACTGTATATATCTTTCTGAAGGGAATATACGGGTATAGAAGAAGCCTTTGATTGTGTTTATCTTTGTCTTGAGACTGCAGTTGTGAGCAGATACAACACGTGTTGGAACTGCTTATCAGCGTTCCCAAGAGCATTTTTTTCCAGTATAAATAAGAGTTCAGTCACCTGTTTAGGAAATGGGATACTGGGTTAAGGTGACGGGGGGTTTGAGATAATCAGTCCCTCAAACTCCTCCTCTCCTTGCGCCTTTCTGCTTTGTATTGGACTGATGAAGCCACTGTGTGGCGAAACGTTTTTTCAATGAAGATTCCCATATGTTGCATAAGTGTCTCAATCTTCAACTTGTCGGTTTTCAAAACTATTTATCACAAGGTGAGGTTGGTAATTTATCAGAAATTGCATAGCAAGGGACTAAGCACTCTTGTTCTACGCTGTGGCCTATTTACTAGCTTACAGACTTTGCTTCATTAAGAGCTAATGAGGTGTATCTCCAAGTTCTCTTTGTTTAGCCAGGAGACCACGGTGCTATACCCAGTTACAGGCACCAGCTATGTCCAGTGCTGTTACACGGCTGATGTTGCATTCGTCCGGTGACTAGTTCCACATTGTGGAGAGATTTAATTGTTGCAGAACCAACTTTTACTGAAACATATATTTTTTAAAGCTTTCCTTGTCTCTGTGTCTCTGTTTTGTATTTTTCTGTTTGCTTACATTTCCGTCTGTCTTCCTGCTAGTGTCTTTATTTTTCCTTGCTGTTTATGTCTCAGTCTATCCCTGCCTAGAATGTGCTAGCAGGCCTGCTGCAGTGCTCCTCCTTTACTCTGTTCTTATTACATTGCCGTCTCTTCTTCCTGCTAGTGTCCCCGTCTCACTAACTACGTTTCTGTCTTGCTCCACCTTTGTCTCTCCTTCCTAGCGCCTACTTATCTCCTCTCCGTTTACGCCTCCGTCTGCAGCGACTAAGGAGATCCTGGGGACACTGACGCTGCCTACAAGTCTCGCTCTACTGCCTGTGTATACTGCCACAAGGAAATTACTGTCACTACAGTTGCTTCTTGCACCGCTTGGGAGGAAGCTTCTGACGCCGGTGAGTCAACGTTCACCATATTACTTTATTTTGCAATTTTTAGTTTCAAAAATCTTGCTTGACTAAAGAGGATTGAAATTTAAATGGGATGGTAATTGTATGTAAATATCAAGAAGGTGGAGAAAATGGCAGGTAAATGATACTGTATATGACACTTAAACAGATATCGTTACTAACAACAATGATTTTTCCCCCACACAGCAGTTACCTTCACTTCCCACAATGTTTCTCCCACAAGCTGGGACACTTTTATTGCCACAATGTTTGTCCAACACAGTAAATACCTTTATTAGCTCCAGCGTTACCCTACACAGGAACTTCATAAATTTACTGGAGAATACGTTAAGAAATAAGAATAATATATATATATATATATATATATATATATATATATATATATATATATATACATTATATTATATATATATACATATATATATATACATATATATATATATCATATAATATATATATATACATATATTATATACATATATATATATATACATATATATATATATATACATATATATATATATACATATATATATATATATTACATATAATATATTACATATATATTATATAACATTATATATATATACATATATATATATACTATATATATATACTATATATATATATAACATATATATATATTATATATTATATATATATATATATATATATATAATATTATATATATTTATATATATATATATATATATATATATTAAAATACATCTGCTGTTCTCACCGAGGCATGTGACTCAGAAACACTCCTTCATCCTGCATCCATTATGTTTTGCAGGAGTCCTAACACTTCAGTTTAAAAAATTGCAACATATCTCCACCCCTCCTTCAAAATGCTGGCACTGTACTTCTCACCTCCAGGACTCAAGTCCAGCTAACCGGTTATGCTGAATCCCTTCATAAATGCTATTTTGTTGACACTCCAACAGCACGTCAAGTCATAAAAAAAAACATTTTCTTCCACTCGTCTTCTACCCTTCCGCATGCTTATTGGGAGTCTAAACCTCTCGCACAAAAAACCTCCTTTACCTCCTCTCTCCAACTTTTCCTAAGACGAACCCTACCCTGCCTTCCTTCTTCCGCTACAGATTTGTACGCCTTCCAAGTCATTCTATTTCATTCCAACCTCTCTACATGTCCGAACCACGTCCATAACCCCTCCTCAGCCCTCTGGATAATAGTTTAGATAATCCTACACCTCCTCCTAATTTCCAAACTACGAATTCTCTGCATTATATTCACACCACACATTGCCCTCAGACACAACATCTCCACTGCCTCCAGCCTTCTCCTTATTGCAATATTCACCACCCATGCTCCACACCCATATAAGAGCGTTGGTACCACTATACTCTCATACATTGCCCTCTTTGCTTCCGTGGATAGCGCTCTTTGTATCCACAGACTCCTCAGTTCTCCACTCATCTTTTTCCCCTCGTCAGCTGTTTCCCCTCGTCAGTTGTTTACCCTCGTCAGTTGTTTACCCTCGTCAGTTCACCTCGTCTTTCAAAGAACGTATATACTAACAAGTCCACTCCCAAATATCAGAAAACATTCACTTCTTCCATACTCCCTCCCTCCATCTGGATATCCGATCTGATATCCAAACATAAAAGCAATGTGACACGGGCGAAACAGTGTTTGAATTAAGGTTGTTTGTGTTTATAATCTACGTGTAAGGGGAGGCAAAGTTATAGTCTGGAGTACACTCAGTAATCTTACAAAATCCAGAGGTGCTTTGGTATATATCATATGCAGTGCAATCCCCCCCAGGTATTTTATCGCAAGTCAACTGTACTGCTGCAGAATCCCCAGATACTCTCCTGCACCTCATCTGTAGTGTTCGTTCATCCCCAGATATTCTCTTACACTTTATCTTAGTGTTACAGCATCCCAAGATGTTCTCCTGCACTTCAGTTGCAGTGTTCCAGCATCTCCTGATGGTTTCTTGAGGTTCATCTGTAGTGTTCCAGCATCCCCAGATACTCTCCTACACTCAATCTGTAGTGCTGCAGCATCTCCAGATACTCTTCTGCACTTACGTAGTACTCCGTCATCCGCAGATACTCTCCTGCGCCTGTGCAGTGCTCCATCAATCCCAAATACTCTCCTGCACCTCATCTATAGGGCTCCAGCATCCCCAGATACTCTCTTGCTCCTCATCTATAGTCTTCCAGCATCCCCAGATACTCTCCTGCGCCAGTGTAGTGCTCCAGCATCTCCAGATACTCTCCTGCGTCTGTGTAGTGCTCCAGGATCCCCAGATACTCTCCTGCGCCAGTGTAGTGCTCCAGCATCGCCAGATACTCTCCTGCGCCTGTGTAGTGCTCCAGCATCTCCAGATACTCTCTTGCGCCTCATCTATAGTCTTCCAGCATCCCCAGATACTCTCCTGCGCCAGTGTAGTGCTCCAGCATCTCCAGATACTCTCTTGCGCCTCATCTATAGTCTTCCAGCATCCCCAGATACTACTATGCTATTCACCACCTTCCTGTGTCTGTACATATTTTCTCATATATTCTCCGTGGACTTGATAAAGTCCACTGTGTGGGCGACACGTTGTCATAAACATAGGTATCCACTGCATACATTGCTTTTGAGATTTACATATCTGTGTATATTCTGCATTACCTACTTTTACAGAATCATGCTTGAATTCGACGGCATCAACTCTATTTTGGTAAACGTTTATTTTCATGAGATTGGAAGATAACTTTAGATCAATGATAACAGTTTCTGATGTTTTTGAGATATTTTGAGGTTAGCTAAACTGGTTATCTCTTTTTTTTACAGAAATCAATTTTACAGGCTTAGAGCTGTTATCTTACCTCACTTCATTTCAAAGCCCAGCTCTATCTGAGGCATTCTGCCACCCCACAGGATGCCACCCATAACAGTCGACTAACACCCAGGTACCTACTTACTGCTAGATGAACAGACGCAACACATGTATGGAAACATGTCCAACGTTTCCATTCATACCGGGGATCGAACCACGGACAGTGTGTGAGCTGAGTGTGCTACCAACCGAGCCACGGACTCTATTTACAATAACTTATAAAGTGCATTTTTCTGTCATTATTTAAGCATAATGATATGGAACATAATTACGGCCCATTAAAACTGATATCAAATATTGCCGGTGGTTTATATTGTTTTATAAAGCATAAAAATATCGGAAAACTTGATAAATTACAATAAACCGGGATTCGAACAGTGGTCCATGTGTATAGCAGGTCCAACGCTGTGGTCACTCATCTAGAGAGCTTACAAAATGGTGATTTTTACAACCAGCATTTCTGTGACATGGTTGTATCAGCAGCACCAACTGTTGGTGCCACTAATGTGTGTATGTGTTTGTGTATTCACCTGTATGTCATTGCAAGGGTCGAGTCACAGTGTGTATGTGTATGTACTCACCTAATTGTGGTTGCAGGAGTCGAGTCATAGCTCCTGGCCCCATATGTGTGTATATGAGTATAATCCACTAATTCTTAAGCTGTATGTGTTTGTGTATTCACCTGTATGTCATTGCAAGGGTCGAGTCACAGTGTGTATGTGTGTGTACTCACCTAATTGTGGTTGCAGGAGTCGATTCATAGCTCCTGGCCCCATATGTGTGTATATGAGTATAATCCACTAATTCTTAAGCTGTATGTGTTTGTGTATTCACCTGTATGTCATTGCAAGGGTCGAGTCACAGTGTGTATGTGTGTGTACTCACCTAATTGTGGTTGCAGGAGTCGAGTCATAGCTCCTGGCCCCATATGTGTGTATATGAGTATAATCCACTAATTCTTAAGCTGTATGTGTTTGTGTATTCACCTGTATGTCATTGCAAGGGTCGAGTCACAGTGTGTATGTGTGTGTACTCACCTAATTGTGGTTGCAGGAGTCGAGTCATAGCTCCTGGCCCCATATGTGTGTATATGAGTATAATCCACTAATTCTTAAGCTGTATGTGTTTGTGTATTCACCTGTATGTCATTGCAAGGGTCGAGTCACAGTGTGTATGTGTGTGTACTCACCTAATTGTGGTTGCAGGAGTCGAGTCATAGCTCCTGGCCCCATATGTGTGTATATGAGTATAATCCACTAATTCTTAAGCTGTATGTGTTTGTGTATTCACCTGTATGTCATTGCAAGGGTCGAGTCACAGTGTGTATGTGTGTGTACTCACCTAATTGTGGTTGCAGGAGTCGAGTCATAGCTCCTGGCCCCATATGTGTGTATATGAGTATAATCCACTAATTCTTAAGTTGAATGACCCATACAGATTTAGCGAACCATGGAATACAAAAAATACAGAACCTGTACAAAACACGAAGAGGAAAAACACGGCGCTCGTGTAAATTACCTCACACTGGAAGCGTTACATAAAGTTGATAACAAATGTAACTACAGTTTAAAATAACAGTATTATATTTAAGAATGTAATTTAAATTCCTCCCTCGCTTTTTCGTTTACATGTGTACGGGTAATGTACATGTGTGCACGGAATGGTGGTAGCCACGTTAGTGGACATGTGTGTGCGGAATAACGGTAGCGAGGTGAGTGTACACACTCCATGTGTACGGAAGAGTAATTGACAGGTTAGTGTACGTGTTTGTGTGGATTGGTAACAGTCAGTTTAGTGTACATAAATGTACAGAAAAGGTGATAGGTTATTGTACATATGTGCACAGTAGTGGAGAGGTTAGTGCACATGTATGTACGATATAGTAGGTATTATTTTACGTCTGTTTACGTATGGATTTACTCAAATTTTCCATAGAGCTGAATAGTCCACCCCCTACAGAGTGAACACACGCCCCTGATAGACGCCTGATAGACAGATATATTGATCTGATAGATATATTGATCAATTAATTTGATAGATGTATTACTCTGACAGATGTATTAATCTGACAGATATATTAATCTGACAGATATATTAATCTGACAGAGTAATAGATCACAAAACTATTTATCAACAGTCAGAGGAAATACACTGAACAGGTGTAAATTTAACTTCTGTTTACTCTATTGATCTATTAATCTGAGAACAGTGATAGATTGCAAAACTATCTATCACATATTTAGCCTCAGATCTCTTTAACGGAAGTAGGAGGGAGGGGGGGGGTATCTTGATGCCAGTGGAGGGCTCTTGATCAAGGAATTAGAGCTACTCTCACATTCGATGGTACAAACGGGATTATATCCCACTCCAGATATTAAAAAAAAAACTCAATAGATTTCCATTTTTCCCCCAAAATATTATAAATAAAACGGGTTTCAGGGGTCAAAAAATTTGCCAGTTTTTCAAAAAAAGAATTAAAATACTTGTATTGTGTTTTTCTGAAGTATCTCCGATCTAATCAAATATTAATTACAGGTTATAACTGCTTGAATGACGACAAAATGGAACAAATAAGACTTTAATGGAGTATTGAAAACTTTACAAAGACTCCCGCGCCCCATTAACGTTTGTCATTTGTTCCAGTCGCAAATAAATAGCACTAACTTAGTGTGTAAATGTTGCCCTGATGCGTTTGTCGTCTCGTTTATTAATTTAGCTAAAGAATTTAAAAGCACAGTACCGTGACTGGAACAATAAATAACGAGCACAAAGATAAATTAGAAATGTGTACAACACCTAGGCATCATCAGTCCATAAAGACTGAAGGATTGATTACGTTGACTCTAGGCTCAGGGACTGATTACCTCAAAATTCTTCTGATCATCGCCTTTCTTCTTTGTATTTGACTGATGAAGCCACTGTGTGGCGAAACGTTTCCACAATAAAGATATCCAAGTTTTGCACATGTGTCTAATTTATCAACTTGTCGGTTCTCAGAATCATTTGTCTACAAACTCGCTCACAGGAGAAAGAAAGTTATGACGATGAAGTCAAACTTTCATTTTGTACTTTCTTTCTCGTCTACAGCAGAATACAGAGGTGAGTAAGGTTCTTACAGTGGTATTATTGCTTGTAATACCACCGTCAGAGTTCCTCACTGGGGGTATTATTGCTTGTAATACCACCGTCAGAGGTCCTCACTGGGGGTATTATTGCTTGTAATACCACCGTCAGAGGTCCTCACTGGGAGTATTATTGCTTGTAATACCACCGTCAGAGTTCCTCACTGGGGGTATTATTGCTTGTAATACCACCGTCAGAGTTCCTCACTGGGGGTATTATTGCTTGTAATACCACCGTCAGAGATCCTCACTGGGGGTATTATTGCTTGTAATACCACCGTCAGAGATCTTCACTGGGGGTATTACTGCTTGTAATACCACCGTCAGAGGTCCTCACTGGGGGTATTACTGCTTGTAATACCACCGTCAGAGGTCCTCACTGGAGGTATTATTGCTTGTAATACCACCGTCAGAGGTCCTCACTGGGGGTATTATTGCTTGTAATACCACCGTCAGAGGTCCTCACTGGGGGTATTATTGCTTGTAATACCACCGTCAGAGTTCCTCACTGGGGGTATTATTGCTTGTAATACCACCGTCAGAGGTCCTCACTGGGGGTATTATTGCTTGTAATACCACCGTCAGAGTTCCTCACTAGGGGTATTATTGCTTGTAATACCACCGTCAGAGGTCCTCACTGGGGGTATTATTGCTTGTAATACCACCGTCAGAGTTCCTCACTGGGGGTATTATTGCTTGTAATACCACCGTCAGAGGTCCTCACTGGGGGTATTATTGCTTGTAATACCACCGTCAGAGTTCCTCACTGGGGGTATTATTGCTTGTAATACCACCGTCAGAGTTCCTCACTGGGGGTATTATTGCTTGTAATACCACCGTCAGAGTTCCTCACTGGGGGTATTATTGCTTGTAATACCACCGTCAGAGATCCTCACTGGGGGTATTATTGCTTGTAATACCACCGTCAGAGATCTTCACTGGGGGTATTACTGCTTGTAATACCACCGTCAGAGGTCCTCACTGGGGGTATTACTGCTTGTAATACACCGTCAGAGGTCCCTCACTGGGGGTATTATTGCTTGTAATACCACCGTCAGAGGTCTTCACTGGGGGTATTACTGCTTGTAGTACCACCGTCACAGGTCCTCACTGGGGTTATTACTGCTTGTAATACCACCGTCAGAGGTCCTCACTGGGGGTATTATTGCTTGTAATACCACCGTCAGAGATCCTCACTAGGGGTATTACTGCTTGTAATACCACCGTCAGAGATCCTCACTGGGGGTATTAATCCTTGTAATACCACCGTCAGAGGTCTTCACTGGGGGTATTACTGCTTGTAATACCACCGTCAGAGGTCCTCACTGGGGGTATTACTGCTTGTAATACCACCGTCAGAGGTCCTCACTAGGGGTATTACTGCTTGTAATACCACCGTCAGAGATCTTCACTGGGGGTATTACTGCTTGTAATACCACCGTCAGAGATCCTCACTGGGGGTATTACTGCTTGTAATACCACCGTCAGAGATCCTCATTAGGGGTATTACTGCTTGTAATACCACCGTCAGAGATCTTCACTGGGGGTATTACTGCTTGTAATACCACCGTCAGAGATCCTCACTGGGGGTATTACTGCTTGTAATACCACCGTCAGAGATCCTCATTAGGGGTATTACTGCTTGTAATACCACCGTCAGAGGTCCTCACTGGGGGTATTACTGCTTGTAATACCACCGTCAGAGGTCCTCACTGGGGGTATTACTGCTTGTAATACCACCGTCAGAGGTCCTCACTGGGGGTATTACTGCTTGTAATACCACCGTCAGAGGTCCTCACTGGGGGTATTATTGCTTGTAATACCACCGTCAGAGTTCCTCACTAGGGGTATTATTGCTTGTAATACCACCGTCAGAGGTCCTCACTGGGGGTATTACTGCTTGTAATACCACCGTCAGAGTTCCTCACTGGGGGTATTATTGCTTGTAATACCACCGTCAGAGTTCCTCACTGGGGGTATTATTGCTTGTAATACCACCGTCAGAGTTCCTCACTGGGGGTATTATTGCTTGTAATACCACCGTCAGAGATCCTCACTGGGGGTATTATTGCTTGTAATACCACCGTCAGAGATCTTCACTGGGGGTATTACTGCTTGTAATACCACCGTCAGAGGTCCTCACTGGGGGTATTACTGCTTGTAATACCACCGTCAGAGGTCCCTCACTGGGGGTATTATTGCTTGTAATACCACCGTCAGAGGTCTTCACTGGGGGTATTACTGCTTGTAGTACCACCGTCACAGGTCCTCACTGGGGTTATTACTGCTTGTAATACCACCGTCAGAGGTCCTCACTGGGGGTATTATTGCTTGTAATACCACCGTCAGAGATCCTCACTAGGGGTATTACTGCTTGTAATACCACCGTCAGAGATCCTCACTGGGGTATTAATCCTTGTAATACCACCGTCAGAGGTCTTCACTGGGGGTATTACTGCTTGTAATACCACCGTCAGAGGTCCTCACTGGGGGTATTACTGCTTGTAATACCACCGTCAGAGGTCCTCACTAGGGGTATTACTGCTTGTAATACCACCGTCAGAGATCTTCACTGGGGGTATTACTGCTTGTAATACCACCGTCAGAGATCCTCACTGGGGGTATTACTGCTTGTAATACCACCGTCAGAGATCCTCATTAGGGGTATTACTGCTTGTAATACCACCGTCAGAGATCTTCACTGGGGGTATTACTGCTTGTAATACCACCGTCAGAGATCCTCACTGGGGGTATTACTGCTTGTAATACCACCGTCAGAGATCCTCATTAGGGGTATTACTGCTTGTAATACCACCGTCAGAGGTCCTCACTGGGGTATTACTGCTTGTAATACCACCGTCAGAGGTCCTCACTGGGGGTATTACTGCTTGTAATACCACCGTCAGAGGTCCTCACTGGGGGTATTACTGCTTGTAATACCACCGTCAGAGGTCCTCACTGGGGGTATTACTGCTTGTAATACCACCGTCAGAAGTCCTCACTGGGGGTATTACTGCTTGTAATACCACCGTCAGAGGTCCTCACTGGGGGTATTACTGCTTGTAATACCACCGTCAGAGGTCCTCACTGGGGGGTATTACTGCTTGTAATACCACCGTCAGAGATCCTCACTAGGGGTATTACTGCTTGTAATACCACCGTCAGAGATCCTCATTAGGGGTATTACTGCTTGTAATACCACCGTCAGAGGTCCTCACTGGGGGTATTACTGCTTGTAATACCACCGTCAGAGATCCTCATTAGGGGTATTACTGCTTGTAATACCACCGTCAGAGGTCCTCACTGGGGGTATTACTGCTTGTAATACCACCGTCAGAGATCCTCACTGGGGGTATTACTGCTTGTAATACCACCGTCAGAGGTCCTCACTGGGGGTATTACTGCTTGTAATACCACCGTCAGAAGTCCTCTCTGTGGTTTTACGTTTTGTAATATCACCATCGTCTTATTGCATCTAATACCGTGGTGGTATTTCTGCTAACGATACCACGGTGTTTCGCCCACTCTCTGAAGCAAAGCTCATTTTGCGGCGCTCTGAATGATTTATGCCACAACCAACAGCGAATTGTGCAGCAAATCAGATCCAGAACTATGTTGCAACCCAAATCACGACATACAACCCCTTACAAACAGCTAGCTCTTCTGGCTGCGCCATCTTTGTAGGATTGGGTGGTTTGCAGGGTAGTGCAACAATTGATATAGTGCAACAACCCCACAATATACCATGCAACCTCTCAAAGCATCCTTCAACAACCCCTCACAAGATCATGTAACAACTCCTCACAAGACCATGCAACAACCCCTCACAAGACCATGCAACAACCCCTCACAAGACCATGCAACAACCCCTCACAAGACCATGCAATAACTCCTCCCAGGACCACGCAACAAACCCAACTGGCAAAGCACCTAATGTTTTTCTTCCCAGTTGCCTTTTTTTTCCTTCTTTTCCCTCCCCTGGGAGCGCCTCTGAGGCAGAAATCTAGAGTGTAAGGCCAGGAGGAACGTACATACTACAATATTCAGCAGTGGATGCCACTGTATGTATAACGCAGGTAATGTATTCGCCAACGCCTTAGGTCCCAGAGAGAATGCAAATGCGGAACGATTTTCATGGGAATGCAGGGGGGCAGGATCCCCTCAGAAATGGTGGACACTTGTTATACCCAGAGTACAAAGCACTGTCAAACTCCTCTATAGACTTCGAGAGTAAAATTACGTTTATTGTGGTTAGAAAAGAACGCTGAAATTTGTAGAGGGAAGGGAAATTTACGGATAATGAAATTTCGTGGGGAAGCTCTTGCTATGAGCGAAGATGCTCTTCGATACGCTAGGTTGCGCTTAACGCTATGAAAGATGCTCTCTAGTACGTTTAAATCCCAAGAAAATGCTCTACGATGCTCGTATCACCAAGAAAGATGCTTTTGATTACATTTAACACTCTAGATGATGCCATATTGGATAAGCTTAACACTAATAACCACTACTGAAGTATTCGTCGTAATTCGTTTAGAATTATAGTGTCGTAAGAAAACATTTCCCAACGATATTGGTAAAGAAATTGAATATGTCTTCACATGGGAACATAATAATATAAGAAAGAAGGAACACTGTAGCAGGCCTACTGACCCATGCTAGGCAAGTCTAATTCTCCCACCGGCTTAAGACAATGCCTTAATCTAGTCAGGTCAGTCACATTCACTTAAGGAAGGAACACGGCATCAGACCTAGTAGCACAAGCTAGTCAGGTCCAACTCACACCCACCCACATCCACTCATGTATTTATCCAATCTATTTTTTAAAACACACGCATGTCAACACGGACACCAGCACACACGAAAAAAATCACGTACGCACATGAACAAACACATGAACATGAATTCATACACAGGTCTCACAAACGCCTACACGAACGCGCACACAAACACGCAAGCACTAACGTACTCATAAACACTCGCATAAATACGCACACACACACATTAACAAGCACAGGAAAACCCCTGCAAAAACACACACACAAACACAGCCTCGTCTTACAAGTAAAATAAGCTTGTGAAGAACACGATGAAGATGAGCCAGATTCTCTAACACCATAAACTGAGGATCTCTGACTACCTCGGAGGCTTAACACGCTACTGCAAGGGCTCTTCCAGTTCAGATTTTATCTATTTTATGGTGATCTGTGGCAATGAGAGAGAGAGAGAGAGAGAGAGTGATGTAAATGGTGCATGTATATTCATCTTTATACTCAACTATGTGTCATTGCAAGAGTCGAGTCTTAGCTCCTGGTCCCGCCTCTCAACTTGTCGCTTGCCCGATTCATTCTCTCCAAGCCTCGTGGGCTTTGTTGTACCTTCTCTTAAAACTATGTATACAGCATGCCTCTATCACTTTCTGACCACACTGATCCTGAATAAATACTTCCTAACATCCCTATGCCTCACCAATGTCTTTAATCTCCAGCTATGCGACGAGTACCTGCATCCAACTTCTCAAACATCCTATCGCTGCCTATCCTACATATTTCCCTTAACGTTTTATATGTCATCATGCATTTCCTGGTTCTTCTGTCCTCTAGTGCTATTGCTCTAATTCCGCTAGCGTCTACCTTTACAAGCCTCGTTGCTTACCTATTCACCTTCTCCAATTTCTTCACATAACTTTTCAGATGTGGGTTCAATGCTGGTTCTGCGTACTCCAGGATATGTCTAGCGTATGTTGTATAAAGAATCCTGAATGAGTTCTGTCGTGATTAACAAAACCTACGTTCTGATTAGGCCTTTGCTGACATGAAATTCTTAAATTGTCTCTCAGCCTTTCTCGTCATTCTTTGTATATTTGTATCTGGCCTGTTTCTGTTTTCATCTGTCCTTCGCTTTCTCTAGTTTTTCCATTCTCTTATGCATTTCTTTTTTTCTCTCTCTCTACGTCCTTGGTTAAATCAAGAGCTGTCTTTGTGTATGCTGTTACCTATTCTTCTTCTTTCAACAAACCGGCAGTATCCCACCGAGGCAGGGTGGCCGATAAAAGAAAAGCAAATGTTTACCTTTTTAATATTAGTAATGTATACAGGAGAAGGGGTTACTAGCCCCTTGCTCCCGGCAGTTTAGTCGCCTCTCACGACACGCATAACTTACGGAGGAAGAATCTCCACGACTACGGTGCTCTTCGCACCTACTCCAAGGTTGAGGGACTGATTACCTCATCTTCTGTACATAGTCCTACTGTCTTCAAGTTATGTCCTAGAATTTGTATTGATAAAGCCACTGGATGGCGAAACGTCTACAATAAAGATACCAAGATGTTGCACATGTGTCTTAATATCATCTTATCGGTATTACACAACAGGAAGAATTCTATTCCACTTCCCCATGGAGATAAGAGGAAATAAAGAAGAACAAGAACTAGTAAGAAAATAGAAGAAAACTCAAAGGGGTGTGTATATATATGCTTATACATGTATGTGTAGTGTGACCTAAGTGCAAGTAGAAGTAGCAAGACGTACCTGAAATTGAATTTATCCTTTGGCACCTGACGAGGTATCCATGAGGAATTAGACACATGTGCATCACCTGAGTATCTTTATTCGAAGACATTTTACCAACCAGTAGATTTATCAGTTCAGTACAGGTATGATATGTGAAGACAGTAGGAGATGAGGTAATCAGTCCCTCGGTCTAAAAGCCGGTATTTCAGATTCACTAGAAGTAAAATATTGAACGCTAGCTTCTATGCTATGGGACCGATTACCTTATCTTCTTATGTGGATAATATTGCAAGGCTGAGAAACTGATAACCTCATCTTCAGCTGTCTTCTCTTAGCATCTCTGTATCGAATTGATAGAGGTATTGGCTGGCGAAATGCTTTCATATAACAATACCCAGGTGTTGCACATGCATCTAGCTCCTCATCTTGTCGGGATTGCATATCATTATTGCGTTGATAGGTATTCTATCATCTAATCCGTTGAATTTCTTTCATTTCTGTTGCTTTGATAGGTATTCTATCATCTAATCCGTTGAATTTTCTTTCATTTCTGTTGCTTTGATAGGTATTCTATCATCTAATCCGTTGAATTTTCTTTCATTTCTGTTGCTTTGATAGGTATTCTATCATCTAATCCGTTGTCTTTTCTTTCATTTCCGTTTCCCACTGCACTGCATTCAGGAATTATTTCACCCCTTTGAAGTTTCCTTTTCTAAAGACCTGTTTCTTGTGTCCTCAACCTGTCAGTCTTCCATTTACATTCAGTTTCACAAGGCACTCAAAACTCAGTGTCCATTCGCTTCCTATTTTTATTTCTTTCTATACCTTCGCCAGGTAAACACCAGTAGGATTACGCTTCCTACCTGTCAATTCTTCCTTCTCACTCCTTCACTAGGAGGACAGATCGCTGAGGTAAAATAATATATAGAAAAAAAACAGTGGAAATGTAGCTGGAAATGCTGAAGAACTACAACCACTACTACTACTAGTACTAAAGCTAATAACGCTATTACTTTTACTATTACAACTATTAAGGCTAATACTATTTCTGCCTTTCCTGCCACTTCTACTAATACTACTATTCCTACTACTTCTGTGCAACTACTTATACTGATACGACTGCAATATAGCTACTGCTAGCAATGCTGTCATCACTACTAAAACTACCGGTGCTACGACTACTACAATGCTGCTACTAGCACTGATGCTGCAGCTTCAATTAATGCTAGTTCTACAACCACAATAAGCTTATTAGTTACCGAAACCGTACCCATGTTTGTGAGTTCTGAGGAGTTAAGACTTAGAGCGAACAATAGAGCTTCTTTTACAGTGATAGAGTTGAAAGTTCAGAGTTATGTCCTATTACAGTTAACTCTAAAGACAGTGTAAAATTTCGAACCTGAGTTTTAATTATGGAAAAGTTGCAGTGCGAACCAAACATTAAATAGATCTGCATTATGTGTGTGTGTGTGTGTGTGTGTGTGTGTGTGTGTGTGTGTGTGTGTGTGTGTGTGTGTGTGTGTGTTCGTCTTGGACCATTCTTGTTCCTCCTCTCTTTATCCCGTCCCTGTTCTTGCCTATATATACTGGCTCACTCATTCCCTTCTGTCAGTGTGACTTCTGACTGGTCCATGTAGGACCGAAACGTCACCATAGGCTTTTCTCTTTCCTATTACTAACAGGTTCTAACCATAATTTTTAAAGGGGTGGACCAGTAAGCCAGCGGAAGTCCTCGGTCAGATGACTAAAAGCTCCATCAGTGAGTCATCATCTAAGACCCGCCTCAGGAAACACTTGTCCTGTTTCCTGACGAACCTTATCTAACCTAACTTACCCTAACCTAACCTAACCTAACCTAGCTTAAGCTAACCTAACGTAACCTAACCTAACCTGACCTAACTTAACCCAACCTAACCTGACCTAACCTAGCCTAGCCTAACTTAACCAAACCTAACTCAGCCTCTCTCCTATGCTGGTTATGTATGTATCGTTCTCAAAGTAAAACATTATCAAAATATAATTGTCAATTTTTCATTGCGTTTTTATTATGCATTTTACTAATATTTTTTTACCTCTTACTCCTTGACCATCTTGACAGAATATTTGGATATACAACTAAGCGCCTATAGTCTTCACAACAGGTATATATTTTTTTCCCGGACTGCATCAGGGAAATGAAGTTTCCCAGATCTAACACGGCCTACGATACTTGGGTCTTCCCTTCTCATTTCCTGGCTGACCTACCTAGAGTGCACCAAGAAACTCGCCTCAGGAAGTACACACACTTTCCACACACCCAGCACATTAGGAAGTAGTCTCTATGGCGTAATGGAAAGCACATTAGCAATGTAGTAACCACTGTCAACGCTCATCACAGCTTTCATGCTCATCCTTGAGCTCTCACCAGTGCTCTCCAACAGTTGTTGGAACGTTCATTTAACACCTCATAGCTCCAGGGGAAGCTTTCCATTAGTCGGTCCACTAGTCAGCCTCTTGTTCCCAGGGACACTTTAGGTTAGGTAAGGTTCCTCAGGAAACAAGACAAGTGTTTGCTGACACGGGTCTTAGTCAGATGGTGACCCGCCGATGGACCTTTTGGTCATCCGACCGAGGCCATCCACTGGCTAACCAGTCCACCCCTTTAAAAAAATATGGTCGAAGTTATAACCATTCAGTATCCCAGGGACACCCACACAACCAAGGTAGCAGAAGCAAACTCACGGACGGTAACAGAACTGAAAACAGCCACAACAATGTCGCCACATGCGGCTCTTTCCTAACAGCCATTGGAAGGATACAGTTAGCCCAGAGACTTTTAGCATGATCCTTAGTCTTCACCAATGATACCTCTCACTAAGAGGTGTATAGGTAGATCAAGATGCAGTGTTTATGGTGTGTTGGGTGTTAGCGAAAAGGAAAACAGAGAGAGAGAGAGACCGAGGATACGATGATAAATGAGAGGAGGAGGAGGCAGTGATAAATGCCAGAGAAAAATTGGAATTAGCTAATCAGTCTCTTAAAAGCGTGTATTTTAACACGCTTCGTAGCTTTTATATTTTTGTCAGATTTACGTTTAAACTGAAATTTCCGTTATAATAGATATGATTATTTTAGGTTAGGTTAGCTTAGGTTATGTTAAATTAGGCTTTATTATGTTACGTTTAAGTTAGGTTAACCTAGGCTAGGCTAAGTAAAATTAGGAAATTATATTGCATTAGGTTAGGTTTCATTAAGATAGGTTATAATGCATTAGATTAAGTTAGTTTAAGTTAGTCTAATTTACGTTACATTAGGCTAGGTTATGTTTTAATTAAGTTAACGGTAGTTAGGTAAGACACATATGCAACAGTTAGGTATCTTTATTATGAAACGTTTCGCCTACACAGTAGGCTTCTTCAGTCGAGTACAGAAAAGTACTTTTCTGTACTTGACTGAAGAAGCCTACTGTGTAGGCGAAACGTTTCATAATAAAGATACCTAACTGTTGCATATGTGTCTTACCTAACAACCTGTCGGTATTTTATACCATTTTAATGTTCAAGTTAACGGTACATAATACTTACAAGTTGGTGAATAACACATTATTGCACATATGTCTTACGTTAGGTAAAATTTGTTTAGGTTACGTCAGATAAACGTAAATGAACTTAATTTACTTGCAATTAACGAAATAACGAGAAAACGCACTAATACGATCTTCGCCTTGCGTTGTTTTAATTACAGACGAGATAGATTAACACAGTTTATCGTAAGGAAAAAATGAATACAATTGATCGATTTACCTGGAGTTTACCTGGAGAGGATTTTGGGGGTCAACGCCCCCGAGGCTCGGTCTGAGACCAGGTGAAGACAGGTGAAAATAAAATCAAGGAAAAACGCTTCAGAGATAATTGGAGGAAGAGGAAGAACATGGAAGAGGAAGAACATGGAAGGTGAAAAACATATTACAGAACATGGGAGGCGAATAACGTGGAAAATGAAGAATATAGATAACGAAATAAAAGATGAAGGCAGTAAAGTGGGAAAGTGACAAAGGAAAACAACAGTGTGAGCTTCATCAAGCTTAAGCTTGAACAAATAACCCGCACATAGAAGAGAGGAGCTTACAACGACGTTTCGGTCCGACTTGGACCATTTACAAAGTCACACTAAGTGTGACTTTGTAAATGGTCCGAAGTCGGACTGAAACGTCGTCGTAAGCTCCTCTCTTCTATGTACGGGTTATTTGTGTATCGTTCCAGTCACGGTATTGTGTATTTTTTTGTTATATAACACAGCTTGGGGAGTGGTGTGTAGAGTGGGTCTTGGGGTATAGATTGGGCAGTGGTGTGTAGAGTGGGTCTTGGGGTATAGATTGGGCAGTGGTGTGTAGAGTGGGTCTTGGGGTATAGAATGGGCAGTGGTGTGTAGAGTGGGTCTTGGGGTATAGATTGGGCAGTGGTGTGTAGAGTGGGTCTTGGAGTATAGATTGGGCAGTGATGTGTAGAGTGGGTCTTGGGGTATAGATTGGGCAGTGGTGTGTAGAGTGGGTCTTGGGGTATAGAATGGGCAGTGGTGTGTAGAGTGGGTCTTGGGGTATAGATTGGGCAGTGGTGTGTAGAGTGGGTCTTGGGGTATAGATTGGGCAGTGGTGTGTAGAGTGGGTCTTGGGGCATAGACTGGGCAGTGATGTGTAGTGGGTGGTGATATGCCTGGTGTTCCAGTGTTGACTTTTCGATAGATACGTGTAATCTAACGCTTATACAAAGAGCACAGGAAGCTGACCAAACAAGTACGACACTATGCGCTATTTCTCTCATCATGATCTGCTAACTAAGCGAGGCGTCCTCATCGGATTTTAGCCCAGAGCTTTCAGAATCTGTAGTCGTGAGTATATGGTAGATGAGTACTGCCTTTACAGGATTTAGAGCTTTGAAATTTCCCTTCCATATTATAGCATCTTGTAAACGTAAAGTCAGATTATTTTTAATCAAGAGAATTTTCATGAATTTTCATCCACAGTGACAATACAGGCTCTCCTCGCTTAACGACGGAGTTCCTTCCCTAAGACTATGCTGGTAAATGAATTCGTAGCTAAGTGAGGAGTATACTATAATGGTAGTGGGTCTGTGTCATTCATCAATTATAACATTTCTGGTACATTTTGAATGTTTATACAGTAGTCTACTGTATATTGTAATAAACTTATAAGAGGAAATCAGCTCCAATATACATTATTTAAGTAAGCATAGTGATCAGAGAGCCCGTCGTAAGTCCGAGTCGTCAGCAAACGAGTACGTCGCTAAATGTCTAAAGGCTGTACTGCTCTCATAAAAAGCCAGCCTTATATGGAGGTTGCATCATGTACGTCTATCATATTAAGGATATCACCCATGTACATATCCCAAACAGTTGAGCATGACAGAGAGTATACACTGTTTCTTGTACTGGCTGTGACAAACAGCGTGTGTGTAAGACGGCCAATGATCTCAACACACAAACCCAAGAACACAAATATGCGTGTACAGTGTTAACAACGCTTGTGTAATCCACGGGAATCGCTAATCACATATGGACTGGGTAAGCAGCAGCTAATACTCCGAGAGAGTGACACGAACAGGAGAAAGTGCATCAAAGATTTAGACACCGTCGAACAAAACCGTGGTACCTTCACCATTTCAAAATCGCTGGAACATTATATACCTTGGAATCCCTTCTTTGCAAACCCTCAGATCACTTTCACCTTCATTTTCCTTCACCTCCACCAACAACTTTCATTCCACCACCCATTCTTACACCCTCACCACCCACCAACTCTTCACCACACCGCCCACTCAGAACTCACCTGCACCTCTCCTGTTACCTGACCCAGGCTTCCTCTCAGTGCCTGACTGTTTGATATTAAAAGAAAGGTGTATCGTGTTCTCTATGTAACTTGATAAACCTCACACTGAGCGAAACGTCGTTTAATAAAACTGTGTCTTTAAGTCTTTTATTCACAGCATGGATGGTGAAGAACATGGACGTTGAAGAATACGGATAATAAAGAACATGGACGTTGAAGAATACGGATAATAAAGAACATGGACGTTGAAGAATACGGATAATAAAGAACATGGACGTTGAAGAATACGGATAATAAAGAACATGGACGTTGAAGAATACGGATAATAAAGAACATGGACGTTGAAGAATACGGATAATAAAGAACATAAAAGACAAAGAATATGTAAGACGAGTTACATACCCGAAAAAAATGAAACAAGGAAAAAAGGAAAAGGGATGAAGATAAAAATTAAAAAATGGAAGATAACACAAACGGAGATAAATAAAACGTTTGAAGATGGCTATACTTATGTTTGACAGAAATAATAATTTAATCGAATAAGCTTTTAACACAATGAAAAAACATGTATTAACGAAACGTTTCGCCCCAGTGGCTTTATCACCTTACAGAGATTGTGCTGAACAAGAGAATTTATAATCTATCCCCACTGGACTTTTCAGTTTGATACTGAAATTCAGGGAACGGTCAGTTTGAGGTATACTCTGGAAACGTGTTTCGAGTTGGGGAACAGTGGCCTTCACAGTCGATTACGAGTTAAAGGTGAAAAGGGAGAAGGAGTTTGAGGTAATCAGTCCCTCAACCTGGAGACGATGTGTTCAGGCCATCATTCTCAAGACTGTTGGACTGAACACATCGACTCCAGGCTAAGGGACTGATAACCTCAAATTCCTCATGATCTTCCACCGTTCATCTCTGTAATGAACTGAGAAAGCCACTGGTTAGCGAAGTATTCCGAAATGAATATTCCGAAATGTCGTACAAGTGTTTCAGTCTTCAACTTGTCGGTTTTCTAATCCATTTACATCAAATATGCTCACGAAATCGCAATAACACGACTGCAAACAAACCATACTACGGGTGGGGAGAGAACCCGCGGTCAGTCATAAAATTCCAGACCGACGCGCTAGCCACTGGGCCAGCTGGTTACAATAAGATTCATCCAACTAGGTATATACCCCAATGCGAGTTTTTACAGACGAATTTCCCGCCAGGGAGATTCAGTCCGGACTTTTATGACTCTCTGATCGCGGGTTCTAACCCCGCCCGTGGTAAACAAGAAAATTAATTTCTAGCCTTTCTTCAAGGCTGGAGGGACTGACCATCGTCACCTCTCAGCTGCTTCCTGACCAAAAGATTTGTCGCCTTTGTATTCGACTGAAGAGGCCTGATGAAGCCCTGGGTATTCGAAATGTCGAATTGACAAAGCCCCTGGTAGGCGAAACGTTGAATGACAAAGACCCTGGTGGGCGAAACGTTGAATCGATAAAGCCCCTTGCGGGCGAAAAGTTGAATTGATAAAGACCCTGGTGGGCGAAACGTTGAATTGATAAAGACCCTGGTGGGCGAAACGTTGAATTGATAAAGATCCTGGTGGGCGAAACGGTGAATTGATAAAGACCCTGGTGGGCGAAACGCTGAATTGATAATGCCCCTGGTGGACGAAACGTTGAATTGATAAAGACCCTGGTGGGCGAAACGTTGAATTGATAAAGACCCTGGTGGACTAAACATTGAATTGATAAAGACCCTGGTGGGCGAAACGTTGAATTGATAAAGACCCTGGTGGGCGAAACGTTGAATTGATAAAGACCCTGGTGGGTGAAAGAATTCAACAAGTGTCTCTTTCATGCAAAACAGTATGATAATGAAGAACATGAAAGAACGTGTAAGAACGTGAATGATGATCATGGCAGAACTTCGAAGAATATGATAAAATAACACAGGAAGAACGAAGAACATGGAAGAACACGAAAGAAGAACACGCAGGAAGAACATTGAAGAACACGAAAGAAGAACATGGACGAGGAAGAACACGAAAGAAGAACATGGACGAGGAAGAACACGAAAGAAGAACACGGATGAGGAAAAAGAAAGTGGAACAACGTGGAAAGAACACCAAAGAACATGTAAGATGAAGAACATAGGCGAACAGAATAAAGGAAATGTAAATGAAATGGACGTAATAAGCAAGAAAAAATGCTAAGTGTGGAGGCAGAAAGAACGTGATAATACTGAGAAGAGAGGAAGAGGAGGAAATGATGTGAGATTAGTAGTATAGTTGACGTGAGATTAGTGAATGAGACGTGAGATTAGAGGTAGCGGGTGTGAGAGTAGTTGAAAGGGCTTAAGAGATTAGTGGTAAGGGTTGTAAGATTAGTGGTAAAAGATGTAAGATTAGTGGTAAAAGATGTAAGATTAGTGGTAAAAGATGTAAGATTAGTGTAAAAGGGTTAGTGAAATTAGTGGGGATGAGGTGTAAGATTGGTAGTAGGAGGTTGTGAGCTTAGGGGGTAAAAGGTGTGAGATTAGTGGAAGGGGTTGTGAGATTTGAGAAAGAGGTCGTGAGATTAGTGGTAAAACGTGTGTAATTAGTGGCAAGGGGGTAACATTAGTAGTAAGGGATTGTGAGACTAGAGGTAAGGGGATTTGAGCTTAGTGATAAAAAGTGTGAGATTAGTGGAAAGCGGATGTGAGATTAGTAGTTAAAGGGGTGAGATTGGTGGAATAGGGTGTTAGGTTATATGCAGGGATTGTGAGATTAGTAGTGAGAGAGACTTGTGATTAGAAATTAAAATGTGAAATTAGTGAAGACGAAAATGTGAGATTAGGAGTGAGGGGACGTGAGATTAGGGATGAAAAGGAATGTTAAATTGGAGGTGAGATAGGATGTGAGACTATAGATGAAGAAGCATGAGATTAGTGGTGAGGAGTGAACATGAGATTAGTGGTGAGGGGTGAACATGAGATTAGTGGTGAGGGGTGAACATGAGATTAGTGGTGAGGGATGAACATGAGATTAGTGGTGAGGGGTGAACATGAGATTAGGGTGGGGGGTTTGAACATGAAGATGGTGAGAGAGGAGAGAGAGATTAGTGGAGAGGAGAGAGAACATGAGAATAGAGAGAGAGGGGTGAAAAATGAGATTAGTGGTGGGGGGATGCTTTCATGGTGATATGAACAAGATGGTTTGGGGTCATAATATTACTGTGGGGAATGAACTAGATTATTAGCTCAAGCAGCAAAACTAACATCGAACATAAACACATATGAGGCAAAAACGCATTGCAAGAGGTAAGACAAAGAGAGAGAGAGAGAGAGAGAGAAGAGAGAGAAAGGGGAGAGATTTAGAGAGGAGACAGAAAAAGGAATTAGAGGGTTCTGCTCTGCAGTTGATTAGGGGTGGGCCGAAAAGTAGGACATTTGCTAAGCAGTACAGGGGTATAACTAGTTTTCTCTTACCTCAAGCAGCACTCTCCAAACCATCCCACCAAAAACCCAAGCAAAACCTAATCGGCAAGAAGGTTAACAAAAAAAAAAAGAGAGAGAGGAGAAAGATGAGAGCACTGGAGAGTTCAAGCTCAGTCACAGGAGGAGGAAGTAGGATCCTAGAGTACCATCCCCTACCCGATTCGCCAGGTCGGTGCGGTAATAGGCTGTATTGCCAAAGAGTAATCAGAGGCGTTATATATATTATATATCACTATATAATTCTCTCTCTCCTCCCTTCCCTACCTTACCGAAGCTACTAGAGTGGCAACGTTCAAAGATACTTCCGGAAAATGTACATATCGTGCTCCCTCCCAAGCTCAGTCACAGATTGTGTTGTTGGAATCCTAGATTGTACCAATCCCCTACCAAAATCTCCTCCAAGTGCTCGATGTGTTGTAAATAAGGTACTGCTATAGTGAATTTAGGAAATTATATATATTAAAAATATACAGAATTTAAATATATATATATATACACAATATATAATTTTTGCTCATCCTTTTTTCTTAGAGAAAGTTTGGGGCAAAATTTAAATATATATTCTTTTTCGTGAAAAGTGTTTTATATCGTGTTCACGTCATTAGATTTTTGTGTCCTTTTAGAAGAGGATAAAAGTTTTTTGGTAAACAAAAGTGTAAAAAAAAAAAACTCACCACAAAAATGGATTAGCTATGAAAATGGATAACTCCACTAACTAAGGTAAGTGGAGATAAGGCAAAGCAAGTTTTAGTTTAGCGAGTCTACCTTCTCGGTGGAAAAAAAAAACGAGAAACTCGGGTTTTGGTAGTAAGAAAATTTATATTTATTTCAGGAAAAATATTTAGAATTTTCCTAGTAAGAAAATGGACTTAATGAGGGTTTCGCGTCAGGAAAAAAAAACCGTATTTTGCTAGTAAGAAAAATGATTAATTAGACATTTATTTCAGGGAAAAACTCGTATTTTGCTAGTAAGAAAAATGATTAGACATTCATTTCAGGGAAAAAAATAGTATTTTGCTAGTAAGAAATGTGATTAATTAGACATTTATTTCAGGGAAAAAACTCGTATTTTGCTAGTAAGAAATGTGATTAATTAGACATTTATTTCAGGGAAAAAACTCGTATTTTGCTAGTAAGAAATGTGATTAATTAAACATTCATTTCAGGAATAAAAATTCGTATTTTACTAGTAAGAAAATGACTAAAGAGACTTACATTCCAGGAAAAAAAAAAAAATTTTGCTAATAAGAAAAAAATGAAAAATCCAGAATTATTAAACAGCATTTACAACAAATTATTAAACAAATTATTAAACAGGCACAGGGGAAATTATCGGAACCCTCGATAATTATTTCAAAATATGCAGTTATGCAAATGAACGAAAAGAGAAACTAATAAAAGCTAAAAATGAGAACTGATATCACAGTTAACAACTCAAATTATATTTTTTAAAAACGTTTACCCAACAATTACATTTATTCGACCATTTAATTAAAGAATCATAAGCTGAAAAACGCATATGGTTACAGTGATACAAGAGAATTTAATACAAGCAACACAGCAATGCCAGTTTTTATTTCCTGTAGTTGACATTACATGCGAATTTATAATATATATATATATATATATATATATATATATATATATATATATATATATATATATATATATAATATATATATATATATAATATATATATATAATATGGGGTCCACCTCTGGTGTAAATTGTGGGACCCATAGCCTCGGAGAAGTGCATAAAAAGGCTTCAAGGAGGAATATTTGGATTTCTTCCTGAAGCCGTTTGAATATTCCACTTCCCCTACCACCCCATCTTTTAAACTATTTTTTTTTTACCAATAGGAATATTTTATTACATAATATGGCACAGAAGATTTAAGAGATACATTGTTAATATAAAGGTGGCATATACGGTACATGTTGTTACGTGTGTATCACCGATTATAAGGCGAAAATCTCATCCAGCTCCTCAGAGCTGGGGCGTGTGCCCAAAATGCAGCAGGCATTACCCCTTTATATATATATATATATATATTTCTGGTATTATTCAGTAATTCAGCAGTTTCTTTACATAGTGACTGATTATTTTGTTCCGTTGCAGTACTGTTCGCTTTCTGATGTTACGAATATTACATTACATTCAGAGATAGGACATTTAAGTACTTCTCAGTAAGCTGAGTAGTATCACATAGGCAGGGCATCATAGCGTTGTTGGATCGCAACTCTGAGGTGTTGAAACGAGAATCTAGTTGCTGTGGGATCCTCGCTTTTCCTAATGAGTGTAATAGCTTACTTCCTCAGGAACTTGGGTGCATATTTTCCCCACGAGCCGAGGATAAACAAAAAATAGGGGCGATGCGGTAGGATATGCTAAGATCCTATATTCTCGGGAACTAAGCAGCGTAGCCTTCTCATGCGTTTTTTTTTGGAGATCTTCCCATACGTTTTGCTGGAGATCTTCCCATACGTTTTGTTGGAGATCTTCCCATACGTTTTGTTGGAGATCTTCCCATACGTTTTATTGGAGATCTTCCCATACGTTTTGTTGGAGATCTTCCCATACGTTTTGTTGGAGATCTTCCCATACGTTTTGTTGGAGATCTTCCCATACGTTTTGTTGGAGATCTTCCCATACGTTTTATTGGAGATCTTCCCATACGTTTTGTTGGAGATCTTCCCATACGTTTTGTTGGAGATCTTCCCATACGTTTTGTTGGAGATCTTCCCATACGTTTCGTTGGAGATCTTTCCATACGTTTCGTTGGAGATCTTCCCATACGTTTCGTTGGAGATATACGACGTCTATAACAAGCGCACATATGTAATCCCACACTACCTTTTCACCATCTGCCAAGCATATCCTTTTCACCATCTGCCAAGCATATCATCATGGATCTATCTGCGCTGCTTTCAGTTCCATTGTTTCGTCTTTGTGCTTTTAAAAGACTGTCATGGCGCTTCTCCATTATATCGTTATCACCATAAATTCTCTATGATTTACCGTGGATTAGCACTACGCAGTGAAGGGTCATGTCAGGTGGGTGTTCTGGAGATATTGGACCGTTGAGGTAACACACACTAAGTCGGTTGGCAACTTATATCGAGAGATTCTTGTGAGGAAAAGCCCTGGTCTACCTGTCGAGTCAATGCCTAAAGTAGAAGCGAGGAGGAGGCCTGTAGCCAACTTTTCACATGAGCGGGGTTCGTGACGCCACAGCTAGCTAGTGAGCCTAGCTAGACAGGGAGCCTGTGTATAACAAAGCTGGGAATATTTACATATGCTACACAAGTAATACAAGTAATCAGTGACATCAGTGCCTATCGTCTGAGGGTCCTGGGAAGTGCCCAGGGAGAGCTGAAGGACAATAAAGTGGACGTTCTCGCTATTAAACGCAACCTCATAGAGACTGACTTTGCTTTACCCCTGACACATTCTCAAGCATTATTGCTGCAGAATTCTCCACTGTGCTGAGTACAGTGGTAGTGTTTGTTGTCCTCATGGAGAGCTGGTGTGGTTGGAAGACCTAAGAGTATTTCACTGTCTGGTGTGGTTGTAAGACCTGTAAGAGTATGTCACTGTCTGGTGTGATTGTAAGACCTGTAAGAGTATGTCACTGTTTGGTGTGGTTGGAAGACCTGTAAGAGTATGCCACTGCCTGGTGTGGTTGGTAGACCTGTTAGAGTATGTCACCGCCTTGTGTGGTTGAAAGACCTGTTAGGGCATGTCACTGCCTATTGTGGTTGTAAGACCCGTAAGAGTATGTCACTGTCTGGTGTGGTTGTAAGACCTGTAAGAGTATGTCACTGTCTGGTGTGGTTGTAAGACCTGCAGGAGTATGTCACTGCCTAGTGTGACTGAAAGACCTAGTGTGACTGGAAGACCTGGTGTGACTGGAAGACCTGGTGTGACTGGAAGACCTGGTGTGACTGGAAGTCCTGGTGTGACTGGAAGACCTGGTGTGACTGAAAGACCTGGTGTGACTGAAAGACCTGGTGTGACTGCAAGACCTGGTGTGACTGCAAGACCTGGTGTGACTGCAAGACCTGGTGTGACTGCAAGACCTGGTGTGACTGCAAGACCTGGTGTGACTGCAAGACCTGGTGTGACTGCAAGACCTGGTGTGACTGCAAGACCTGGTGTGACTGCAAGACCTGGTGTGACTGCAAGACCTGGTGTGACTGCAAGACCTGGTGTGACTGCAAGACCTGGTGTGACTGGAAGACCTGGTGTGACTGGAAGACGTACTGTGACTGGAAGACCTGGTGTGACTGAAAGACCTGGTGTGACTGAAAGACCTGGTGTGACTGCAAGACCTGGTGTGACTGCAAGACCTGGTGTGACTGGAAGACCTGGTGTGACTGAAAGACGTACTGTGACTGGAAGACCTGGTGTGATGACGAGGGTCGAGTCTCACCTCTAATCCCCACTTACAAAATCCACGGTACCGGAATAGGTACGTATGCCCTATCGTACCTACTTCTAACGCTGTGTATGGGGTCTAACTCCACAATTTCATCAACCAGGTCATTCCACTTTCTGACCACTCTAATGCTGAAGAAAAATTCCTAGACAACCCTAAGTTTTATTTCCTTCTTAACCTCACGCCTCAGTATTTCCTACCCCTCGCTATCAAATACATAAAAAGTATCCTGTATATCGTAATTATGGCTCCCCAGGTCCTCGTATTCAGTAATGTCTTCAATTTCACCGACTGTAATTGTGTGTTTGGGTGTGCTTACCCAGCTGTGACTGGGTGCCAGCAAACACACATTTATCATGTGCCTGACCAATTTTGTGAGTTGGTAAAGGTAATCTTAATAATTTACGCTGCTGTGAACGCCCTGGCTATCAGTTCACTGAGAACTGACTGCTGAAATTATCGTGCACTGCTACACTTACCGTTCACTGCTATTACACTTATCATCCACTGGTACTACTCATATCAGTCACTGCTACTACTCTTATCATTCACTGCTACACTTATCATTCACTGCAACACTTATGATTCACTGCTTCACTTATCATTCACTGCTATAATTACTGTTCGTTGCTATAATGATCGTTCAGTGTAATAATGATCGTTCAGTGTAATAATGATCGTTCAACAATGCATTGCTTTTTCTCAGTAAATTTCGAGGAAGAAATATAAATGCATTGCTTAAGGCTCGAACCTCCTTCCAGAGAGAGAGAGAGAGAGAGAGGAGAGAGGAGAGAGAGAGAGAGAGAGAGAGAGAGAGGCGTGAATGTGATCACCCGAACATGCCATATAGAAATTAATCGGAGAATCTTGCTGAAATAAGACAAGATAGCCATTATTTTTTAATACCAACTTATAAGCCTTTTTTGCGGTCACGAGTGCACAGGCAAAGACATTTACAAGATATTTACATTTAAAAGATAAGTACTTTTACAGATGTTTCAAAATATTCAGTGAGCGTTTGTTAAGTTAAGTATTTATATTTAATTCTTTGAATGTTGAACTAATTCTCAAAGTATTTGCTAATAAGTATTTACGCTATCTCGTGTATATATATATATATATATATATATATATATATATATATATATATATATATATATATATATATATAATATATAATTAATATATATATAATATATAATAATATATATAATAATATATATAATATATATATATATACATATATAATATATATTATATATATATATATATATATATATATATATATTATATATATATATATATATATATATATATATATATATATATATATATATTAATAATTATATATAGTATATTCAGTCTCTATATAGAATAGATAAATTTATATTTATCTTCAAGTTTTCGTGCTAGAATAACCCGCCACTATATATAATTTTTTGATAATTGATCGACCTTTGCGTCAGATAATTATATTTGGTGATAATCAGATTTTGACAATTTTCTGGATACGAGGAAGTTGTCTCACGGAAGGACACCTTTGGAGGTGTTAATGAGACAAAGTCACAGCAAAGGTGAGTGTCTGCACCGTTGTAAATGCAGTAATATGTTGTTGAAAGTGACCTTTGTGACCTTTGTATTCCAGGTGTTTTGGTGATGTTGGTATCTCTGGTTTCTTGGTGATGTTGGTATCGCTGGTTTCTTGGTGATGTTGGTATCTCTGGTTTCTTTGTGATGTTGGTATCGCTGGTTTCTTGGTGATGTTGGTATCTCTGGTTTCTTTGTGATGTTGGTATCGCTGGTTTCTTGGTGATGTTGGTATCTCTGGTTTCTTTGTGATGTTGGTATCGCTGGTTTCTTGTTGTTGGTACCGCTGGTTTCTTGGTGTTGTTGGTATCTCTGGTTTCTTTGTGATGTTGGTATCGCTGGTTTGTGATGTTGGTATCGCTGGTTTCTTGGTGATGTTGGTATCTCTGGTTTCTTTGTGATGTTGGTATCGCTGGTTTCTTGGTGATGTTGGTATCTCTGGTTTCTTTGTGATGTTGGTATCGCTGGTTTCTTGTTGTTGGTATCGCTGGTTTCTTTGTGGTGTTGGTATCGCTGGTTTGTGATGTTGGTATCGCTGGTTTCTTGGTGATGTTGGTATCTCTGGTTTCTTTGTGATGTTGGTATCTCTGGTTTCTTTGTGATGTTGGTATCTCTGGTTTCTTTGTGATGTTGGTATCTCTGGTTTCTTTGTGATGTTGGTATCTCTGGTTTCTTTGTGATGTTGGTATCTCTGGTTTCTTTGTGATGTTGGTATCTCTGGTTTCTTCGTGATCTTGGTATAGCTATGTTCTTGGTAATGTTGGTATCTGTGGTATTTGATGATTTTGCTCTCTATGTGATTTTGATATCTCTGGTATCTTGCTGATCTTGGTACCTTATATACCTGGTATCACCTATGGTGCTGTATGGTAAGCAATTTTCTCAACAGTAGCGCTGGTACACACACACACATACACACACACACACACACACACACACACACACCAGGCCAGGAGCTGTGACTCGACCCCTGCAACCACAAATAGGTGAGTATAGGTGAGTACACACACACAGGGGCTAGGAGCTATGACTCGACCGCTGCAACTACAAATAAGTGAGTACAAATAGATGAGGGAGTGGAGCTAGTAGCGACCAGTGAAAAGGCGGGGCCAGGAGCTATGACTCAACCCCTGCAACCACAACTAGGTGAGTACACACACACTAGTTTACGCCCTAGCCTGTGTATTTTACGACCTTAGTAAGACTCTCAAGACAAGGGATAAGAAACACGTACGATACCTGGGTACCTTTATTTGAAGACGTTTCGCCACTAATAACGAAACTAGAGGCGAAAGGTTACTTTTTAAGCAGTGTTCTGATGTGTACAAAGGTGTTCCCTTTTGTGAGCTCAGTCTTGTACACGACTGAGGTTTAGATACAGATGTACTAACTAGCGCAGATCTAACCTGCTATAACCACGTTCTTATCACGTTCTTATCACGTTCTTCACGTTCTTACCATGTCCTTCACGTTCTTATCACGTTCTTAAGTGATACGTAGACCACAGTCTGAAGAAAGGATTCACACTACTGAATAAGTTGAATTCTTAAGTAAATTTATCTCCGGTGAGAATCTGTCCATCTCTCTCTCTCTCTCTCTCTCTCTCTCTCTCTCTCTCTCTCTCTCTCTCTCTCTCTCTCTCTCTCTCTCTCTCTCTCTCTCTCTCTCTCTAATGCGTTGCTTAGCTCGTGAGAGTCGTTCTTGGAGTTCGTAAGTTTAACGTGTTAATAATGTAGGTATTAGGCCTATGCTGGGGGGTCGCTGTCTAGAGGAGCTTTCAGGAATAGTTAGGGGCCGCTCACAGGGATAGTTAGGGGTCATTCTTAGGAATAGTTAGGGGTCGATCACAGGGATAGTTAGGGGTCGATCACAGGGTTAGTTAGGGGTCGTTCACAGGGATAGTTAGGGGTCGTTTTTAGGGATAGTTAGGGGTCATTCTTAGGGATAGTTAGGGGTCGTTATGTATAGTTAGGGGTCGTTCTTAGGGATAACTAATGAACGTTCTCAGGGACAGCTACAGAAGTTCTCAGGGATACCCAGATAAGCCCTCAGGGATAGGTAGATCAGTTCTCAGGGATAGCTCGTGGCGTTCACAGGGATAACTACATCGGCTCTCAGGGATAGATTAGTTCTTAGGGATATCTAGATCACCTTTCAGGAATAGCTAGTGGGCGTTCTCAGGGATAGCTTAAGCAGTTTTCAGGGCTATCTAGATCAAGTCTCAGGGATATCGAGATTAGTTCTCAGGGATAGCTGGGGAAATTCTTACGGATGGCTAGGCCCATTCTCAGGGATAGGTGGGACTGCTTCCAGGCCTGCATAAGGCAGAAACTAGGATTAGCTAAGATCGTTTCCTTAGCTGACTATAGCAGTTTAACCAGCTATCAAAGACTATTAGGAAGATCAAAGCCCCCATGCTAAGCCTAATGGTGGATGACTGGATCTATCAGGCTGTTGGTTCGAGCCTCACTACAGTGTATGCATTACAGCCTGGCTGATCAGATACAGACTTAAGTAACTAATGTATGAAGACAGGCGGTGCACTTTGCACCCTCTAAAATGCTTCTTACTTTCATGGGACAATTTGTGTGTGAGCAGAATTTGATATCAGTCCCTCTTGAATTTTCCAGATTATTATGATGTATCTTTCACGCTGGTTCCATGGAGTACAGATCGAGGAACTTTAAACGTTCCTAATAATTTATTGTTTGATTGAGATTATGCTAGCAGTGAAGGTTCTCTGCATATTCTCCGGGTCTGCAGTTTCGCCTGCCTTGAACGGAGCTGTTAGAGTACAACAGTACTCTAGCCTAGAGAGAACAAGTGACTTAAAGAGTATCATCACTGGCTTGGCATCTCTTGCTTTGATGGTTCTAGTTATCCAGCCTATCAATATCCTTGCATTTGTGATACTGACACTGTTGTGATTCTTGAAGGTTAGATCTTCCGACATAATCACTCCAGTGTCTTTCACATTAATCTTCTGCTTAATTATTGAGCGATTCCAGTTTGTTTTGCATTTCGTTCCAGCCTTTATTTCCCGAGTCTTTCCATAACAGTGTAATTGAAACTCTTCCTCATTTAACATCATATTGTTGTCAGTGATCCACTGGAATAACTTTGTTTATATCAGATTGGAGGTTTGCTGCGTCCTTAGTGGACGCCGCTCTCACACAAATTCTACTACTATCTACAGAGGAAACTACGGCTCTATGATTTAGTTATACGTCTGTGTGAAATATAAATATGAAAAGAGGACAGGGCCAGGGTTGTGCTCTGGGGAAAAGAGCTTTACCCTAAGGCAGCCTCTTATTACACTGCTTTCATTTGTACATTTTGAGTTTTGGTTAGAAAATTAAATATCCATTTGCCACTTGTCAGCTATTCCTTTTTGCGTGCATTTTGTGAGCTATTATACCATGGTCGTTCTTGTCAAAGGCTTTTGCAAAGTCTCCGTACATAACATCCGATTTTTGCTTATCTTCCACCGCAGTTGCGCGAGGCAGAAACAACCTGCTTTGAACTCATGCTGTGCCAGGTTGTACAGTTATTGAGATCCTACGTAATTAGTAATCTTCTTTCTTAAGACTCTCTCAAAGACTGATAACGTAAGACATCTGCGGGATCCATAAACCTTTATGATTCCTTTACTGATACCTTTGTGGAGTGAGGCTATGAGAGTGGTGTGTATGGACTGTGGGATGACTCCATCGTCCAGGCTCTGACTCCATAGAATATTCATGGAACGAGAACGTAATTTCTCGCAGTTCTTGATGAATGTGGCGTCAGGGCCTTGGGCAGAGTGCAGGGACATGCAATAAATGCCTCTTTCGATGTCAAGTAGCGTAAGGGACATGTCAGAAATTATGATAATGTCGGCAGAGTTTCTGGACTCTTCCATGAAAACCTCATTTGGATTGTCAACCTTAAGGCTGATTAATGGCTCGCTGATTAATGGCTCACCGTTTCCTCAGCTGGCTAGGAACTTTTTCATAGCTGCATAAGACCTTTTGTTTGGCTGGTTAGGGCCTCTTCCCTAGCTGACTACGAACGTTCACTTGTGCGTGTGAGTGCAAATGAGCCACTGACATTACAGACAAATGAATCACAGCCAGATGCATCATAGCCAGATGCACCACAGCCAAATGCACCACAGCCAAATGCACCACAGCCACACTCACGTCAGTATGACACACGTCAGGCCGACGCACGTAGGCCCGACGCACTAGTGGACACACGAAATCCACGTCTCTCAAATACACACATAACATGAATTGCATTTTAATCAGATAGCCAATTTTATTTATATGTTGTATCCAGGCAGTGTTTTACAAGCACTGTGTGTTACCATTTACTGACACTGTAAATGCATTACTGTGTATTCACTATTGTTGTTTCTTATCGCAGCTGTAAATATGTTTACATTGTGACTGTTGATGCTTTTCTTATGGCACATGTAAACACTTTTACACTGCACTCACTACTAGCATTTGCATTGCTAGTTCTCGTAGTAATGCTGTAAACACATTTACACTGATCTCGCCACTGTTATTTCCTATGATTTCTGTAAATACATACACATTGCAATCACTATTGTTTTGTAAATCGGCTGTAAATAAATTTACTTTTATTGAATCCTGCAAGAAAAATCGTATGTTGAAAAATCACTAAGTTTATTAGCTTCAATAATGGATTTTGTTCATATGTTGGCGTTTTTAAATTCCAGTAAATTTAAAATCAAACAGTTCCATCAATAGTTTAATTCTATATGTTGTTGCCTCTTCAAGAGAAGAGGATTTTTGAAACAAGTTAAATATATTTAAAAGAATGCAAGATAATGTTTGTATGGTTCCAGGATTGTCGAGAAGTGGAAGGACTACACACACACAATATATATATATATATATATATATATATATATATATATATATATAATATATATATATATATATATATATTGAGCATCTTGACTGATTTAAATGGTTTCATTATTTTTAGTTTTTATGTTACTTTCATAATTACAAAAGTTCCAGTTGATGATTTATTAAGTTTCTTATCTGAAGAACTTGTTAATTACGATTTATTATTGTCAGTTCCTATCATTAAACTTATTAAACTTTGTATTGTTGATGCAAAATTTGTGTTTAATTACGAGTTTTAAACTCAGAAGTTTGGTATGGCAATGGGAAATCCTCTCTCACCTGTTTTTAGTAATTTATACATGAGCTAAGTGGTATAGATATGTTGATGATATTTTGTGTCCTATGCCTAAAAATATAGATATAAATCATTTCCTTGTTAAATTAAATAGTTTAGTTCATCCTATAAAACTTTTACTATTGAGTTCAAAGAAAATAACTCATTGCCTTTCCTAGATGGTTTTAATTATTAAAGGTAACAATGATTTTAAATTTAAAATTTATAGAACCCAATCAAATAACTATTCTTATGTCCACTATTATTCTTCACATCAAGATAGAGTTAAACTGTCGATATTCTCATCAATATTTTTGAGAGCTTTACGTATTTGTAATCTAGAGTTCATAGCTGGAGAAATCTCAAAAAATTATGAAAAAACTAATGATCTAAAATACCCATGAAACTTAATTGATAAATCCTTTAAAATTGCCAGAAATACTTTTTACAATTCAAAAAGAGAGAACCAACTTTATTCAACTTAAAATATATTGGTTCTCCCTTACCATGAAAACTTGGTTGATATTCCTTCTCTTCTTAAGATTTTTTATATCAAAGTTGTGTTAAAATATCTTGATACAGTAAAAAATTTTGATAAAAAAAATCCCCCCCAAAATGCTGACGGATGTGTCTAAGATTCCTTGTAAAATATGCGATAAAGTTTATTACGGTCAAACTGGTAAAAATCTCGAACTAGGAAGAAATAACATAAATATAGCATTAGAACTGGAAAAGATTCCAATGCTCTATTTATTCATGTAAGAAATTTTAACGATCCAATTGATTTTCAAAAAGTTGAGAAAGTTGTGTCAAGTAAGTCCATGGTCGACAGGAATATAAATGAATCTTGTTTCATAAAAATAAGTTTTGACAATAATATGAATATTGCTTTTGGTTTATATAAATTGGATTCATTTATAATTAATAAAATTTGGGGAGAATTTAATGATACATTAGACTAGTAAAAAATCTTAATGCTTGGCTAGAGTATCAGTTGTGTTTCACAGAGTCGGGTGTTGTGACGTGACTGTGAGGTGTAGTCTTGTTGTTGTGACGTGACTGAACTGTAGTCTTGTTGTTGTGACATGACTGTGAGGTGTAGTCTTCTTGTTGTGACGTGACTGAGGTGTAGTTTTGCCCTTATATGCCTTCCTATTTATGCGTTATTTTTATAGTTTTTGGTAATGTTAGAAGTCACGAAATTGCCTCGAGTTTCACTATTTTTTCACAATGGTTGTTCTGCGTATTGTGATATTACCTGTTTACTGTGATCTTATTGCATATATATATATTTTATTTTATTATCACACTGGCCGATTCCCACTAAGGCAGGGTGGCCCGAAAAAGAAAAACTTTCACCATCATTCACTCCATCACTGTCTTGCCAGAAGGGTGCTTTACACTACAGTTTTTAAACTGCAACATTAACACCCCTCCTTCAGAGTGCAGACACTGTACTTCCCATCTCCAGGACTCAAGTCCGGCCTGCCGGTTTCCCTGAACCCCTTCATAAATGTTACTTTGCTCACACTCCAACTGCACGTCAAGTATTAAAAACCATTTGTCTCCATTCACTCCTATCAAAACGCTCACGCATGCCTGCTGGAAGTCCAAGCCCCTCGCACACAAAACCTCCTTTACCCCCTCCCTCCAACCTTTCCTAGGCCGACCCTACCCCGCCTTCCTTCCACTACAGACTGATACACTCTTGAAGTCACTCTGTTTCGCTCCATTCTCTCTACATGTCCGAACCACCTCATCAACCCTTCCTCAGCCCTCTGGACAACAGTTTTGGTAATCCCGCACCTCCTCCTAACTTCCAAACTACGAATTCTCTGCATTATATTCACACCGCACATTGCCCTCAGACATGACATCTCCACTGCCTCCAGCCTTCTCCTCGCTGCAACATTCATCACCCATGCTTTCACACCCATATAAGAGCTTTGGGTAAAACTATACTCTCATACATTCCCCTCTTTGCCTCCAAGGACAAAGTTCTTTGTATCCACAGACTCCTAAGTGCACCACTCACTCTTTTCCCCTCATCAATTCTATGATTCACCTCATCTTTCATAGACCCATCCGCTGACACGTCCACTCCCAAATATCTGAATACATTCACCTCCTCCATACTCACTCCCTCCAATCTGATATCCAATCTTTCATCACCTAATCTTTTTGTTATCCTCATTACCTTACTCTTTCCTGTATTCACTTTTAATTTTCTTCTTTTGCACACCCTACCAAATTCATCCACCAATCTCTGCAGCTTCTCTTCAGAATCTCCCAAAGAGCACAGTGTCATCAGCAAAGAGCAACTGTGACAACTCCCATTTATGTGTGATTCTTTATCTTTTAACTCCAGCCTCTTGCCAAGACCCTCGCTTTTTACTTCTCTTACAACCCCATCTATAAATATATTAAACAACCACGGTGACATCACACATCCTTGTCTAAGGCCTACTTTTACTGGGAAATAATTTCCCTCTTTCCTACATACTCTAACTTGAGCCTCACTATCCTCGTAAAAAACTCTTCACTGCTTTCAGTAACCTACCTCCTACACCATACACTTGCAACATCTGCCACATTGCCCCCCTATCCACCCTGTCATACGCCTTTTCCAAATCCATAAATGCCACAAAGACCTCTTTAGCCTTATCTAAATACTGTTCACTTATATGTTTCACTGTAAACACCCGGTCCACACACCCCCTACCTTTCCTAAAGCCTCCTTGTTCATCTGCTATCCTATTCTCCGTCTTACTCTTAATTCTTTCAATAATAACTCTACCATACACTTTACCAGGTATTACTCAACATTATATATATATATAATATATAAAATATATATATATATATATATATATATATATATATATATATATATTATATATATATATATAATATATATATATATATTATATATATATATATATATATATACATTCATATGAAGTGAGGGATTCAGGCCATTGTGTAGATTGGACTGCCCAAGAATTACGTCCCTGTAATTCTACACTTCAACGAAATACTGTGGAATAAACTACAGAGTTTTATAGTCGAGAATAATGTTCATAATCTTAAAAGCAAAAATGCTTTTCACAAAAATTCCAGAATGTGTTCTATGTCAAACGAACAATTTGTCTTAAATTTTATATTAATGTTGGACAAATGTACGTGTGTCGGTGGTAGGATTTTTGAGACACATTTGTGGAGTGGGTCAGTGAACCTGTTGTTATTCTTTGAACATATGAGCTGAAATTTTTAATTTAGACTACCTATACAAATTTTGGTTTCGTGTTACTCGAAATGCTTCCTGCATACACACCTAAATGCCACACATCTCTGTATAAACATTGTATCATGATCTATAATCTATAATCTTTAACATTATTTTAATCTGATTAAAGGTTTGACTCTCTTGTAATTTACCGTTTATAATTTACCATTTATTGGTAAAGCTTTGCTGTCATTTATGTAATTGAAATGGTGGAACATTCGGCTTCCTAAGTTGTAAATTTTTTCTATTATTTATTACTGAAATTGTCTACCAGTAGGCTTTCTGTAGTATATTTTGAGGTATCGCCTCACTTTGTGAGGTGTTGCCTCAGTGAGTTAGGTAACACATCACTTTGTGAGGTGTTGCCTCAGTGAGTTAGGTAGCACATCACTTTGTGAGGTGGTGTCTCAGTGAGTTAGGTAGCACATCACTTTGTGAGGTGTTGCCTCAGTGAGTTAGGTAGCACATCACTTTGTGAGGTGGTGTCTCAGTGAGTTAGGTAGCACATCACTTTGTGAGGTGTTGCCTCAGTGAGTTAGGTAGCACATCACTTTGTGAGGTGTTGCCTCAGTGAGTTAGGTAGCACATCACTTTGTGAGGTGTTGCCTCAGTGAGTTAGGTAGCACATCACTTTGTGAGGTGGTGTCTCAGTGAGTTAGGTAGCACATCACTTTGTAAGGTGTTGCCTCAGTGAGTTAGGTAGCACATCACTTTGTGAGGTGTTTGCCTCAGTGAGTTAGGTAGCACATCACTTTGTGAGGTGGTGCCTCAGTGAGTTAGGTAGCACATCACTTCGTGAGGTGGTGCCTCAGTGAGTTAGGTAGCACATCACTTTGTGAGGTGTTGCCTCAGTGAGTTAGGTAACACATCACTTTGTGAGGTGTTGCCTCAGTGAGTTAGGTAACACATCACTTTGTGAGGTGTTGCCTCAGTGAGTTAGGTAGCACGTCACTTTGTGATGTGTTGCCTCAGTGAGTTAGGTAGCACATCACTTTGTGAGGTGTTGCCTCAGTGAGTTAGGTAGCACATCACTTTGTGAGGTGTTGCCTCAGTGAGTTAGGTAGCACATCACTTTGTGAGGTGTTGCCTCAGTGAGTTAGGTAGCACATCACTTTGTGAGGTGTTGCCTCAGTGAGTTAGGTAGCACATCACTTTGTGAGGTGTTGCCTCAGTGAGTTAGGTAGCACATCACTTTGTGAGGTGTTGCCTCAGTGAGTTAGGTAGCACATCACTTTGTGAGGTGTTGCCTGAATGAGTTAGGTAGCACGTCACTTTGTGAGGTGTTGCCTCAGTGAGTTAGGTAGCACATCACTTTGTGAGGTGTTGCCTCACTGAGTTAGGTAGCACATCACTTTGTGAGGTGTTGCCTCAGTGAGTTAGGTAGCACATCACTTTGTGAGGTGTTGCCTCAGTGAGTTAGGTAACACATCACTTTGTGAGGTGTTGCCTCAGTGAGTTAGGTAGCACATCACTTTGTGAGGTGTTGCCTCACTGAGTTAGGTAGCACATCACTTTGTGAGGTGTTGCCTCAGTGAGTTAGGTAGCACATCACTTTGTGAGGTGTTGCCTCAGTGAGTTAGGTAACACATCACTTTGTGAGGTGTTGCCTCACTGAGTTAGGTAGCACCTAAGTTAGGTAAAAAATCATAAAGTTAGGTAGCACCTCACTGAGTTAGGTAGCACCTCAGTGAGTTAGGTAGCACCTCACAAAATTAGTTAGCACCTCAATGAGTTAGGTAGCACCTCAGCGAGTTAGGTAGCACCTCAGTGAGTTAGGTAACACCTCAGTGAGTTAGGTAGCACCTCAGTGAGTTAGGTAGCACCTCAGTGAGTTAGGTAGCACCTCAGTGAGTTAGGTAGTACCTCAGTGAGTTAGGTAGCACCTGAGTTAGATAGAAAATCATAAAGTTAGGTAGCACCTCACTGAGTTAGGTAGCACCTCAGTGAGTTAGGTAGCACCTCACAAAATTAGTTAGCACCTCAATGAGTTAGGTAGCACCTCAGCGAGTTAGGTAGCACCTCAGTGAGTTAGGTAACACCTCAGTGAGTTAGGTAGCACCTCAGTGAGTTAGGTAACACCTCAGTGAGTTAGGTAGCACCTCAGTGAGTTAGGTAACACCTCAGTGAGTTAGGTAGCACCTCAGTGAGTTAGGTAGCACCTCAGTGAGTTAGGTAGCACCTCAGTGAGTTAGGTAACACCTCAGTGAGTTAGGTAGTACCTCAGTGAGTTAGGTAGCACCTGAGTTAGATAGAAAATCATAAAGTTAGGTAGCACCTCACTGAGTTAGGTAGCACCTCAGTGAGTTAGGTAGCACCTCACAAAATTAGTTAGCACCTCAATGAGTTAGGTAGCACCTCAGCGAGTTAGGTAGCACCTCAGTGAGTTAGGTAACAC
>NC_069458.1:16447749-16452749 GCF_026875155.1 Cherax quadricarinatus | reverse complement strand
GGTTATAAAATTCTAATACCTTGAGGTATTTTTCAATGTGCACCAAAATACACACATAAAAATCTGGTTGTGGCCCAGTATTTATGTTGATTATACACACTGGCAGAATTGCTGGTATTTTCTTACTCTCTTATCAACAAAAGGTAGTGAGCTGAGGCACGAGGAAGCTGTTAAACGTTCTGCACTCTGGCAGGAGGGGCTGTGTGCTCTTCCTACCTCTCGAAAAGTGGGTAGTAAATTAATGGACACGGAAGGCTGTTAAACATTCTGCACTCTGACAGTATCCTTGATGTCGTCTCTCAATCTGATGAAGTTGGTTAACATTAACGGGCCAAAGAGGTTATCACCATTCTGTCACGTGAGTCTGAAACGGAAGCCTGTTAAACGTTTCACACTCTGGCAGGAGAGTTGGTGCTAACCTCTGTTTTTAGCTCAGTATTATTTCCTTTCCTGTATAGGAGGTCCTGGTCTGAGAATATATATATATTATATATATATATATATATATATATATATATTATATATATATATATATATATATATATACATTAAAGTGTATTTAGCATTTTACTACAACATGGATTCTCAAGAGAGGTAAAACTTGGGATTTTGGCTTAAATAGCAATGCTCTTCTTGCCGAATAAGTCAAGCGAAAATTTGTGTATGCAATAATTTCTCAAAAATCCTTCTGAACCTAAGGAAAAAAATATATTTCACTGTGTTTGTTTAGTATTAAATTATTATAAACTTATCTTAAAATATATTTAGTTGGATTAGGCTAAATTAAATTACGCTTGTTATAATAAGGTTAGGTAAGTTTTCTAAGGTTCTTTTGGTACAAAATTATTAAATTTTACATTAACATAATGAAAAAAAATCTTTAAACGTATAAGAGAAAATTTTAGAAAGAACTTAATTTTAAATGAGTTCTAATTGACCAGTTTTACCTATTCGGCACGACATATATACAGGAGGGATACTAGTTCTTATGTTACAATAGCAAGAATGGTGGTTGTATATGTTCTCAGAATGAGAAGGTTGGGCTTCCATTAGACTGATTAGGCTCCCAGAGGAGAAGTATCAAACTTCCTATGCACATTTTCCTGTCGTTAAATTTTCATACTGTCTCTCGCTCCCCACCAGCGCCTCGGGAAGCGTAATGTTTATTTTATGTGTGTAATTTAGAAGCAAGAGTGTAAAACACACACACACACACACACACACACACACACACACACACCACACACACAACACACACACACACACACACAATAATGATATACAAAATACTGCTTGCAATAGACAAGGTGGACAGAGACAGGATGTTCCAGAGATGGGACACAGCAACAAGGGGTCACAATTGGAAGTTGAAGACTCAGATGAGTCAAAGGGATGTTAGGAAGTATTTCTTCAATCATAGAGTTGTCAGGAAGTGGAATAGGCTAGGAAGTGAGGTAGTGGAGGCAGGAACCATACATAGCTTTAAGATGAGGTATGATAAAGCTCATGGAGCAGGGAGAGATGGGACCTAGTAGCGTTCAGTGAAGAGGCGGGGCCAGGAGCCGAGTCTCGACCCCTGCAACCACAATTAGGTGAGAACAATTAGGTGAGTACACACACACACACACACACACACACACACACACACACACACACACACACACACACACACACACAATAAAATAAACACCGAACAAGAGACACGACAAACATACCTCTGCTCCTCGACCTTCAAAAAGTTAACTACAAACAGGTAATGACACACAGAACACATTATTATTAACACAAACTCATTCATTAAAACCAACAAGATACTATAAAGCCCTACCGGGTTTAGAGTAAGCCACAGTACAATTATTAATGAGTTTCAACAGAAGATTGGAGCTTATTCCCTGCACGTACAACAGTATAATAACACAAACATTAATGAACCAATGTGTAAACACCTGTCGTATATACAGACCTTACCAGACCAACCTGATCGGTGTTTCCACAATGCTGTGACAAGGGTTTATATCTGTTTGTGAGTGTTATATGTGTTATATCAGTTTATAGATGGTATATTTGTTTATACCTGTTATATATGAACCTTTTATATCTGTTAATATTATACCTAAACCCGTTATATCTGTTCATATCAATGTCCCCACTACCAAGCGTCCGATTATGCCTCCTAAACGGGAAATGTAATGTCACAGGTCTAGGACATATCAAGAAGAACACGAGCAAGTAATTATCTTACGTGTTTATTAACAGAATGAAAAGACCAGGAAACCCGTCAGAGTGTGAAACGTTTAACAGGCTTCCACAACACACTCGCATAACAGGAAGTTATTACCTTGCTTTTTGGCTGCTATCTGCCGACCTACTTCCTATTTGAAGAACCCATCTAAATCCTAACGTCAGCCATTGTTTAATACAATGGCTGTTTCCCACCGAGAAAGGGCGACTCAAAAAAAAAAAAAAATACGTTCACCATCACTCATGCAATAGCTGTCTTGTCATAGCATACCTGACAATTCAGGTTTAAATATTATATTACCTAACATCCCTTCGAAGAAACTGCAATAATTATAACAATGGCATACAGTAAGTATATAAATAACACATGTAAAGCATTTATTAAGGACTATTTAGCTAAACACTTAGTGGCTGAGGGACTGACTACCTCTAAACTACTTTATCAAGACTGATGTATTGGTCACATCATCTTTACCTCTCCACATTTTCTGCTGTCTTCATATCTAGTTACCTATGTATTCGAGAAAAGCCTACTGTGAAGGCGAAACGTTTCGGAAATAAAGATACCTAACTGCTTCAAGAAGAACGAAAAGGCACAATACCGTGACTGGAACAATTCACAAATAACCCGCAGGTAGGAGACAGAAAAGCTTACGACGACGACGTTTTGGTCCGACGTTTCGATGACACTAACACAGGGGGACAGGGACAGAACCAAGAGAGGAAGACAAAGAAGCACTGGTAGTGGTAAGACTGGTAGTGGAAGAAATAGTAGTAGTAGTAGTAGTAGTAGTAGTAGTAATAGTAGTAGTAGTAGTAGAAAGTAGAGACTAGTTTAGTGGCACAAGAAATAAAGGGGAGTGAAGGGTGAAGGGAAACAATAACAATAATAGTAGCAATAGTAGAAGAAATGGAGTAGTAATCGTAGTAGTAATAGTCGAACCGAGACGTCGTCATAGGCTTTTACGTCTCTCTCCTAAATCTTTCACATAAGCCTTATTTATGAACTACGACTCCAAGTTAGCGTAACTGCTCAATGCTTTCAAGATTAGAATTGTATCGTGGCGAGATATACGTTGTATCTGGCAGTACCAACTCTAACTTCCAGAACGATTCTGTCAAGGGCAGGTTATCCAGTGCCTTTGGTAAAGTCAGCGCTAAACTTTGACAAAACTGTTAGGGAAGTTTGGTATAGCGCGGGCAAGAAGAAGAGAAACTTTTAACTAAATGTAAATACCTGGCAAATTATTACGTTTGTTTCAACGCGTGAAAATTATTTAAGTGGATTTTTAAAACACAAGAAATATAAATATTTACTCTGTCAACAAATTAGAGAGAACAGCCAACGGAGGAAGTGCAAACTGCTTTTGTTGCTCAGCTGTTTGTTGTAAGAGAGGAAAAAGGTTTGGGATAGACAGGAAATTTTTGTAGTTACTACAAATGATTTTAAATAATTTGGGTGAGGATTATGAGGTTTTAAAAATAGTTACAGAGGCAGACAACTTTCTCTGCCCCCAAGCGACGTACGAATGAATAAAAGAAATCTGAATACGCAAAGTAAGCAACGTTTTAATATATATATATATATATATATATATATATATATATATATATATATATATATATATATATATATATATATATATATATATATAGTGTGTGTGTGTGTGTGTGTGTGTGTGTGTGTGTGTGTGTGTGTGTGTGTGTGTGTGTGTGTGTGTGTGTGTGGTGTCGTGCCGAATATGCAAAACTGATCAGTTAGCAAGAACTCATTTAAAATTAAGTCCTTTCTGAAATTTTCTCTTATACGTTTAAAGATATATTTTTTTCATTAATGTTAATGTAAAAAATTTTAATTTTGCACCAAAAGAATCTTAGAAAACTTACCTAACCTTATTAGAACTAGAGCAATTTATTTTAGCCTAACCCAACTAAATATATTTTAGATTTGTTTACAATAATTTAATACTAAACAATCACAGTGAAATATATTATTTTCGTTAGGTTCAGAATGATTTTGGGGAAATTATTGCATACACAAATTTTTGCTTGTCCTATATGGCCATGATCGCAAGTTCTGCCGATTCGGCACGACATTATATATATATATATAATATATATATATATATATATATATATATATATATATATATGATAAGAGCACAGCAAACAGGTGATATAATACGCAAAATAACCACTGTGAAAAAATAATGAATTTCTAAACGATTTCGTGATTTCTCGCTTACAAATTCACTATTTTTTTTTCACAGTGGCTATTTTGCATATAAATATATATACGGTGTGTGTGTGTGTGTAAACAATTGCAGACAGGCGATTTTAACTAAGCAAGACAAGCCACGGGGGTGGAAATCTTTAGCTAAGTACTTTGTCAATTCTCAGTGCGTCATCAGGAGCTGTACGATGTTGCAAGGGAGAGTAGCGCAGTGCAGCCGGCGACCCACCCGCACTGCGCTATTCTGAGATACATCCTTTGCTTCAGTTGCTGCCTTGCAACATTGCATAGCTTCTGATGACGCACTAAGAAGCGTGAAAGTACTTGAGCTAACGATTTCCACCCCCCAGTGGCTTGTCTTGCATATATATATATATATATATATATATAATATATATATATATATATATATATATATATATATATATATATATACCTATATATGTGTGTGTGTGTGTGTGTGTGTGTGTGTGTGTGTGTGTGTGTGTGTGTGTGTGTGTGTGTGTGTGTGTGTTGTGTGTGTGTG
>NC_069458.1:16415249-16442749 GCF_026875155.1 Cherax quadricarinatus | reverse complement strand
TAGTCTCCTATAGGCATCTCAGAGCATAGGCCTATGTGATCATAGTCTCCTATAGGCATCTCAGAGCATAGGCCTATGTGATTATAGTCTCCTATAGGCATCTCAGAGCATAGGCCTATGTGATCATAGTCTCCTATAGGCATCTCATAGAACAGATGCCTATAGGAGTGATAAAATCACAGTGTGGCGAAACGTTTCCTCATTAAAGATACGCAAGTGTTGCACAAGTGTCTAATTTATCAACATGTCGGTTCTCTGAACCATTCATCTACAAACCTGTCAGACACTGCAACTTCTTGGGATCTTAATACTTGGGAATTCTTCGCTTGCCTAATTCTTGGGCACGACCTACTTCAACATTGAACAAATGTTACACGACCTATGACTGCTGCACCTCTCCTGCCAACGGTTTATAAGCTCCTTCTCAGCACGTATGTCGTATTCTATTCAAGATTGATGGACTGACCACATCGACTCAAGGTTGAGGGACTGATTACCTCATTCTCCTCCTGTTCTTCAAGATTCTCCTTTGTATGGACTGATGAAGCCACTGTGTGGCGAAACGTTTCCTCAATAAAGATACCCAAGAGTTGCACATGTGTCTAATTTATCAACTTGTCGGTTCTCTGAACCATTCATCTACAAACCTGTCAGACACTGCAACTTCTTGGGATCATAATACTTGGGAATTCTTCGCTTGCCTAATTCTTGGGCACGACCTACTTCCACATTGAACAAATGTGGTATCACCTACGACTGCTGCACCTCTCCTGCTTACGGTATATCAGTTACTTCTCTGTAGATACACTGTATTCTTCTGAAGATTGATGGACTGACCACATCGACTCAAGGCTGAGGGACTGATTACCTCAAACACCTCCTGTTCACTATTCTCCTTTGTATGGACTGATGAAGCCACTGTGTGGCGAAATGTTTCCTCATTAAAGGTATCCAAGTGTTGCACATGTGTCTAGTTTATCATTGATTATCTGACTTAGACTTTTCTACTAGGCTGTGGGTCCCAGTCAGTATTTTTTTCATAGTTTTCATCGTGTATTTCATCCAATGGCGTTGTGGTCTGTTACAACCAATGGCGTTGTGGTCTGTTACAACCAATGGCGTTGTGGTCTGTTACAACCAATGGCGTTGTGGTCTGTTACAACCAATGGCGTTGTGGTCTGTTACAACCAATGGCGTTGTGGTCTGTTACAACCAATGGCGTTATAGTCTGTTACAACCAATGGCGTTGTGGTCTGTTACAACCAATGGCGTTGTGGTCTGTTACAACCAATGGCGTTGTGGTCTGTTACAACCAATGGCGTTGTGGTCTGTTACAACCAATGGCGTTATAGTCTGTTACAACCAATGGCGTTGTGGTCTGTTACAACCAATGGCGTTATAGTCTGTTACAACTACTTAACTGTTACTGACAAAGTGCAATCTAACCAAGCTTAACTTAATCTAAATCGAGAAATTTGCTGCAAACTGTAAGAAATTTGCACAGAATTTGTTAGGATGGGTTGGTCTCAGATGAACGGATATTTAGCTGTCGTTATACCTGCTATCTTCGCGATCAGTAATAGAGATCAGTAATACTGATCCTCCGGGATCAGTAATACAGTATTTCGAAATGATGGATCCAATTTCAAAGCAGTTTCCTTTGTATTTGGGTCCATCTTTTGAAACACCCTGTATTATTATTTTTTTGGTTCATATATTCCCATCTGGGTCATCTTGTATTCTGTGGAGGACTGTCGAGTGTCATTACTGTCTTCCTTCATTGTATTTTCATTGTCTCTCCTGCATAGTCTGTAAACAACCAATCAGTAAGTTTTATTTCCCCAAAACTCTAGGTTATATCTAACCAGTAGTGTCTCTTTCTCTTCTCCTCCTCTTCTTCTTCTTTCCCTCCTCCATTTTTTTCCTTCTCTCTTCCACCGTTTCTTCCTCCTCCTCATCTCTCTCTCTTTCTTCCTTCTAATATGTAATAGTCCTCTGGGAACATCACATTAGCTAGCTCTATATCTGGTTTAATCTTTGCTACCTGCATATTTATTTCACAGCTCTTGTTTGCAGTGGCATCATTTGTGCATTAAACCTGTAACCTTTTGCTTTATCTCTGTCTCTCATCTGGTCCTTGCTTAATATTATCCTGAGGAGAGGACGATCTTCCCAACTGTGGTAGGTCTGGTGAGTAAGGTTAGGGAATGTAGCAGTCAGTGGAGATGATTCTGAGGTTGATGCTGTCGTCTCTAATGTCAGGGAAGAGTTTATTAGGAAGATATCAATACCTTATTGAAAATATCTAACCAAGACAGAACTCAAGGTAATAGACTAATTTAACTGGACAATTTTAGATTTAAGGATACAGTGGAGCACTGGTTGGAAATAGAGACGTGTATGAGTGGTACAAAGTCCCTAGTATTGTCACTAAAGCATGAACTTTGGGTAGTGGTAATGATAGGGTACATGAGTGGATGTGAGTTAAACCTGCCTAGTATGGACCACCAGGCATGCTGCAATGCTCCTCAGTTGTGTACGTTATGCTCTTAAGATGGAAAGAAAGGGAAAGGGGTTAGGAGAGGGTGAGAATTTGATAATAAAAAGAATTGAGTGGGTTGCATTTTTCCATGTCCTGTCTACTGTCTATCTCCTTTCTGTCTGTCTTCTGTTGGTCTGTTTCATCCAGACTGCTGTTAAATTGCTATTGTGGCTTTTACTTTCTATTGGTCTGTCTTTTTTTCTGTTGTCACGTCGATTACATTCATTTTTCTCGTAATTAGCCTCAGTTCTCTGCCTTTTGATCTTCTGTTCTTTCTTTCTTTAGGAACATCATCTTTAAAGGTCTCACTCAGCTTCAGAAAATTGAGTATTTCACTGGTTTTTTGTCTCAATATACCACTTCCGACATTTCATTCACTTCTCTTTCCTCCCATTTCCTTTATTTGATTCTCACGGAAGCTATGTCTTTTCTTTGTGTCTGTGTACTCACCTATATGTGTGTGTGTCTCACGAAGTCGTTATGACACAATTACTAACAAACCACACCGCGGGCGGGGTGAGAACCCACGATCAGAGTGTCTCAAAACTCCAGACCGACGCGTTAGCCACTGGGCCAGCTAGCTAGTTGGATGGATCTTATTGTGGCTAGCTGACCCAGTGGCTAACACGTCGGTCTGGAGTTTTGAGACTCTCTGATCGCGGGTTCTAACCCTACCCGTGGTATGGTTTTTATGTGTGTGTGTATCAGGATATGTGTTTACCGATTAATGTTTACCATTTACAAATCTCATCCATTAGCCATTCTTCGAAGGAAAAACAAAGGAAAGACGTCATTTTGAAGAGTAATAAAATTATGGTGAAATATTAACATATAGAAAAAAATAATTTTGAGAAACACTGTTTTTATTCCATATTCTGACGCTTCAGATATGTCTGAGGATTTTTCTCACATAAATGAAATTTTAGCTCAGTAACTGGACGGGTGATCACACAGGCAAAGCCTCGCTAATGGCTACTGAATCCTCCGGGAAGCCAATTAGACGCATCCACCCAGGCAAACCTCTATGGAAAATCTCATCACTGGTTATGGACAACATCAAGAAAAATTTTGAAGGAACGAAGAGATGGAGTGAGGACTGTAGCAATTTCAGAGAAATCTCTAAGTTATCCTTCCCGAAGAAGGTTTTCTGGAGACTTGGAGTCGATCTTCCTGGGCTGTGTTTGGTGAAAAACGTGAAGACACAATCAGTGCTGCAGACTGGGAACTACAGAGGAGTTTTCAACGAAACCAGAGTGACTGTGGAAGGGAAAGAGAAATGCAGAGTTGTTTTTCTTTAAGGAAGATTTTACGATGGTTTTAAAATTAAACATGATTTTAAAATTTAACATGATTTGATGATACTTTTACGATGGTTTTAGGATGGTTTAAGAGTGGTTTTAACGTGATTTGATGATACTTTTAGGATGGTTTTAGGATGGTTTAAGAGTGGTTTTAACGTGATTTGATGATACTTTTACGATGGTTTTAGGATGGTTTAAGAGTGGTTTTAACGTGATTTGATGATACTTTTACGATGGTTTTAGGATGGTTTAAGAGTGGTTTTAACGTGATTTGATGATACTTTTAGGATGGTTTAAGAGTGGTTTTAACGTGATTTGATGATACTTTTACGATGGTTTTAGGATGGTTTAAGAGTGGTTTTAACGTGATTTGATGATACTTTTAGGATGGTTTAAGAGTGGTTTTAACGTGATTTGATGATACTTTTAGGATGGTTTAAGAGTGGTTTTAACGTGATTTGATGATACTTTTACGATGGTTTTAGGATGGTTTAACAGTGGTTTTAACGTGATTTGATGATACTTTTAGGATGGTTTAAGAGTGGTTTTAACGTGATTTGATGATACTTTTACGATGGTTTTAGGATGGTTTAAGAGTGGTTTCAACGTGATTTGATACTTTTACGATGGTTTTAGGATGGTTTAAGAGTGGTTTTAACGTGATTTGATGATACTTTTAGGATGGTTTAAGAGTGGTTTTAACGTGATTTGATGATACTTTTACGATGGTTTTAGGATGGTTTAAGAGTGGTTTTAACGTGATTTGATGATACTTTTACGATGGTTTTAGGATGGTTTAAGAGTGGTTTGAACGTGATTTGATGATACTTTTACGATGGTTTTAGGATGGTTTAAGAGTGGTTTTAACGTGATTTGATACTTTTACGATGGTTTTAGGATGGTTTAAGAGTGGTTTTAACGTGATTTGATGATACTTTTAGGATGGTTTAAGAGTGGTTTTAGCGTGATTTGATGATACTTTTACGATGGTTTTAGGATGGTTTAAGAGTGGTTTTAACGTGATTTGATGATACTTTTACGATGGTATTAGGATGGTTTAAGAGTGGTTTTAACGTGATTTGATGATACTTTTACGATGGTTTTAGGATGGTTTAAGGGTGGCTTTAGCATGGTTTAAGGGTAGTTTTAGTTCATTTGAGGATACTTTCACGATTGTTTTAGGATAGTTTAAGGGTGGTTATAGAATGGTTTAAGTGTGATTTTAGGATGATGTGAGGATGAGAGGTACGGATATGTAAACACAATAATACCCATAGATTTGGGATATGACCACACAATAAGCAGTTTTATATAATGATTTTAAAGGCTTTTAAATGATGATAATGATTATAAAGGCTTTTAAATGATGATAATGATTTAAAAGGTTTTTAAATGATGATAATGATTTTAAAGGCTTTTAAATGATGATAATGATTATAAAGGCTTTTAAATGATGATAATGATTATAAAGGCTTTTAAATGATGATAATGATTTCAAAGATTTTTAAATGATGATAATGATTTTAAAGGCTTTTAAATGATGATAATGATTATAAAGGCTTTTAAATTATGATAATGATTTCAAAGGTTTTTAAATGATGATAATGATTTTAAAGGCTTTTAAATGATGACAATGATTATAAAGGCTTTTAAATGATGATAATGATTTCAAAGGTTTTTAAATGATGATAATGATTTTAAAGGCTTTTAAATGATGACAATGATTATAAAGGCTTTTAAATGATGATAATGATTTCAAAGGCTTTCAAATGATGATAATGATTTTAATGGCACAGACGAGCCTATAACACTACCTTAGATATTGTTTTAGAACCTCTATGGAGGAGTCAGCCAGATGGTTAAGGGAAGATGAGAGGGAACAATTGTACAACCTACCAGGTGCCAGCGAGAGTGCCAGAGGTTAATATCCTGCAAGATACGTGGCTGACAGCCAAGTGTCAGATGTCTGACGTGGGAGACAGGGAAGAGCCACTAAAACATTAACAGGCACTCACTTCACGGGGGAGGAAAGAATAGATGAAAGCATCGAGTTGACGAGGCGGGGATGAAAGGAATCAGAGACAGCAGATGGTGGGGAGAAAGGCGTGAAAGACAGCGATGACACCTTGTCAGGAAATGGGAAACAGTGCAAGAATGCGAGAGAGAAATACTTTAACGTATGAGATATATTGTCTATAAAATAACACAGTGTAAAATGTTCTTTAATCAACCCTTTATATATATATATATATATATATATATATATATATATATATATATATATATATATATATAATATAAAGGAGGGGTGTTAATGTTGCAGTTTAAAAACTGTAGTGTAAAGCACCCTTCTGGCAAGACAGTGATGGAGTGAATGATGGTGAAAGTTTTTCTTTTTCGGGCCACCCTGCCTTGGTGGGAATCGGCCAGTGTGATAATAAATATATATATATATATATATATATATATATATATATATATATATATATATATATATATATCATTTTGATCTAGCTAATGTATTGCAGATTCATATATATATAAAATCTGCAGATTTTGCATGAGCAGGTCGAGAAATTTAGCCTTTCCGGTGCTACGGAAATTTATTTCACGTGAGGGAATAAGCAACTCTATTTCTCGGAGGATGTATATTGTAATTGGGTTTTGGAAAGGGTTACCGTTATATATCCCTGGTGGGCGACGCCAGGTGCAAAACATCCAGCAGGTTAATGGTGAGAGGCAGTCAGGAATTTTGTTAAGGGATTTGATTGGGATGGATAAAACGGGTGCAGGAGGGACGGAGAGAACGCCAAGGAGGATAAGTGTGGAGGCAGGGAAGTATTGGAGGAATTTGTTAGTGGAGGAGTGTAGACACACACGTGGAGGGATGGATAAACTTAGACACACACACAAGGGGGATGGATGAACGTAGACACACACTTGGGGGGGGTTGGATAAACGTAGAGATACACAAGGGGGAATGGATAAACGCAGACACACACACACACAAGGGGGAATGGATAAACGCAGTCACACACACAAGGGGGAATGGATAAACGTAGAGACAAACATGGAGGGGTGGATAAACAGATATACACACATGGAAGGAGGGATAAACACTGACGAGACTAGCAGAAAATGAAGGAATGGATAACACAAACGTAGAGAAAAGTGATGAACATGAAATAAACAAGGAAGAGAAGGGGAGAATAAACATGGAAGAGGTGTAGCAACAGCTGAGATAAACGAATAAAAGGAATGTGCAAAATAAATTCGTAGTGGAGGAATGGATGACTTCAATATGAGGGAGACAGGAAGCAATAAAATAAAAGAGGAACTGGGAAAAACAAGTAAACGCAGGAGGAGGAAGATCAAATAAATAAATGACCCAGAGGACAGAGTAAATAATGATTACAGTTGAGTGAAAAAAAAGGCTAGAAACAAGCAAGACTTGTATGGAAACATTTCGCCCACCAGAAGCTAGATCAGTCTTATGTTTCGCCCACAAGTTGTACTGTAGGTGGAGAAGATATATTGGTTAATAAAGCCAGTTGACGACTTTGTCCTGTTGGTTGTGTCCTGGAGACGGTGTCCCGGAGACGGCGACCTGGAGACGGTGTCCCGGAGACGGTGTCCTGGGACGGTGTCCTGGGACGGTGTCCCGGAGACGGTGTCCTGGAAACGGTGTCCTGGAGACGGTGTCCTGGAGACGGTGTCCCGGAGACGGTGTCCTGGAGGTGTCCTGGAGACTGTGTCCCGGAGACGGTATCCTGGAAATGGTGTCCTGGAGACGGTGTCCTGGAGACGGTGTCCTGCCAAAACTACGGAGATATCGAAGCTTCTCATGTTTAGTACAACTGTATTGCCAAGACTAATGACCACAAAAAGTAAAAAATTATGTTTTTTTTTTTACCATATTCATCCTTGATAAGTCTAGCATTTTTCCACTTCAAGTGGCCGTCACTGTTCCAATAAATAACACAGATATAATAAATATGGTCAGTATGACAGGAGTATTTATGTTCAGTGACACGAATGTGTTGTCTCTTCCTGTCTCTCCTACGTATATATTCTCGCAACCTCCACATGGTATGACAATCTCCGGCTTTTGGTTTCATCAAAACAAGTAGGATTCTTGGTGATCAAACGTGTACTTGGGAGTTCTGAGAACCGACAAGTTAATCTTGATACAGGGAATTGTATGCTTGTCTAACTTATAGGCATGACCTACTTCCACGTGTGGATTTGTCCAAGGTGACACTGCCTACGACTGCTTCACCTCATATGTCTGCAATATATAAGCCGCTTCTTCTCTCATATGCTGTATTTTTTCAAGATTGATGGATTGATTACATCGACTACAGGCTGAGGGACTGATTACCTCAAACCCATCCTGATTTTTTCAACCATTTTCCTTTGTATTGGACTGATGAAGTCAATGTGTGGCGAAACGTTTCCCCAATAAAGATACCCAAGTGTTTCACATGTGTCTAATTTATCAGTGCTAAGAGTGTTAGGTACTTTAGGACTGTGCTTAGAGACGGCACTGAAAATTATATTAGCCATCTTACCGTGCGTCAAAATGACAGATCTTTGACGAGGTTGGTTGGTTAATAAGTTGTAAAGTCTGTCGAATACACGATGGTCATTATGGCTGCAGATATGTTTACCACCTGCCAAGAATGCTGTAACAAAGATTAAAATACATTCTCCGTGTATATACACTAAAAAATAAACACACACAGCTCAGCGCACGGCGTCTACAATCACGGATAAAATGAGAGAAGCGTAGTTTAGAGAATCCCTGGTGGATGTGGTCACACTCCTCTTCAAGGCATTGAAAGCAACATATCCAGCCCCTGGGAGAGAATCCAGTGACAACTCCGCGAGACGTCTTATTGTCGTCTTCAGAGTGTGAGGTTTCACGTTCACTCTGAAAGACGGTTTATCGTGAAATCTGCATAGAAACACAATGGGAACGGGAAGGTTGTCTTCTAGTGTGAACTGAATGGAGGAGGAGGAGGAGGGGGCAGTGAAATAAATGAGGAGCTGGGGGAACAGGAGAAATAAACGAAGAGCAGATAGAACAACATGAGAAACAAGGAGCTGGAGGAACAGGAGAAATAAAGGAAGAGCTGGAGAAACAGGAGAAATAAAGGAAGAGTTGCTGGGGGAACAGGAGAAATATACGAAGAGGAGCTGGAGGAACAGGAGAAATAAACGAAAAGGAGCTGGAGGAACAGGATAAATAAACGAAGAGGAGCTGGAGGGACAGAAGAAATAAACGAAGAGGAGCTGGAGGAACAGGAGAAATAAACGAGGAACTGAAACAACGATGAAGTGAATCGAAGAAAACGTCCAAGAAGTAACTGATAAGAAAGACATTTGATGTTCATATGAAAACTGGGAAAAAAATAAATAATAATAACGAAATTAAAAACACAATGAACTTCATGTTATAACGTGTGAATAATAATAATAATAATAATAATAATAATAATAATAATAGCAGCAATAATATTAAAAATATTATCACTTCACTAATATCTACTACTACGACTACTACCACTACTAGTACTATTACTACTCTTACTACCACTACTACTACATTCAGTAATAATAAAAAATGTTATTAGATTCAGTAAAGTGTTAGGCCTAAGTTACGCCAGGATTAAGGTTAAGGCAGCAATCTCTGTTGTTCACAGCCTACAAATATTATCTAATCTTAAACAGCGCTAAAAGTTTGAGTATCTCTAGGTGTGTTAACAGCTGTGTTAATTATCACTTTATTCAGCACACACACACACACACACACACACACACACACACACACACACACACACACACAGCAACAAGGGGTCACAGTTGGAAGTTGAAGAATCAGATGAATCACAGGGATGTTAGGAAGTATTTCTTCAGTCATAGAGTTGTCAGGAAGCAGAATAGTCTGCGAAATGTTGTAGTGGAGGCAGGATCCATACATAGCTTTAAGAAGAGGTTTCATAAAGCTCATCGAGCAGGAAGAGTGACCTAGTAGCGACCAGTGAAGAAGCGGGTCCAAGAGCTGTGACACGACCCCTGCAACCACAACTAGGTGAATACACGTTAATGTTACCTTGTTCGCTCTGACACGCGTCTGTTGGATGTCCAAGCCCTTAACAAACAAAACCCTCTTTAAACCTTTGCCCTTCAAAGTTTTCTGGGACGACCACTACCTATCTTTTGCTAGTCCCCATCTCTAAGATAAGATAAAATTTCGTTCGTATTTCTAACCCTTCAGGGTTTGCCACCCAGAATAACCCAAGAAAGGCAGTGCGTCATCGAGGACTGACTTATTTCCAATGGGGTCCTCAATCTTGTCCCCCAGGATAAGACCCACACCAGTCGACTAACACGCAGGTACCTACCTGCTGCTAGGTGAGCAGGGCAACAGGTGTAAGGAAACGAGAAGAAACGTTTCTACCCCGCCGGGAATCGAACCCAGGCAGTCCTAGTGTGAAGCGAAAGCTTTGGCAGCCAGACCACGGGGTCACCCATCCTTACCATCCTCTCAGAACATCAAAAATATTTTAACAACCCCTCTTCAGTTCTCTCAATAATACCTCTATTAACCCAACACCTTCTAATGTCCAAACTCTGTATTTCTGGAAAATTCTGCTGTGTGAAGACACTGCAGCCTTAATTCTACCGAACGCCTCAACAACCCCTAATTACCTGTACTCTCTCTAAGCCACCTTTCATCCAGTATTTGCTTATAGCTTTCACTATCGCCTCTTTTAATTAAACTCTCAATTCACTCTTACCCGCTGTTGACTTTCTCTTTATTCCCAATACACGTCACATAGTTAACGTTGTAGCTTTATAAACTGCAGTGTAAAGCACCTCTCTAGCAAGACAGTGATGGAGTGAATGATGATGAAAGTTTTTCTTTTTCGGGCCACCTTGCCTCGGTGGGAATCGGCCGATGTGTTAATTAATATTATATATATATATATATATATATATATTATATATATATATATTATATATATATATTATATATATATATTATATATATATATATATATACCTATATATATAGGTAGTAGGTTGGTAGACAGCAACCACCCAGGGAAGTACTACCGTCCTGCCAGATGACTGTGAAACAAAAACCTGTAACTGTTTTGCATGATGGTAGGATTGCTGGTTTCTTTTTCTGTCTCATAAACACGCTAAGATAACAGGGATATCTTGCTACTCCTACTTACACTTTGGTCACACTTCATAGACACGCACATGCATATATATATATATACATACATCTAGGTTTTTCTCCTTTTTCTAAATAGCTCTTGTTCTTTTTATTTCTTCTATTGTCCATGGGGAAGTGGAAAAGAATCTTTCCTCCGTAAGCCATGCGTGTCGTATGAGGCGACTAAAATGCCGGGAGCAATGGGCTAGTAACCCCTTCTCCTGTATACAATTACTAAAAAAGAGAAGAAGAAAAACTTTATAAAACTGGGTTGCTTAAATGTGCGTGGATGTAGTGCGGATGACAAGAAACAGATGATTGCTGATGTTATGAATGAAAAGAAGTTGGATGTCCTGGCCCTAAGCGAAACAAAGCTGAAGGGGGTAGGAGAGTTTCAGTGGGGGGAAATAAATGGGATTAAATCTGGAGTATCTGAGAGAGTTAGAGCAAAGGAAGGGGTAGCAGTAATGTTAAATGATCAGTTATGGAAGGAGAAAAGAGAATATGAATGTGTAAATTCAAGAATTATGTGGATTAAAGTAAAGGTTGGATGCGAGAAGTGGGTCATAATAAGCGTGTATGCACCTGGAGAAGAGAGGAATGCAGAGGAGAGAGAGAGATTTTGGGAGATGTTAAGTGAATGTATAGGAGCCTTTGAACCAAGTGAGAGAGTAATTGTGGTAGGGGACTTGAATGCTAAAGTAGGAGAAACTTTTAGAGAGGGTGTGGTAGGTAAGTTTGGGGTGCCAGGTGTAAATGATAATGGGAGCCCTTTGATTGAACTTTGTATAGAAAGGGGTTTAGTTATAGGTAATACATATTTTAAGAAAAAGAGGATAAATAAGTATACACGATATGATGTAGGGCGAAATGACAGTAGTTTGTTGGATTATGTATTGGTAGATAAAAGACTGTTGAGTAGACTTCAGGATGTACATGTTTATAGAGGGGCCACAGATATATCAGATCACTTTCTAGTTGTAGCTACACTGAGAGTAAAAGGTAGATGGGATACAAGGAGAATAGAAGCATCAGGGAAGAGAGAGGTAAAGGTTTATAAACTAAAAGGGGAGGCAGTTAGGGTAAGATATAAACAGCTATTGGAGGATAGATGGGCTAATGAGAGCATAGGCAATGGGGTCGAAGAGGTATGGGGTAGGTTTAAAAATGTAGTGTTAGAGTGTTCAGCAGAAGTTTGTGGTTACAGGAAAGTGGGTGCAGGAGGGAAGAGGAGCGATTGGTGGAATGATGATGTAAAGAGAGTAGTAAGGGAGAAAAAGTTAGCATATGAGAAGTTTTTACAAAGTAGAAGTGATGCAAGGAGGGAAGAGTATATGGAGAAAAAGAGAGAAGTTAAGAGAGTGGTGAAGCAATGTAAAAAGAGAGCAAATGAGTAGTGGGTGAGATGTTATCAACAAATTTTGTTGAAAATAAGAAAAAGTTTTGGAGTGAGATTAACAAGTTAAGAAAGCCTAGAGAACAAATGGATTTGTCAGTTAAAAATAGGAGAGGAGAGTTATTAAATGGAGAGTTAGAGGTATTGGGAAGATGGAAGGAATATTTTGAGGAATTGTTAAATGTTGATGAAGATAGGGAAGCTGTGATTTCGTGTATAGGGCAAGGAGGAATAACATCTTGTAGGAGTGAGGAAGAGTCAGTTGTGAGTGTGGGGGAAGTTCGTGAGGCAGTAGGTAAATGAAAGGGGGTAAGGCAGCCGGGATTGATGGGATAAAGATAGAAATGTTAAAAGCAGGTGGGGATATAGTTTTGGAGTGGTTGGTGCAATTATTTAATAAATGTATGGAAGAGGGTAAGGTACCTAGGGATTGGCAGAGAGCATGCATAGTTCCTTTGTATAAAGGCAAAGGGGATAAAAGAGAGTGCAAAAATTATAGGGGGATAAGTCTGTTGAGTGTACCTGGTAAAGTGTATGGTAGAGTTATAATTGAAAGAATTAAGAGTAAGACGGAGAATAGGATAGCAGATGAACAAGGAGGCTTTAGGAAAGGTAGGGGGTGTGTGGACCAGGTGTTTACAGTGAAACATATAAGTGAACAGTATTTAGATAAGGCTAAAGAGGTCTTTGTGGCATTTATGGATTTGGAAAAGGCGTATGACAGGGTGGATAGGGGGGCAATGTGGCAGATGTTGCAAGTGTATGGTGTAGGAGGTAGGTTACTGAAAGCAGTGAAGAGTTTTTTACGAGGATAGTGAGGCTCAAGTTAGAGTATGTAGGAAAGAGGGGAATTTTTTCCCAGTAAAAGTAGGCCTTAGACAAGGATGTGTGATGTCACCGTGGTTGTTTAATATATTTATAGATGGTGTTGTAAAGAAGTAAATGCGAGGGTCTTGGCAAGAGGCGTGGAGTTAAAAGATAAAGAATCACACACAAAGTGGGAGTTGTCACAGCTGCTCTTTGCTGATGACACTGTGCTCTTGGGAGATTCTGAAGAGAAGTTGCAGAGATTGGTGGATGAATTTGGTAGGGTGTGCAAAGAAGAAAATTAAAGGTGAATACAGGAAAGAGTAAGGTTATGAGGATAACAAAAAGATTAGGTGATGAAAGATTGAATATCAGATTGGAGGGAGAGAGTATGGAGGAGGTGAACGTATTCAGATATTGGGAGTGGACGTGTCAGCGGATGGGTCTATGAAAGATGAGGTGAATCATAGAATTGATGAGGGAAAAAGAGTGAGTGGTGCACTTAGGAGTCTGTGGAGACAAAGAACTTTGTCCTTGGAGGCAAAGAGGGGAATGTATGAGAGTATAGTTTTACCAACGCTCTTATATGGGTGTGAAGCGTGGGTGATGAATGTTGCAGCGAGGAGAAGGCTGGAGGCAGTGGAGATGTCATGTCTGAGGGCAATGTGTGGTGTGAATATAATGCAGAGAATTCGTAGTTTGGAAGTTAGGAGGAGGTGCGGGATTACCAAAACTGTTGTCCAGAGGGCTGAGGAAGGGTTGTTGAGGTGGTTCGGACATGTAGAGAGAATGGAGCGAAACAGAATGACTTCAAGAGTGTATCAGTCTGTAGTGGAAGGAAGGCGGGGTAGGGGTCGGCCTAGGAAGGGTTGGAGGGAGGGGGTAAAGGAGGTTTTGTGTGCGAGGGGCTTGGACTTCCAGCAGGCATGCGTGAGCGTGTTTGATAGGAGTGAATGGAGACAAATGGTTTTTAATACTTGACGTGCTGTTGGAGTGTGAGCAAAGTAACATTTATGAAGGGATTCAGGGAAACCGGCAGGCCGGACTTGAGTCCTGGAGATGGGAAAGTACAGTGCCTGCACTCTGAAGGAGGGGTGTTAATGTTGCAGTTTAAAAAACTGTAGTGTAAAGCACCCTTCTGGCAAGACAGTGATGGAGTGAATGATGGTGAAAGTTTTTCTTTTTCGGGCCACCCTGCCTTGGTGGGAATCGGCGGTGTGTGATAATAAAAAAAAAAAAATATATAATATATATATATATATATATATATATATATGTGTGTGTGTGTGTTGTGTACTCACCTATTTGTACTCACCTATTTGTGGTTGCAGGGGTCGAGTCACAGCTCCTGGCCCCGCCTCTTCGCTGATTGCTACTAGGTCCTCTCTCTCCCTGCCCCATGAGCTCTATCATACCTCGCCTTAAAACTATGTGTGTGTGTGTGTGTGTGTGTGTGTGTGTGTGTGTGTGTGTGTGTGTTGCACCTTCTAAAAAACGCATCCTGAAGACTATATCTCAGTTTATTTCCTAACACAGTATCCAACAAACTGCGATCATCACCAACAATATGGTTTCTCGTGTACACATCCTCTTTCTCAATATGCGTATTACCTCCTACCAAGCTTTTTTCTTATATTCACGATTCAATTGGAAGACCCCAATTGTGATTTATCCCCGGCCTTCCAGACTTACTACTACGCCCTCTACAACAGTTTCTTCCACTTTGGTATTTAAGTCAATCACAATAGTATTTGACTCAAGAAATCGTAATGACACGATTGCAAATAAACCATACCCCCAATTACGATTTCTTGAGTCATGTTGACGGCAGTGAAGGGACTTGAGCTAGAGTTCGTCACGGCCACGCTAGCTGGAGATTCGTCTGTAAAAACTTGCATTTGTGGTCACAGAGGTACCTGTGCTAACCTTCCTATGGTGTAGAAATATACCTAGTTGGATGAATCTTATTGTGGCTAGCTGGTCTAGTGGCTAACGCGACGGGCTGGAGTTTTGAGACTATGACCGCGGGTTCAATCCCGGCCGGGGGTATGGTTCACAATAGTATTTATCTCAATTGGTTTAAGAATCTGAGAATTTACTTAAAACCTGCCAAAATTTCTCTGTCTCTCTCTGTCCTTCTCTTTCTCGACACCTCCTTATACCTAGGTACATAAACACCCTTATTTAATCCATCTAATTCTTGAATTAAACACCTATACCTATCATTTTCTTCCTTAGTTGATCGTTTAACAATTCCACTAAACACTCCTTAACTCTAATTCTCTCATATACACCTGACTTAATTCCATTTACTTCTCCTTACTGAAATATTCCTGTCCCGCTTAACTTTGTTTCGCTTTTTTCAACTATATCCATCATCTTTTCCTCCGTAATATTAACAATAATATTTTCTCATCATCATTACTCAAACGTAAACTCAAACATCTGAGCCTCTAAATTTTAATATTTCGTTTCAGTAATTTATACGGGAAAATGATCTACTAGCCCCTTGCCTCCTGCCTTTTAGTCGACTTCCACAACATGTACGAGATGAGAGGAAACAGTACAAGACAAGAGATATTAAGAAATTAGAAGGAAATCCGGATGAATATGTGTGTATATGGTTTTTGTGTACATGGGGCTTGGACATGCAGCAGGTATATGTGAGCGTGTTAGATAGGAGTGAATGGAGACGAATGGTTTTTGGAACCTGACCAGCTGTTGGAGTGTGAGCAGGGTAATATTTTGTGAATGGATTCACGGAAACTGTTTAGCCGGACTTGAGTCCTGGAGGTGGAGAGTACAATGCCTGCACTTTAAATAGAATATTGGCAGTTTAGAGTGACATCTAAACTGTCGTATCTGAGCACCTCTGTAAAGACAGTGATTATGTATGAATGATGGTCAAAGTGTTGAATAATAATAAATGTGTTTTTTTCTTTCTTGGGTAACCCTGCCTCGGTGGGAGACAGCCGACGTGTAAAAAAAAAAAAAAGCTCCAGAAAGGCAAAAATGATAAACATAATTTCGTTTATTCTGAGCTATATTCAGAATGACTATATCTCAGCTATAGCTATAGTCAGTCTAGTCTCCAGACTTGAGTCTGGAGACTGGACTCAAAACTAAGAACAATGCAATTTTCTTTCTGTAAATCTGGTACTGAGGAAGAATCCGCTTTTGTTAACTTTGGTCTATTTATTATAGGTTTACATACTATGATGTTATGTCTTAATAAATACTTGACAGAAAACGTTCACTGTATATTTCTACATGCAAGTTGCGTACTCGTCAACACGCAAGTTGTGTACTCTTCAACATGCAAGTTGTGTACTCTTCAACAAGCAAGTTGTGTACTCTTCAACATGCAAGTTGTGTTCTCGTCAACATGCAAGTAGTGTACTCTTCAACAAGCAAGTTGTGTACTCTTCAACATGCAAGTTGTGTACTCTTCAACATGCAAGTTGTGTACTCTTCAACATGCAAGTTGTGTACTCTTCAACAAGCAAGTTGTGTACTCTTCAACATGCAAGTTGTGTACTCTTCAACATGCAAGTTGTGTACTCTTCAACAAGCAAGTTGTGTACTCTTCAACATGCAAGTTGTGTACTCTTCAACATGCAAGTTGTGTACTCTTCAACATGCAAGTTGTGCACTCTTTCAACATGCAAGTTGTGCACTCTTTCAACATGCAAGTTGTGTACTCTTCAACATGCAAGTAGTGTACTCTTCAACATGCAAGTAGTGTACTCTTCAATATGCAAGTTGTGTACTCTTCAACATGCAAGTAGTGTACTCTTCAACATGCAAGTAGTGTACTCTTCAACATGCAAGTAGTGTACTCTTCAACATGCAAGTTGTGTACTCTTCAACATGCAAGTAGTGTACTCTTCAACATGCATGTAGTGTACTCTTCAACATGCAAGTTGTGTACTCTTCAACATGCAAGTTGTGTACTCTTCAACATGCAAGTTGTGTACTCTTCAACATGCAAGTAGTGTACTCTTCAACATGCAAGTAGTGTACTCTTCAACATGCAAGTTGTGTACTCTTCAACATGCAAGTTGTGTACTCTTCAACATGCAAGTAGTGTACTCTTCAACATGCAAGTAGTGTACTCTTCAACATGCAAGTTGTGTACTCTTCAACATGCAAGTAGTGTACTCTTCAACATGCAAGTAGTGTACTCTTCAACATGCAAGTTGTGTACTCTTCAACATGCAAGTAGTGTACTCTTCAACATGCAAGTAGTGTACTCTTCAACATGCAAGTAGTGTACTCTTCAACATGCAACTTGTGTACTCTTCAACATATTCTGGAGTGAGCAGAAGAGGCAACGACCTGACAGAGAGATGACAAATACCCAAGAAAGAGCTTAAGACTTTATTTCAAGAGCTTTATCAGAGCTTCAAGGCTCCATTGTGTGCTTAGTAGTCGTATGTTGGTACAGTTTCACATATATAGCAAGGTCTTGCCACTGTTGCGTCATGTTACCTGTGCTGCTGGTCAACGGTGAATCAAGGCACATACGCATCTGGTCAACGGTGTATCAAGGCACATACACTTCTGGTCAACGGTGCATCAAGGCACATACACTTCTGGTCAACGGTGTATCAAGGCACATACACTTCTGGTCAACGGTTGTTTCAAAAAACGCGATTCTAAAAGCTTAGAGATCTCCAGTGAATACTAGAAAGGACTGCCCTTCTAGCATCCAGCCTGTTACTGGGTTTTCGTAACAAGTAGTCAGTATCCTTGTCCAATTATCCATTAGAATTCAGTATTATTCAATATTGCTTCAGGATTACAACTGGTAGGCTACTAACTAGAGAAATTAAAATTTAATAAATTTATTAAGTCTAGAGGTATATTATCAAATTAAATTAAATTAAATTAATCACAGTAATCAAAAATAATATCACATCTCTCGAGTTCAATATTATTGTGCTGAAAGCACATATCACATTTATATTCTTAAGTACTTCTGGTACATTAACATTTAATAAGATATTACAAATATGTACAAGTAAGTGTGTATGTGTTTAAGTGCTCTAAGTAGTTCACTATGTCTCACGACTCGACTAGACTTAAACAAGTGACTGACAAAGTCCTCTCATAAACTAACTTTTGGACGACTGGCAACCAGAACAGTCTGCTTGAACATATAAAAGAATGCTAAGCCCAATAGCCATATAACAAGCAACTGCGACACAGAATCAGGAACAAGGAGATAATATAACGACACTAAGTAGGGACCATCTGCAGATCCTCCACAAAAGTCACAAAACTCCCGTACTACTGAATCTAAGTTCAGCATAAGAAAATCCCTGACTGTGATAATACACAGATATCAGTACAAGTTAAGTGAGAAGTTACAGCTCAGGACCTGAGGTGTTCAGAGTGTCTATGAGACACACAACCTCAGTACAACGTCGAAAATCACTAAGTCTATACAATGTTCTGAGAACAGAATTCTACAGAACTAACAAGAATAATGAGACAGACAATCTGTCCAACCACCAAGAGAGTCTAGACCAGACTGAATACTTCAGGCGAGGTGAGGACACCCCCCCCTCGATCACGTGATAGCTCCGTGGACAACTGCAGCTCAGAAGCCGGCAGTCTAACGAGCTACAAGCGATAATTACAGTAGTTTGACAATCAAGACTTGAACTGAGCACTTAATATGTTACATCCTAACAACATAAGTCAAATAACAATATAAAGCAATACATTTACGATTTAGCTATTATCGCAAATATAAGCAACATAAAATTATATGAAAAGGTAATAATTATATATATGCATAATAATCATTGCAACCCATTCAGGGGTTGCAACAACGGTGCATCAAGGCACATACGCATCTGGTCAACGGTGCATCAAGGCACATACACTTCTGGTCAACGGTGCATTAAGGCACATACACTTCTGGTCAACGGTGTATCAAGGCACATACACTTCTGGTCAACGGTGTATCAAGGCACATACACTTCTGGTCAACGGTGCATCAAGGCACATACACTTCTGGTCAACGGTGCATCAAGGCACATACACTTCTGGTCAACGGTGCATCAAGGCACATACACTTCTGGTCAACGGTGCATCAAAGCATATACGCTTCTGGTCAACGGTGCATCAAGGCACATATGCATCTGATCAACGGTGCATCAAGGCACATACACTTCTGGTCAACGGTGCATCAAGGCACATACACTTCTGGTCAACGGTGCATCAAGGCACACACACTTCTGGTCAACGGTGCATCAAGGCACTTTACCTTCTGGTCAACGGTGCATCAAGGCACATACACTTCTGGTCAACGGTGCATCAAAGCATATACGCTTCTGGTCAACGGTGCATCAAGGCACATATGCATCTGATCAACGGTGCATCAAGGCACATACACTTCTGGTCAACGGTGCATCAAGGCACATACACTTCTGGTCAACGGTGCATCAAGGCACACACACTTCTGGTCAACGGTGCATCAAGGCCCCATACACTTCTGGCCAACGGTGCATCAAGGCACACACACTTCTGGCCAACGGTGCATCAAGGCACATATACTTCTGGTCAACGGCGCATCAAGGGACATACACGTCAAACTAAATTAAAATTTAACTATGATCCTGTAATATTTTCATTTTGAATGTGAAAACGACATTGGGTTTCAACTGTCCTTGAGAGATACTGAAACGAGGTTCTGATCCGTTTAAACCGACTCGAAGATTTTACAATTCTCAAAAATATAATTAATTTTGGGGGTTATTGTTGTTTCTTCTCCAGTGGATGTTGTTTTGAGTCTTCACATGCTGGAATAGAACCGAGTTTTCTTGTGCAAATTTATCTAATGGATCTTTTATGTTCAGTTAGGCATGAGTCCAAATTTCTGCCAGTTTAACCTACGTATCCCAGATTACAGGCTCAGCAAGGGCTTTGATATACTCACGGGTATTTCTTTGCAAAGAAAAATTTTGCTGATTTTGGGAACGCAGTTCAATAACTTACGGGAGAGCACATCGCTCTATGTAATTTTTGATAAATAAGATACTTGTGTAACACTTGGGAATCTTTATCATGAAAGATGTTTCGCCAGCCAGTGGCTTCTTCAGTCCAGTGCAAAGAAACGGTGAAAGAGGAGTAGTAGTTTGAGGTCATCAGTCCCTCAGGCTGGAGTTGATGTGTTTATTCCATCACGATCGATCGACTGAACACATCAACTCTAAACTGAGGGACTGATTACCTCAAACTCATTTGCATTGGACTGAAGAAGCCGTTGAATGGGGACACGTTTCTAGAATAATGATTCCCAAGTGTTCTTGCACAAGTGTCTTATTTATCAAGTTGTTGGTTTTCTGTACCATTTATTCAAACTGTATACTGATATGAGTACTGTTTGATTTATCTAGTTTCTATGGGTTTGAAAAGTTGTGTTAGATTCTATAGGCATTACTTTGGCTATATGTCTGTAGAAGAAAAAAAATACAGAAATAGGTAAAGGAGAAATGGGAATAACCATTACCTTTAGCCTGTTTCCTGAGACACATTATATAATGACATTAGCAGTACAGTAATGAATGAATTTATGGTATCTAGATAGAGCCTTGCTTAAAACACTTTATAGCTCATACATGCGACCTGTTCTAGAGTACGCAGCGCCTGTGGGGAACCCACACTTAGTAAAACTCATTGTGGAACTTGAAATGTAAGGAGAACTTCAAGACTCCGGTGGCCTGGTGGCTAAAAGCTCCCGCTTCACACACGGAGGGCCCGGGTTCGATTCCCGGCGGGTGGAAACATTTCGACACGTTTCCTTACACTATTGTTCTGTTCACCTAGCAGCAAATAGGTACCTGGGTGTTAGTCGACTGGTGTGGGTCGCATCCTGGGGGACAAGATTAAGGACCCCAATGGAAATAAGTTAGACAGTCCTTGATGACGAACTGACTTTCTTGGGTTATCCTGGGTGGCTAACCCTCCGGGGTTAAAAATCCGAACGAAATCTTATCTTATCTTGACTTGTATCTGAGCTGAGGGAAAGAACTGTGGAGAAAAACTGCTGAAACTGTGCCTTATCTCACAGTAATAGGTAAAAAACAAGAGGGGATATGATTACAACATATAAAATATTACGAGGCATGGACAGAGTAATCAAGGATGAACTCTCCACCAGCGTGATAACAAGAACAATTGAGGCACAATTGGAAATTTCACATTAAAAGCAGACTTGAAACAGAGGAACAGAGGTTCAATTATAGATGCGCTAAGGTTCAGTCATGTAACCCGGCCGATGGCTAGGAGCAGGGATCAGGGGCTGGAGTTCAATGTCACAGACAGACACACACACATACACTTACACACATTCAGATGAGTCACAGGGATGTTAGGAAGTATTTCTTCAGCCATAGAGTTGCCAGGAAGTGGAATAGTCTGGCAGGTAATGTAGTGGAGGCAGGAACCATACATAGTTTTAAGACGAGGTATGATAAAGCTCATGGAGCAAGAAGAGAGAGGACCGACTGCGCTGTATTACGTAACTAATTTGCGTCCTATGTAAGTTGGGGATGAATGATGACGCTTCGGGGACTTCTTTACTTTATTTGGGTTTGTGGTACACAGGCAGTGTGTTTAGGTGCCCTGGGCGACCCAGTGGGCCATACCCGCAAGGGTATGGAGTGGAGTGTTGACTCTAGGTTGCTTGGTCTCCAAGTGAGGGCGAGGCAGGCCTGGGTATGCCCACCCAGAGGCCTGCCCTCTGGTGGATACTATGGAAACTAGCCATGTAGGCTTACTGTCTACATTTTGCTAGGCCACCTACCCATGGTCTTCCATCGACATGTGGACATGGACAAAAACAAAAAACTTCCTACAGTTAGGGATGATAAAAAGGGGGGTGTGCTGAACATCGTGGTCCAAGGCAGTTAGCCTCGGCGGGAGTCATTGAATGCCTTCCTGCTTCTGATCAAATATTGCAACACAGGAGGCATCGTTGCGGCCGAGCTGTGGCGTAACAGGGTGCGGTCTCCTCTGGAACGGTGAAGCAGTCATGTAGTAGTCGCTGCAGGGGTTACTCAACCTTGGGCAAAACCTGCTGGTGCCCTCGAGTGAGGTATCGTCAGTACTCAGAAACTGGGCGGGACTACTTCTGGCAAGCGACTCAGGACATTTCTCGGCTGGTACTGTCACTGGGGCTGTCACTGCCAGCGAATGTGGAGTGAGTCGTGGTAGGGACGACTCAGGCAAAGCATCTGGGAGTCATAGCAGCATACACCATAACTGGTGTGAACAGGCTAGCAGTCAAAGTGACATCATCTTTGTGCAGGCTGCTCACTGAAGCTGTGACACGAGTCAGACAATCGCCTACCGACAGGGCTACTGTGGCTTGATGATGTCATCCTCTCGACAGAGTTGGAGTCATATCAGAGGTTAGTCTAAGCGTTCTCAGATTGGTTTTCTACACATAACTGCACTCTGACGGTCAGGAGGTGGAGTGAAACAAGTCTCAACGGGGAGTCGTAGCAAGTACGACTCAGGCGTCTACAAACAGTGAGCATAAGAGCTTTCTAAACATGGGGACTCAGATGCTCGTAAACTGACGCCTGGACTGACTAATGTCAGCTGTCAAGGGCCACAACGGGTGACATGTAACACAAGGGTGTTACCAATGGTCTGGACTCAGACCATACTGTGGTTTACACCTGGGCTCAGACCACACACACTAGGACATAAGGAAAACTTGTACACACCCACACTGCACATGCAGTTGCATGGCTTGCACTAGCAAATGACGCTTTTCTGTGCAAAAATCGACACTAAGGCATTCACGAACATGTGATAACACTGGTAAGGAACACTGAGAGGAATTATCCCTTGACAAATGTTCTCTCAATAGTCTCGATAATGCTGCAACAAATTGCTCACTGTGAAACTATAATACTGTCAATGTGACATGTGGTGATGTCAGGCGTGATGTCATGAGGGATGTTGTGGGGTGACATCGCGAGGTGACATCAGGCAGACGTTCAAGGTAACGTCAGATGACGTCAGGCAAACGTCCTGGGTGCCGTCGCGAGGTGACGTCGGGCAGACGTCCTGGGTGCCGTCGCGAGATGACGTCGGGCAGACGTTCTGGGTGACGTCCTGGAGTGACGTCGGGCAGCATCGTGGATGATGTCTCAAGGTGACATCAGGCAACGCCCAGGGTGACGTCAGGCAGACATTGTGGGTGAAGTCGCAAGGTGACGTCGGGCAGACGTCCTAGGTGACGTCCTGGAGTGACGTCGGGCAGACGTCCTAGGTGACGTCCTGGAGTGACGTCGGGCAGATGGCGGGTGACGTAGTGAGGTAACGTCGGGCAGATGTCGGGTGACATAGTGAGGTGATGTCAGGCAGCATCGTGACGTCAGGGGAGTGATGAGGGAAGCATGCTGACATCATGGGTGATGCCAGGCAGCAGACAACAGTATGTGGCTTTAGTAACCCAAGTGGCTTGCTCTTCGTGGATTGTAGATCCCGGTGGCTTTATCCACACGTGACTTCGTGATTCACGTAGCCTTGAGTGACCTCGAGCACTAGGATACACAGCTTTGGCAAAGAATTCACAGTGGTGCGAGATGAGTTTGGGTGGTGCATGGCGATGGAGGATCCGGCCGATTCCTCCGCACCCCGCATACCTACTTGCAGAATCAACCACACTGGACGCAGAGCACCACACAACTCACCTCTGACTTGCTGAAATAGTCGTACTAAGCTGAACAACAACAGAAACATACAGGTGACGCTGAACACTTGGCTGAAGAACAGCGTGGGACGCTGTGAAGACCTAGATATCTAGAAGAAATTCGGCAAATTTCTGCCTCGATCGGTCCTACTGATCCTGTGTCTGAATAAAGAAACTTGCAGGTACGACTTCAGGACAACTCGTAGAGAGACGGATGCTTCTTGTATGGGGAAATGAAGTGGAGACAACATTTTCGTCTTCATTTCTCTCTCTCCGGGCAAACACAACAGCTGGTCTCAACGCTACCACCAATATCGTCAATGAATTGCATATCCTGTGCAAGCCGGGGATGAATGATAAGGCTTTGGAGACTTCTTACTTTATTTGGGTTCGTGGTACACAGGCAGTGTGTTTAAGTGCCATGGGCGACCCAGAGGGCCATGCCCGCGAGGGAGAGAGGAATGGAGTGTTGACTCTAGGTTGCCTGGTCGCCAAGTGAGGGCGAAGAATTCTTGGGAATGCACACCCAGAGACCTGCCCTCTGGCGGACTCTATGGAAACTAGCCATGTAGGCTTACTGTCTACAACTGGAGGACAGGAGAGATAAGGAGGATATAAAATACTGGGAAGACTCAACAAGGTGAGCAGAGACAGAATGTTTCAGAGATGGTACACAGCAACAAAGGGTCACAATTTGAAGTTGAAGACTCAAATGAGTCACAGGGATGTTAGGAAGTATTCCTTCAGTCACAGAGTTGTCAGGAAGTGTAATAGTCTGGAAAGTGATGTAGTGGAGGCAGGATCCATACATAGCTTTAAGAAGAGGTATGATAAAATTCATGGAGCAGGGAGAGTGACCTAGTAGCGACCAGTGAAGAGGCGGAGCCAGCAACTGTGAATCGACCCCTGCAACCATAACTAGTTGAGTACACACACACACACACACACACACACACACACACACACACACACCACTGATGGACTATCAACAGTCCGACTCGTTAGAAGCCGGGTTGCGATTAAGGATGGTTATTGTGTTGTGTATATGTCGATTCGCCCATTTCCTGACACAAATTAGGTTATTGGTTTCCGGGAGCATGCGTTATGTGATAGAGGGGAGATACCCTTACGGGGGGACATGCGGTATGTTATACAGGGGGATACCCCTCCGGGAAAAGCATTATGTGACACAGGGGGATACTTCTCTCTCGGAATCGTGCAGCGTGCGGAACACAGCAAATTTACCCTGTGTCAAATTAAGAGTGAATATACTAGGCGCAGCAAATTACACGCATCTACACCGACACATACCCTGTGATACACACATCTATACTGACACATATCCTGTGATACATCTATACTGACATATCCTGTGATTCACACACCTCCACTGACACATACCCTGTGATACACACATCTATACTGACACATATCCTGTGATACATCTATACTGACATATCCTGTGATTCACACACCTCCACTGACACATACCCTGTGATACACACATCTACACTTATATACCCTTTGTTACGCTCCATCTTCACTGACACACAGACACACATACCCTGTGATACACACATCTACACTTACATACCCTGTGTTACGAAAATCTACACTGAGACACCCTGAGTTACATACATCCACACCTGCGAACACCTTGTGTTACAGACACCACCCACACTGCTTCGGTGATCGAAATCTTCAGCTCCTCCAGGGTTGCAGGTAGTGATGGTACGTAAACAGTGCTCTTCACGCACCCCCAAAGAAAGAAGTCACAAACGCTTAGGTCCGGTGACTCGCAGGCCACTTGCAGAGGTCACCGGGCCTAACTCTTTGTGACTTCTTTCTTTGGGGGTACGTGACCAAATGTTATGATTGAAGATACTCAAATAATCACTTTTGTTAAGGACACTTTAAGCAGTATTTGCTATATATTTGATCAATGAGTTCAGGGGTCACTATATGAATGACGAATAAAGTAATTTCACGTGATAATAAATATTACAAGTAATATAGAGAAAGAAATTAAAGGAACATGCATGCTATGATGGCCAGCGTGCTGCAACAGGAAACAGCCTGGTTGTTCAGGAAAGCTACAGAAAACCGGGCTCCAGGCTAGTCTCTGAGGGCAGTAAAAAACTCTCGATACCAGTCACAGGTATATAACAGGAACTCTGTGGTTCAGTGGTAGAGAGCAAGAGAGAGAGAGAGAGAGAGAGAGAGAGAGAGGGGGTCTGGGACTCTAAATTCTGCCGGACATCCAGTTCGAGACTTCAACCAGATGGGAGTTGGGCGGGGCAGCCAGCATGGTGGGTTGTGGTCTTAAACCAGACGTAAATGTAGGGAGGCAAGAAGCTGGACATTAGCCTTAAACCAGACGTAAAAGGGGCAAGGCAGCCAACACGTTGGATTTAATTCTTAAACCAGGCATGAGAGGGTGAGAGGCAGCCAACACGTTGGATTTAATTCTTAAACCAGACATGAGAGAGTGAGAGGCAGCCAACACGTTGGATTTAATTCTTAAACCAGGCATGAGAGGATGAGAGGCAGCCAACACGTTGGATTTATTTCTTAAACCAGACGTGAGAGGATGAGAGGCAGCCAACACGTTGGGCTTAAGTCTTAACCCAGACATGAGAGCGGCGGGGCAGCCTCCGGGTCCATGCTACCCACGTACAAGCCCAGCTGCAGCTAAATTGTCAGAAAAGAATTTATGGCACGTGCATGATGAGTTTATGAGAATAAACCAGCCGCCCACCGCCCACACCCAACACCCACCCACATCCTACACCCACCCACATCCGCCACCAACCAGCCAAGTCGAAGAAAATAACTAAGTTTATCCTGGAAAACTGGAAGTCTAATCCCTTGATAAATCTCCTTTACATGGTGGGATTTTTTTTGTAAATGCCATTGGAAACATTCAAAATTCAATACCCACTGCAAAGGCCTTTATAGCACGTACTATTCAGTTAAAGGCTTAAGTTAAAGGCTTAAGTCAGTTAAAGGCCTTTATAGCACGTACTATTCAGTTAAAGGCTTAAGTTAAAGGCTTAAGTCAGTTAAAGGCCTTTATAGCACGTACTATTCAGTTAAAGGCTTAAGTTAAAGGCTTAAGTCAGTTAAAGGCCTTTATAGCACGTATTATTCAGTTAAAGGCTTAAGTTAAAGGCTTAAGTCAGCTAAAGGCCTTTATAGCACGTACTATTCAGTTAAAGGCTTAAGTTAAAGGCTTAAGTCAGTTAAAGGCCTTTATAGCACGTAATATTCAGTTAAAGGCTTAAGTTAAAGGCTTAAGTCAGTTAAAGGCCTTTATAGCACGTACTATTCAGTTAAAGGCTTAAGTTAAAGGCTTAAGTCAGTTAAAGGGCTTTATAGCACGTACTATTCAGTTAAAGGCTTAAGTTAAAGGCTTAAGTCAGTTAAAGGCCTTTATAGCACGTACTATTCAGTTAAAGGCTTAAGTTAAAGGCTTAAGTCAGTTAAAGGCCTTTATAGCACGT
>NC_069458.1:16402749-16412749 GCF_026875155.1 Cherax quadricarinatus | reverse complement strand
AGCCCGTCACCCTGAGATTAAAACAAGTTTATGACGCCCATGTGTTAGACCGCGTGTGTAGGGAGCACGCAAGACACGAACACTACGTGTGTAGGGAACACGCAAGACACGAACACTACGTGTGTAGGGAACACGCAAGACACGAACACTACGTGTGTAGGGAGCACGCAAGACACGAACACTACGTGTGTAGGGAGCACACAAGACACAAACACTACGTGTGTAGGGAGCACGCAAGACACGAACACTACGTGTGTAGGGAGCACGCAAGACACGAATACTACGTGTGTAGGGAGCACGCAAGACACGAACACTACGTGTGTAGGGGGCACGCAAGACACGAACACTACGTGTGTAGGGAGCACGCAAGACACGAACACTACGTGTGTAGGGAGCACGCAAGACACGAACACTACGTGTGTAGGGGCACGCAAGACACGAACACTACGTGTGTAGGGAGCACGCAAGACACGAACACTACGTGTGTAGGGAGCACGCAAGACACGAACACTACGTGTGTAGGGAGCACACAAGACACAAACACTACGTGTGTAGGGAGCACGCAAGACACGAACACTACGTGTGTAGGGAGCTCGCAAGACACGAATACTACGTGTGTAGGGAGCACACAAGACACGAACACTGCGTGTGTAGGGAGCACACAAGACACAAACACTACGTGTGTAGGGAGCACGCAAGACACGAACACTACGTGTGTAGGGAGCACGCAAGACACGAACACTACGTGTGTAGGGAGCACGCAAGACACGAACACTACGTGTGTAGGGAGCACGCAAGACACGAACACTACGTGTGTAGGGAGCACACAAGACACAAACACTACGTGTGTAGGGAGCACGTAAGACACGAACACTACGTGTGTAGGGAGCACGCAAGACACGAATACTACGTGTGTAGGGAGCACGCAAGACACGAACACTACGTGTGTAGGGAGCACGCAAGACACGAACACTACGTGTGTAGGGAGCACGCAAGACACGAACACTACGTGTGTAGGGAGCACGCAAGACACGAACACTACGTGTGTAGGGAGCACGCAAGACACGAACACTACGTGTGTAGGGAGCACGCAAGACACGAACATACGTGTGTAGGGAGCACGCAAGACGCGAACACTACGTGTGTAGGGAGCATGCAAGACACGAACACTACGTATGTAGGGAGCACGCAAGACACAAACACTACGTGTGTAGGGAGCACGCAAGACACGAACACTACGTGTGTAGGGAGCACGCAGGACGCGAACACTACGTGTGTAGGGAGCAGGCAAGACACGAACACTACGTGTGTAGGGAGCACGCAAGACACGAACACTACGTGTGTAGGGAGCACGCAAGACACGAACACTACGTGTGTAGGGAGCACGCAAGACACGAACACTACGTGTGTAGGGAGCACGCTAGACACGAACACTACGTGTGTAGGGAGCACGCAAGACACGAACACTACGTGTGTAGGGAGCACGCAAGACACAAACACTACGTGTGTAGGGAACACGCAAGACACGAACACTACGTGTGTAGGGAGCACGCAAGACACAAACACTACGTGTGTAGGGAACACGCAAGACACGAACACTACGTGTGTAGGGACCACGCAAGACACGAACACTACGTGTGTAGGGAACACGCAAGACACGAACACTACGTGTCTAGGGACCACGCAAGACACGAACACTACGTGTGTAGGGAGCACGCAAGACACGAACACCGTGTGTAGGGAGCACGCAAGACACGAATACTACGTGTGTAGGGAACACGCAAGACACGAACACTACGTGTGTAGGGAGCACGCAAAACACGAACACTACGTGTGTAGGGAGCACGGAAGACACGAACACTGCGTGTGTAGGGAGCACGCAAGACACGAACACTACGTGTGTAGGGAGCACGCAAGACACGAACACTACGTGTGTAGGGAGCACGCAAGACACGAACACTACGTGTGTAGGGAGCACGCAAGACACGAACACTACGTGTGTAGGGAGCACGCAAGACACGAACACTACGTGTGTAGGGAGCACACAAGACACGAACTCTGCGTGTGTAGGGAGCACACAAGACACAAACACTACGTGTGTAGGGAGCACGCAAGACACGAACACTGCGTGTGTAGGGAGCACGCAAGACACGAACACTGCGTGTGTAGGGAGCACGCAAGACACGAACACTGCGTGTGTAGGGAGCACACAAGACACATACACTACGTGTGTATGGAGCACACAAGACACGAACACCGCGTGTGTAGGGAGCACGCAAGACACGAACACTACGTGTGTAGGGAGCACACAAGACACAAACACCGCGTGTGTAGGGAGCACGCAAGACACGAACACCAAATTAGTGGTCCCTATGGGCTCCTTTTGTAGTCCAGGTAGTAAGGCTTTGGATAAATTTCATCTACAGCTATGATATATGAGGCTCTTGGTTTTTCTTCCCTGGAAACGTTTGCAACACTTGGTTTTTCTTCCCTGGAAACGTTTGCAACACTTGGTTTTTCTTTCCTGGAAACGTTTGCAACACTTCGCTTTTCTTTTCTGGAAACGTTTGCAACACTTGGCTTTTCTTTCCTGGAAACGTTTGCAACACTGTTTTTCTTTCCTGGAAACGTTTGCAACACTTGGCTTTTCTTTTCTGGAAACGTTTGCAACACTTGGCTTTTCTTTCCTGGAAACGTTTGCAACACTTGGCTTTTCTTTCCTGGAAACGTTTGCAACACTTGGCTTTTCTTTCCTGGAAACGTTTGCAACACTTGGCTTTTCTTTCCTGGAAACGTTTGCAACACTTGGCTTTTCTTTCCTGGAAAGGTTTCTCCCGCCAGTGGCTTCTCCAGTCCAATTCAGAGCAATTGTGGAAGATGAGGAGAAGTTTTAGGTAACACTGATCAAGAACCAAAATTCTTCCGAGACCAGAATAGCAATTTCCAACTAATTTTAGGTCACTCATAATGAATATCATGGTTAAAATTGTTTGTTAGCTCTCCTTTACAATATACACGTACGTGTCACAACAGGTTCCAACAGGCTTGTGGCAGTGTGTTTCTTACCACACTGTCTCACTGTCGTTCATTATTGTTCCAGCAGTCATAGAAGGTTTTGGTGTGCAAGTTTATATTTCGAGGAGAAAGGTAGGTGATTTTCTTAGCCAAACAGGGCGGATGCACCATCTACTGCTGCTTTCTGAGGGACTGATTATAATCAGTCCCTCAGCCTGCAGTCAGTATGTTCAGTCCACTAATCGTGATATATTAGACACATGTGCGACACTTGGGTACCTTTACTATGGACACATTTTGCCACACAGTAGCTTCAGCAGTTCAGTACAAAGAAGAATGGTGAAGATCAGAAGGAGTTTGAGGTAATCAGTCCTTCAGCCTAAAATCGATATAATCGGTCCATTAATCTTGATAAAAATACATCAGGTGAGGTGAAGCATTTGTAGGCAGCATCACCTTGGACAAATCCACAGGTGGAAGTAGATCATGACTATAGGTTAGGCAAGTGTAAAATTCCCAGTATCATGATCCGAAAATGGAAACTGTGATATAGGGCTGTGTTGCTTACTGTTGCGTAGTGTAGTGCTGTGTGTTGTAAATTGTTGTGTAGTGTAGTGCTGTGTTGTGTAGTGCTGTGTTGTGTAGTGCTGTGTTGTGTAGTGCTGTGTATTGTATGTTGTGTAGTGTAGTGCTGTGTTGTGTATGTTGTGTAGTGTAGTGCTGTGTATTGTATGTTGTGTAGTGTAGTGCTGTGTTGTGTAGTGCTGTGTTGTGTAGTGCTGTGTATTGTATGTTGTGTAGTGTAGTGCTGTGTTGTGTAGTGCTGTGTATTGTACATTGTTGTGTAGTGTAGTGCTGTGTTGTGTAGTGCTGTGTTGCGTAGTGCTGTGTTGTGTAGTGCTGTGTTGTGTAGTGCTGTGTATTGTATGTTGTGTAGTGTAGTGCTGTGTTGTGTAGTGCTGTGTATTGTACATTGTTGTGTAGTGTAGTGCTGTGTTGTGTAGTGCTGTGTTGCGTAGTGCTGTGTTGTGTAGTGCTGTGTTGTGTAGTGCTGTGTATTGTATGTTGTGTAGTGTAGTGCTGTGTTGTGTAGTGCTGTGTATTGTACATTGTTGTGTAGTGTAGTGCTGTGTTGTGTAGTGCTGTGTTGCGTAGTGCTGTGTTGTGTAGTGCTGTGTTGTGTAGTGCTGTGTATTGTATGTTGTGTAGTGTAGTGCTGTGTTGTGTAGTGCTGTGTATTGTACATTGTTGTGTAGTGTAGTGCTGTGTTTAGTGTTGCATATAGTGCTGTGTGTTGTATATTGTGTAATGTAGTGTTGTGTTGTGTAGTGCTGTGTTGTGTAGTGTAGTGCTGTGTTGTGTAGTGTAGTGCTGTGTTCTGTAGTGTAGTGCTGTGTTGTGTAGTGTAGTGCTGTGTTCTGTAGTGTAGTGCTGTGTTGTGTAGTGTAGTGCTGTGTTCTGTAGTGTAGTGCTGTGTTGTGTAGTGTAGTGCTGTGTATTGTATGTTGTTGTGTAGTGTAGTGCTGTGTTTAGTGTTGCGTGTAGTGCTGTGTGTTGTAAATTGTTGTGTAGTGTAGTGCTGTGTTGTGTAGTGCTGTATTGTGTAGTGCTGTGTTGTGTAGTGTAGTGCTGTGTTGTGTAGTGATTTGTGCTATAATTTAATGCCTGTATAATTTAGTGGTTCAGAGAACTATTTATCAATCAATCTTTCCCTAACAATAGTCGTCTACTTCCCGTCAGTGGTCCAGGTAGTAAGAACCGAGAGATTAATGTCTTTAACTATGAGTAAGAACCAAGAGATTAATGTCTTTAACTATGAGTAAGAACCAAGAGATTAATGTCCTTAACTATGAGTAAGAACCAAGAGATTAATGTCCTTAACTGAGTAAGAACCAAGAAATTAATGTCCTTAACTATGAGTAAGAACCAAGAGATTAATGTCCTTAACTATGAGTAAGAACCAAGAGATTAATGTCCTTAACTATGAGTAAGAACCAAGAGATTAATGTCCTTAACTATGAGTAAGAACCAAGAGATTAATGTCCTTAACTATGAGTAAGAACCAAGAGATTAATGTCCTTAACTATGACTAAGAACCAAGAGATTAATGTCCTTAACTATGACCCCTGAGGATTCTTTATCCAGAGACAAGGGAATATTGTAGGCACTAATAAAGAAAAGATTTATTAGAGAGAGGGTTGTAAATCAAAGCTGGTGAAAATTTACTATGTAAATCAGAGGGCATTTACACATGGCACTAATTACATAAACTTTTTCCTAGTAATAATTCTCCAACATTATAAATTTGAAGCCGATTGGATGAGGCGTTCTCGAGCTATAAAAAAATCTTGGAGGAGAATTCTGCATTATACAAATATTCAATGTTGAATGGCTCAGTAAACTGGTGGAAGTTAAAAACGCCATAAAAATGGGATTTTCAGTAATTCTCAGATTTCTCTTATTAATTTGTATTCTATTTTTAATTTCTTCAATTCTTTAATGACAAAAAAAAATTGAAATTTGTTACCAGATAAGGACAGCTGAGGAGTTCAAATTAAATTTTACAAAATAGCTCTTACACACTCCAGTAACAATGACAAATTTTCTTTGCATAAGATACATAGGCGTTAAAAGTTTGAAGCCGATAGGCTGAAACATTCACAAATAATTACCATAGAAAAACAATATATATAAAACTTTCTGAATTATATCCCTAAAATTAGCAATATGTAGCTCAATAGTCCTAAGATAATTAAAAACTTCATAAATGTGCCACACTAGTTAACTGGCTCATAACCAGAAAAATATAGCCCTTTTAAGCTATTGTTCAGGAACCATTAGTTCTAGTCTATTTAATGAACTTACACAATCACAATTAAACATAATGCTTGAAATAGCTATACTCGGTTATTTCACGAAGATATACATATACAAAGAAATACTACAAAGAAAGTTGGGAAATTGGCACGAACACACCATAAAATTTTTATACTTTCTCCTAAACAGGTTGCACTAGTGTTGCAGAGGCATACATACGTTATTGTAAGGAGATCGAACCCGGAAACAGTATATACAAGTAACTCGCACGTAGGACAGAGGCTAATGGGGACATTCCGGCACGAGTTGTATCATTTATACATCACTCTGTGACTTCTAAATGTTCCAAGTTGGACCGAAACGTCGTCAGAAGCTTCTCTCTCCTATGCGCGGGTTATTTATGCATTGTTCCAGTCACGGTACTGTACCTCACATACCAATAGCTATAAGAATATAGCCCTAGTTATCGTACACCAGCCTTAAAAATTTGAAGCAAATCGGCTGAAATTATTTCAATTTATAAGGGAAACACTGAATCCACGGAAGAACAAATCTCAGACAGTCAATTAAAGATTTTTCCTACTGAGTTGCATAAAAACATTCCCAGAGAAATTGAATTGAAAAAGTTTGGCGAAAACAAGAAAAACTAGATTAATTATAATGTTACATAAGCATAATCGGACCAAGTCGGACCGAAACGTCGTCGTAAGCTTCTCTCTTTTATGTGCGGGTTATTTGTGTATCGTTCCAGTCACGGTATTAGTGCCTTTTTGTTATTTATAATCTATTGTCTTCAAAAAAGCGTAGGTCGTATGAGAGCTAATCTGTATACATTTATAATCTTGATTTCATTATTTTTGAGCACTAGAAAGAGAGTAGAGAAAACCAGGTATTTAATGTCGACAAGTTGGGGAAACACTTTGTGGAAACTCTTAGGTCCTAGACCTATGTTTACACTTTAAATTTACTGCCATAACTTCAGTTATATCATCTGAGGTGTCTAGTAAACAAATCATACCACGGGTGGGGTTAGAACCCGCGATCAGAGAGTCGCAAAACTCCAGACCGTCGCGTTAGCCACTGGGCCAGCTAGCCACTTAGCGACGGTCTGGAGTCTTGAGACTCTCTGATCGCGGGTTCTAACCCCGCCCGTGGTATGGTTTGTTTACAATCGTGTCATTACGATTCTGTTGCATCTGGATAACTTATAACCTGGGATCCATATTTCGTTGCCAAAGTTATCCATTATATGGGTATCTTTAGGAGAATTGTTCAGAATATGTCATTATATTTTAAGATTATGGTTTTAAAATAACATCATTTTACTCTGTGTATACCTGGAGTATACCTGGAGTATACCTGGAGAGGGTTCCGAGGGTCAACGCCCCCGCGGCCCGGTCTTTTCAAGTTAATACTTTATAAAAACTTGATAAAGCTCTATACAGAGCGAAACCTAGCGGCACTTCTATATAAACTTGCTCTGTGTGTGCTAATACCCAACAGGGAGATAGAAACACGGAAGATATCGTTGACTTTTTATTTCGATCCTCAACTGGAGTCCTCTTCATCAGACACAAAAATGTTTTTCTTGCTGTGTTTTCTCTGAAAGCGTCACATATCAGCAGGTGTGGAGGCGAAAAATCATTTTAACGCGTCGGGTAATAGCACTGATTCAAGGAAACTGAATTATCGTTCATCGCTTATATATATACATATTTTAAGTGCTGAAAATAACGCGATTATAAAGTGCATAATCAGGGATGTATAATTATTTTTTAATTAAGAGGGAAGGATGAAAAAATCGTGATTCATTGGAAAATTTGTAGAGGCTTAATTATTGAGAAAAAAATTTTAATATTTTATTAATTGTAATATGTTATTTTATAGTCCATACTTAAAATATTGTGCTTTATACATATATGCAAATTTTAAACATTCATACGAGCCAAAGTTGAAGACTCAGATGAGTCACAGGGATGTTAGGAAGTATTTCTTCAGTCACAGAGTTGTCAGTGGAAGTAGAATAGTCTGGAAATGGAGGTGGTGGATACAGGATCCATGCATAGCTTGAAGAAGAGGTATGATAAAGCTCACGGAGCAGGGAGTGACCTAATAGCGACCAGTGAAGAGGCGCAGCCAGAACTATAAATTGACCCCTACAACCACAATTAGGCGAGTACACACACACAAATATGGTATACACAAAACACATTCATACACATACGGTACACACACACACACACACACACACACACATACGGTATACACACACACACACACACAGTCTTTATTCATGGGTTTCAGGAGTGTGAAGGGAGGACACAACGAAAGACAGCAGAAAGAAAAACAAGAAATTGAAAACATCATCAAAGAAATAGGGCGAGGACATAACTGAAACAATAAATTTTCAGAGAATAGGGTGGGGATCGGTGGGGTTAACTCGAGGGCGAGAAGTCGGTCTGTAAAACTAATTTTCAAGGCAGAAACAGTCAGGAACAAGATCCTTCAGGAGAAATTACAGTCAAAGGAATCATCAACATACAAGAGGGTGTTCGTAGACAGCGACAGAACGAGAACAGAATGACAGCAGCTAAAGCAAAGGACTCAGACACGACTAGAAAGAGTAAATAGCATATTTGAAAATAAACAGTATATCATTGCATAAAAAAATGTCTAGGTCAGCAAGTTGTGGGATATTAAACCTTGTTTTATTTTCTTATGACATTTATCAGAATGTTAATATAAAGTATTTACTTAGCCAATTTCTTAAACTAAGGAAATGAGGGAGTTACCGCAACTATGGTAGTTTTTTAACTATGGTAGTTCCTTAATTGTGGTACTTCCTTAATTGTGGTAGTTCCTTAATTCTGGTAGTTTCTTAATTATGGTTGTTCCGGTAAATGCTGAAGTGATTAAGTTGAAGCGATTTTATAACTGTGGTAAATCATGTTATTTTAAAAGTTCCTTTAATTGTGGTAGTTACTACAGTTGTGGTAGCTACAGTAATTGTGGTAGTTACTACAGTTGTGGTAGCTACAGTAATTGTGCTAGTTACTACAGTTGTGGTAGCTACAATAATTGTGGAAGTTACTACAGTTTTGGTAGCTACAGTAATTGTGGTAGTTACTACAGTTGTGGTAGCTACAGTAATTGTGGTAGTTACTACAGTTGTGGTAGCTACAATAATTGTGGTAGTTACTACAGTTGTGGTAGCTACAGTAATTGTGATAGTTACTACAGTTGTTGTAGCTACAATAATTGTGGAAGTTACTACAGTTGTGGTAGCTACAATAATTGTGGTAGTTACTACAGTTGTGGTAGCACCAATAATTGTGGTAGTTACTACAGTTGTGGTAGCACCAATAATTGTGGTAGTTACTACAGTTGTGGTAGCACCAATAATTGTGGTAGTTACTACACTTGTGGTAGCACCAATAATTGTGGTAGGTACTACACTTGTGGTAGCACCAATAATTGTGGTAGGTACTACAGTTGTGGTAGCACCAATAATTGTGGGAGTTACTACAGTTGTGGTAGCTGCATTGCCACGAAACAACTCCAACAATTACTGGTGCAATCAAAATGAATGCAATCTCCCTTTGCAATTTTTTATCATTCACTCTATTACTAAAAAGAAATATTCGCTGCACGAATTAAAAACAACTGATCAAAGCAGTTTCAAAAAGTTAATATTGTTAGGGAGTCTGAGGTAGCGTATATATGTAGATTATTTTTTTTAAGCTGTTAAGGTATAGGAAAAATAAAAGGGGAAGGACAGGCGTAGGACGGAGCAAGGGAAGAGACAGGGGGAGAAGGTTGTGTAGACAGGATGAAAGGTGAGAATGTGATAGGAGGAGAGAGGTAAGAGGAGCTATGAGTAGACAGAGAGAGAGGTAAGAGAAGTTATGGATAAACAGGAAGAGAGAGGTAAGAGGAGCTATGAGTAGACAGAGAGAGAGAGGTAAGAGAAGTTATGGATAAACAGGAAGAGAGGTAAGAGGAGCTATGAGTAGACAGAAAGAGAGAGGTAAGAGAAGTTATGGATAAACAGGAAGAGAGAGGTAAGAGAAGTTATGGGTAGATAGGAGGAGAGAGGTAGAAAGTGGTCAAGTGACCTGGCCACTTTAAGTGAGTTTCAAGGGAGTGGGTCCTGTCACACAATAACACG
>NC_069458.1:16380249-16397749 GCF_026875155.1 Cherax quadricarinatus | reverse complement strand
AAAAACACTACTGTACGAAACAATAGCTAGCACTGTAACAACACTATGCGTTTAAAAAAACGCTACTGTACGAAAAAAAAGCTACTGCCGTAAAAAAAGCTCTGACTGAAACAATAGCTACGACTGTAACAAAGTACTGCGTTGAAACAACAGTACTGCACTGTAACCCAAAACTACGCGTTTTAAACAAAAAGCTATGTACTGAAACAATAGCTACTGCACTGTAAAACCACTGTATGAAAAAAAAAGCTACTGCACGTAAAACACTACTGGTTGAAACAACAGTATTTCGTTGAAAAAAGCTCTGCGTTGAAACAAAGCTACTGCACTGAAACAATAGCTACTGACTGTAAAAAAACAGTCGCACTAAAAAATAGCTACTGCCTGTAACAACAGCTACTGCGTTGAAACAACAGCTACTGCATCGTCTGCCAAATCTTTTTTCTTTCGTAGTGGGTGAAATTTTGGTGCAAATTCGGTACTAGTCCTCTAGGATTTTCCTGATTATATACACCTGGAAACCTAGAGGGGAAAGTACCGAACTTGCACACGAAAAAACACCCCTCGAAAGCAAAAAATTTGGCAGCGTGCACCCCTCCCCCAATGAAAAGAGGGGTGTCATACAGTTAAAAGGGGCCATACAATAAATGTCAGGGGCCCGGGCTGTTCAAACTCCCCCCAGAAAACAAAAGGGGGGTTTCCCAAAAGACCCTGGGAGTCTTTAAGCGGCATGGCAAGCCCCCTAAAATCGTTCCGGATCAGCCCGGGGTGTGGGGGGCCCTATTTGGTTTGCGTGCAGCCAGCAAACAACAGCCGGGTTTATTTAGGCTTGATCCCCAGGAGGGGCCCGGGCTAGACCGGGCCGCGGGGGCTTGACCCCGGAACTTTCCCGGAAACTCCCGGTAAACTGCACGAAAACAGCTTAGCCTGAAACAACAGCTGTTAATGTGTGTTAACCATAGGGCCCGCTTGGGTCTAATATAGGCCCGCTGGCCCTGTGGTTAATTAACGTGCTGGCCCGCGAGTTTCAAAACTCACTTGCCCCGGGTTAAAAGTCCTCACCCCGGGCACTGATTTCTTGCAGTGTGATTCCGATTAAGTTTATCTCCCGGGCCCCTTTTTTAAAAGGGATGAGTGAGAAAAAAGGATAATTTTGGACTAGGAAATGTAATTAAAAGATTTTGAAATGCTCTTACTCTCTCTTTTTGCGGGGAAATGATGTTTGGGAAATAGGGGAAATGACCTGTTTTCCAGGTGCTGGAGTATTTTTTAAAAAATTGGAATAACGAAGGAAAACCTGGCAAATGTGGCAACTTTCCAAAGCAATGAAATGCTGTCCAGAGCTATTGGTGGGTTTTGCTACCTAGACAAGTACTGTACAGGTACTGCGGTATTTATTGCTAGCTGGAAGCACTTCTCAAGCAGAAATGATATGTATGCTAGAAGTAGGGGGGAATTGCGTTTATCTACGGCAGGGATAGCAGCACTGGCTAGTTCAGTCTAGAAGGTAGTTGCTGCAGTGCATCGAATTTTAAACGAAAAGAGGTAAGGTAGAGCTATGAGAGTGTGTGTGTCAAAGAAAGGATTGTGGTATTATAGATTTAGGCAGCATATATTAAGAAACTTATAAATAAGAAAATAACAATTATCTAGAGTGTAAAGTAAAACTAACTGGAAGTTAATATTAAACCAGCTGACGAAAATGGCACTCATTCTAAAATATTAAGCAATAATAATAGCAAACAGTGGAAAAACAGAATGGTGAACAGGAAGAAGACAAACAAGAGAAAGCTTCTTGACATTCATTGAACAAATAGGTTTAGCGATAGAAACGAGACAAACGAGTTGATATTGGTTGCATGTGCATTGAACCTCGAGGTTGCTGCAATAACTGAGATGTGTTCGAATGTGAGGAGCCGGGACATGCCTCCCGAGATCCCCATTCAGGGTTTCATGTTGTTCCACGCTTAAAGAAATAACAGGAAGGTGGTTGGGGAAGGGCGCAACATGTCCGAGAATATTTGATTTGCTGCACAAAAACAGATGTAAACAACGAAGGAACAGATGCACAGTCTGTCATTGTAGAATTTCAAGAACATAAAACAGTGTGACAGAACCAACTAGAATTAATTACCTTCCTGGCCCTTATTTACAAGCAGAACCTTGTAAACAATCCAAAGATCACGAAAGAGCTAAAACAGCAAGAAGCTTTTAGTACTAAAGGTACCCAGATATATGCTTGACGGGTTACAATAGATTAAGGGAACCACTTGACCGGCGTAGAATAAGATAAATTAACCAATGGTTATAGCAATGGAATATCTAACATATACCACGAAAGAAAGTTACCAGTTTAGCATATTTCTGATAAATAAGCCAAAGTCCCCTGGAAGAAAATGTAGAATTGTAAGTTGGCATTAGGAATAGTAGCAGAAGAGAAGAAATAGCAACTCTGAATGCAGTGGGAATGTAGTTAGAAACCTGAATAGATCTCATAATGAGAATATTAACGTGAACAGGCATGTTTAAGGAACGTAGACAGGCATGTTTAAGGAACGTAGACAGGCATGTTTAAGGAACGTAGACAGGCATGTTTAAGGAACGTAGACAGGCATGTTTAAGGAACGTAGACAGGCATGTTTCAAGGAACGTAGACAGGCATGTTTAAGGAACGTAGACAGGCATGTTTAAGGAACGTAGATAGGCATGTTTAAGGAACGTAGACAGGCATGTTTAAGGAACGTAGACAGGCATGTTTAAGGAACGTAGACAGGCATGTTTAAGGAACGTAGACAGGCATGTTTAAGGAACGTAGACAGGCATGTTTAAGTAACGTAGACAGGCATGTTCAAGGAACGTAGACAGGCATGTTTAAGGAACGTAGACACGCATGTTTAAGGAACGTAGTCACGCATGTTTAAGGAACGTAGACAGGCATGTTTAAGGAACGTAGACAGATATGCTTAAGGAACGTAGACAGGCATGTTTAAGGAACGTAGACACGCATGTTTAAGGAACGTAGACAGGCATGCTTAAGGAACGTAGACAGGCATGTTTAAGGAACGTAGACAGACATGTTTAAGGAACCTTGGCTTAGCTACAAACAATTCTGGCAGATTGGCACACATGATGATGTTGTTATAGTCACTTTTCAGAATTTGTGCGCCTGATGGTCCATACATTGAGGAAAACAGATAGACACTATAATAATCTATGTGATATATTAAGTTATCATATTAATGAAAATAAGATACCAGATATATTAAACAATTATCCTAAGCTTGCTTGTAAGATATACGACAATTTGGAGATTTAAATCCTACGTACTCTTTTGTTAATAATTTTGGGGGCCTAGTTCCTGGCCTTTTTTGTACCTCATCCATATCCATCCTGTGTATCCACAGGATGGATATGGATGAGGTGAACAATAAAGAGATGACCTGCAGACGTAAAATATAATGGGGGAGAAGAGAAGAATTTATCTTCACATCAGCGGAGGAGAGGAACACTTTATGGATCAGTATGGTAAAGAATCTATGACTCGCTAAGACAGGAAATTAACACACTGACAGAAAGGAAATCTAAATTATGCAGATACTCAAAAAGTCTACTGAAAATAAGAACTGTTCATGTATAGGGTGTTTCACCCGTGGGAGGCTCAGAGTTATAGTTTACTTCCGACTTAATATACAATCAAGATAAAAGGATACCACGGGCGGGGTTAGAACCCGCGATCAGAGAGTCATAAAACTCCAGACCGACGCGTTAGCCACTGGACCAACGTCGGTCTGAAGTTTTATGACTGATCGCGGGTTCGAACCCCGCCGTGGTATGGTTTGTTTGCAATCGTGTCATTACGACTTCATGAGTCAGGTACAAACAAGAACTATAGAAGTACCAACTCGGGGCCTCCTACGAGTGACACACCGTGTAGAATAGAATACAAAGCAAGAATAACATCATATAATGTCCTATACATACATATAATGTCCTATACATACATATAATGTCCTATACACACATATAATGTCCTATACATACATATAATGTCCTATACATACATATAATGTCCTATACATACATATAATGTCCTATACATACATACATATAATGTCCTATACATACATATAATGTCCTATACATACATACATATAATGTCCTATACATACATATAATGTCCTATACATACATACATATAATGTCCTATACATACATATAATGCCCTATACATTTTTCATTATATGTATATTTCCAATTTCATTATAAAATAGATTTTTATACATTCAATAAATGTAATTAAGTAACGTTCCCAAGGAGCTGAGGCAGCAATAATTATCATGTTATAATTCTTCATTGTATTCATTGTAGGGGAGGAAGGACATGAAAAGTTGTTAATGACTTAATTAAGTTTACAAGTTCACTTATAGTGCCATGGTTGCCTCCAGCCTCATTATTCACAGCTGTTCTTTCTTCTTCTGGTGATTTACAGCATCATTTCCGTCAGTTACAGCCCTTTGCTGCTGCACCTGAAGAAGAGGAAGACGAGATTTTTCTTACTGAGTGTTCCCCGGTAGTTAGTGCGTGTGTGTGTGTACTCGCCTATGTGTAATTGTAGGCCATACCCCCGGCCGGGATTGAACCCGCGGTCATAGAGTCTCAAAACTCCAGCCCGTCGCGTTAGCCACTAGACCAGCTAGCCACAATAAGATTCATCCAACTAGGTATATTTCTACACCATAGGAAGGTTAGCACAGGCACCTCTGTGACCACAAATGCAAGTTTTTACAGACGGAGATTCGTCAGTAAAAACTTGCATTTGTGGTCACAGAGGTGCCTGTGCTAACCTTCCTATGGTGTAGAAATATACCTAGTTGGATGAATATTATTGTGGCTAGCTGGTCTAGTGGCTAACGCGACGGTCTGGAGTTTTGAGACTATGACCGCGGGTTCAATACCGGCCGGGGGTATGGTTTATTTGCAATCGTGTCATTACGATTTCTTGAGTCGTAATTGTAGGCGTCTGATCGTAGCTACTGGCGCCGCCTTCTCGCTACTCGTTACTAGGTCCACTTTCTCCTCGCTCCAAGAGCTTTATCGTACCTCTTCTTAAAACTATGTATGGATCCTGCATCCACTACATCACTTTCCATACTGTTCCACTTCCTGACAACTCTTTGACTGAAGAAATACTTCCTAACATCTCTGGGGTCACAACATCCAGTTGCGACCCCTTGTTGCTGTGTCCCATCTCTGAAACATTCTGTTGCTAACCACCTTGTCAAATCCTCTCAGTATTTATGTCCTTTCATATTTATCCCTGCAGGGGGTACCTTAAAGATACAGGGACAGGGGAGAGAACATCTCCTGGGAAGCAAACAAGGGACATGGAGATAGAGGAGAGAACATCTCTTGAGACTCGAACAGTAGAGATTGTGAGATAGGAGAAAACATCTCAGGAAGAGAGGCACGGTATAATTTCCTTAACCGAGGCAGCAAATCAGCTGACCTGATGATCTCGGGTCCTGATAGAACCAGGTAATTTGCCTAGAAAGACCCGGTAGCCGGGTACACCGGTTCTTCTGCCTTTCTCTAACAGAACGTAATAAAACGTGAAAATAAAATTGATTATTCACATAATACATTATAGCACCATCAGTGATGATCGTGTGGATATGAACGTTTCCTGGCTACCCTGAGCCACGTCGTTCCAGAATGCTACTCATTATGGCACTTCCAGTGACGATCATGTGGATTTGAACGTTTTCTGGCTACCCTGAGCCACGTCGTTCCAGAATGCTACTCATTATAACACCACCACTGACGATCGTGTGGATTTGAACGTTTTCTGGCTACCCTGAGCCACGTTGTTCCAGAATGCTACTCATTATAGCACCACCACTGACGATCGTGTGGATTTGAACGTTTTCTGGCTACCCTAAGCCACGTCGTTCCAGAATGCTACTCATTATAGCACCACCACTGACGATCGTGTGGATTTGAACGTTTCCTGGCTACCCTAAGCCACGTCGTTCCAGAATGCTACTCATTATAACACCACCACTGACGATCGTGTGGATTTGAACGTTTCCTGGCTACCCACGTCGTTCCGGATGAGCTTCCTAATTCTGCCTGTTCCACATGTAAGATCTATGAAAAACAGGAAGGACGCAGCTTAACCATTTCTTAGTCGAGTGTCCAGCCGTCAGCTATTTTGTACCTTGACTGCAGAAAGCAACTCTGCTGAAATCTTCCGCCTGTGGACAACAGTTTTCAGTCAATCAGGATATTGCATTGACAGAAGAAATCTGCCCACAGGGAAAACGTCTCAGTGAAGTTCCTGTCTGCTGTTGTGTCTTTTTTCACCACTTGCCAGATTTGTCTCATTTGTCTCCGAGTTTATATCCAGTGGAATGGAATGTTGTAACTGTGAAAATATTTCGTTGTCATAATTTCGGTGTGTGTGTGTGTGTACTCACCTATTTGTACTCACCTATTTGTGGTTTCAGGGGTCAAGTCACAGCTCCTGGCCCCGCCTCATCGCTGATTGCTACTAGGTCCTCTCTCTCCCTGCCCCATAAGCTCTATCATACCTCGCCTTAAAACTATGTATGGTTCCCGCCTCCACTACGTCACTTTCTAGGCTATTCCATGGCCTGACTACTCTATGACTGAAGAAATACTTTCTAACATCCCTTTGATTCATCTGAGTCTTCAACTTCCAATTGTGACCTCTTGTGTCTGTGTCCCTCTCTGGAACATCCCGTCTTTGTCCACCTTGTCTATTCCGCCAGTATTTTATATGTCGTTATCATGTCTCCCCTGACCCTCCTGTCCTCCAGTGTCGTCAGGCCGATTTCCCTCAACCTTTCTTCGTAGGACAATCCCCGTAGCTCTGGGACTAGTCTTGTTGCAAACCTTTGCACTTTCTCTAATTTCTTGACGTGCTTGACTAGGTGTGGATTCCAAACTGGTGCTGCATACTCCAGTATGGGCCTGACGTAAATGGTATACAGAGTCTTGAACGAATCCTACTGAGGTATCGGAACGCTCTCCGTAGGTTTGCAGGCGCCCGTATGCTGCAGCAGTTATCTGATTGATTGCGCCTCAGGAGATATGCTCGGTGTTATACTCATCCCCAGATCTTTTTCCTTGAGTGAGGTTTGCAGTCTTTGGCCATCTAAAACTAGATTGTGTCTGCGGTCTTCTTTGCCTTCCCCAATCTTCATGACTTTGCATTTGGCAGGGTTAAAATCAAGAGCCAGTTGCTGGACCAGTTGTAGCCTGTCCAGTCTCTTTGTAGTCTGCCTGATCCTCATCCGATTTGATTCTTCTCATTAACTTCGCATCATCTGCAAACAAGGACACTTCTGAGTCTATCCCTTCCGTTATGTCGTTCACATATACCAAGAACAGCACAGGTCCTAGGACTGACCCCTGTGGAACCCCGCTTGTCACAGGCGCCCACTCTGACACCTCGTCGCGTACCATGACTCGTTGTTGCCTCCCTGTCAGATATTCTCTGATCCATTGCAGTGCCTTTCCTGTTATGTGTGCCTGATCCTCTAGCTTTTGCAGTAACCTATTGTGAGGAACTGTGTCGAAGGCCGTCTTGCAGTCCAAAAATATGCAGTCGATCCACCCCTCTCTCTCCTGTCTTACTTCTGTCACCTTGTCATAAAACTCTAGTAGGTTTGTGACACAGGATTTTCCTTCCCTGAAACCGTGCTGGTTGTCAATTATACACTTGTTTCTTTCCAGGTGCCCCACCACTCTCCTCCTGATGATCTTTTCCATGACCTTTGCATACTATACACGTTGTGATACAGGTCTGTAGTTTAGTGCCACATGTCTGTCTCCCTTTTTAAAAATTGGGACTACATTTGCCATTTTCCATACCTCAGGGAGTTGCCTAGTTTCAAATGATGTGTTGAAGATCTTTGTTATGGCTCACACAATATCTCTGCTCCCTCTTTAAGGACCCACGGAGAGATGTTGTCTGGTCCCACCGCCTTTGAGGCGTCAAGTTCGCATAGCAGCTTCTTCACCTCCTCCTTGGTTATATGTACCTCATCCAGCACTTGCTGGTGTGCCCCCCTGTTCTGATTTCCTGGAGTCCTACTGGTTTCCACTGTAAATACCTCTTAAATCTTGTGTGAGCTCCTGACATACCTCCTGGTCGTTTCTTGTGAATTCCCCATCACCCTTCCTAAGTCTGATTACCTGGTCCTTGACTGTTGTTTTCCTCTTGATGTGGCTGTACAACAGCTTCGGGTCAGTCTTTACTTTTGATGCTATGTCATTTTCATATTGTCTCTGAGCCTCCCTTCTTATCTGTGCATATTCGTTTCTGGCTCTTCGGCTGATTTCTTTATTTTCCTGAGTTCTCTGTCTTCTGTACCTTTTCATTCTCTAGTTCACTAGTTTTTGCCTCCCTACACCTTTGGATGAACCAGGACTCGTTCTGTTCTTCCATTATTTCTGTTTCCCTTGGGAACAAACCTCTCCTCTGCCTCCTTGCATTTTGTTGCCACATAGTCCATCATTTCTTGTACTGGTTTTCCTGTCAGTTCCCTCTCCCACTGAATGTCTTGAAGGAAGTTCCTCATGCCTGAGTAGTTCCCCCTTTTGTAGTTTGGTTTTTCCCAGCCTATTCCTGCTACTCTCTCCACTTGGAGCTCAACTATGTAGTCGAAGCACAGAACCACATGATCATTAGCTCCCAGGGGCCTTTCATACATGATACCCTCGATGTCCGAACTACTAAAGGTGAATACAAGGTCCAGCCTAGCTGGTTCATCCTCTCCTCTCTCTCTGGTAGTGTCTCTAACATGTTGATGCATGAGGTTTTCCAGTACCACATCCATCATCTTGGCTCTCCATGTTTCGGGACCCCCATGGGGCTCCAGGTTTTCCCAGTCAATCTCGTGATTGAAATCACCCATAACTAGTAACTTTGCTGCCCCCATGTGTGCTCTCCTGGCCACCTCGACTAGTGTGTCGATCATTGCTCTGTTGCTCTCATCGTATTCTTCTCTTGGCCTCCTGCAGTTCTGTGGTGGGTTGTACATTACTGCAATTATCACTTTATGTCCCTCAGACTGGATTGTTCCTACTAAGTAGTCCCTTTCGCCCGTGCCATCCATTCCTTCCATTTTCTCAAAACCCCACTGGTTTTTAACGAGCAGTGCAACTCCTCCTCCCCCTCTCCTCCCTCTGTCTTTCATGAGGATTTGATATCCGGATGGAAAGATTGAATCTGTTATTATTCTGGTGAGTTTTTGCTTCTGTGAGTGCTATTATGTCTGGGGATGTCTCCTTGATTCTTTCGTGCCACTCCTCATACTTGTTTGTTATTCCATCTGCATTTGTATACCACACCTTCAACTTCTTTTCTAAGACTGTGGTCTGGGAGGTATATTGGGGTTGGGGAAGTGGGAGACCTGGTAATTAACTATGGGTTGTTGCTGTGGGGGTGGAGTTTGTAATGCAGTGGGTGGGGGCATTGGATGTGGCATGGGTGTTTTGATTTAGAGTGTTTGGTGCACTGGGGTTGACCTGTTGGGAGGCTTCTATAGAAGTTGTGAGGGAGGCTGTATTTGATCTTCTTCCTGGGTCTGGGTCTCCTGTCTGTCTTCTCCTCCCTTCTTTCCCTCTCGCCTTTGCCTCTCTCTAGTTTCTCCTTTCTTCTTGTGTTCTGTCGCGGTCGAGTACACCTTCTGTATGCCGGCTGTGTGTGGTGTGTGGTGTGTTGTGTGTGTGTGTGTTGTGTGTTTGTGTGTGTGTGTGTGTGGTGCGCGTGCGCGCGCGCGCAACCAAGGTCTTGCATGGATTTGTATTTTTTCTGGACCAAGGTAAATGTCCCAAGGAATCCACGAATACCTTGTAACTCTCTGAGAAATACACATGGAACTCCTCAGAATACCATGGTAACTCCTCACGAATACCAATGTAACTCCTCGATACTAAGTAATCCTCACGAATACCAATGGTAACTCCTCACGAATACCAATGGATACCTCCCGAATACCAATGTACTCCTCACGAATACCAATGGTAACTCTCGATCTACATGGAAATCCTCACGTACCATGGTAACTCCTCACGATACAAAGTACTCCTCACGCATACCAATGGTAAACTCCTCACGAATACAAGTAGCTCTCACGAATACAAATGGGGAACCTCCAAAGATAAAATGGTAACTCCTCACGAATACAAATGGTAACTTCCTCACGAATACCAATGTAACTCCTAACGAAATACTCAATACTATCTCACGATACCAATGGTAACTCCTCACGAATACAATGGTAATCCTCAAATCCTAATCTAACTCTCTCATGAATACCAATGGTAACCACGAATACCAATGTACTCCTCGTATACCAATGGACCTCCCACGAATACCAATGGTAACTCCTCACGAATACAAAGTAACTCCTCAGGAATACAAGGTAACTCTCAGAATACAAATAGGTAACTCCTCACAATACAAAAGGTAATCTCACAATACCAATGTAACATCACGAATAAATGGTAAATTCTCACGAATACCAATGGTAACTCCTCACGATTACCAATGGTAACTCCCACGAATACAGCATAACTCTCACGAACCTAATGTAACGCCTCAACCAATGGTACATCCTCCGATCCAGGAACTCCTCACTAATACACAGGTACTCTCACGAATACAAAGGTAACTCCCAGATCCACGTAACGTCCTACGAATACCAGTCTGTTTAATTAAAGGTCTCTAGAATATTTTTTATCAGCGCAGAGCCCCTGGTCGTAAAACTGGCACGTGCCAAGTTCTTGTTTTTAACTAATCAATGAATTGTACATTTAAAAACCAAGTATTATTGGTAAGCAATAGGATCCGCCCCGCAGGTCAGTTGGCCTGCTGCATATTCCTTCTTTCTTTTGGGAATTTTTTTACTGTCGACCTTATTACCACAAGTGAAATTCCTTATCTGCACATTTAAGCTACTTCTCAGCGCATATCCTGTAAATACATAACCTTAATTTTGAAGTGAGTGGATTGGTAAGCCAGCGGAAGGCCTCGGTCAGATGACCGATAGCTCCAGCTGCAGGTCATCAAGTGGACAAGTGTTTCCTAATGGACCTTACCTAACCTAACCAAATACTGTACTCATTTCAAGATTAATAGACGGAATACATCGACTCAAGGCTGAGGGACTGATTACCTCAAAGTCCTTCTCATCTTTCACATTCGTCTCTGTACCTGACTGAGGAAGCCACTTGTTGGCGATAAGGACCTGCCTGGTATGGGCCAGTAGACCTTCAGCAGTGTTCCTCCATTCTTATGTTCTTATGTTACCCTAATACTAGCCAAGGATTTGACCCAATCTTCATCATAGATTCTTAATAATAATAGCAATAATAATAATAATAACAATAATAATAATAATAATAATAATAATAATAATAATAATAATAATAATAATAATAAATAGCAATAATAATAATAATAATAATAATAATAATAATAATAATAATAATAATAATAATAATCTTTATTTACTACCAGTACATGTACAAGGTATACAGACCATAGCTGACATCAGTGACATACTGCTATATAGAAAGCCGCTTGTTATGCTGAGCATTTCCCGCAAATTAGGTCAGTTTTGTCCCAGGATGCGACCCACACCAGTCCACTAACAGCCAGGATGTGACCCACACCAGTCCACTAACACCCAGGATGTGACCCACACCAGTCCACTAACACCCAGAATGTGACCCACACCAGTCCACTAACACCCAGGATGCGACCCACACCAGTCCACTAACAGCCAGGATGTGACCCACACCAGTCCACTAACACCCAGGATGTGACCCACACCAGTCCACTAACACCCAGGATGTGACCCACACCAGTCCACTAACACCCAGGATGTGACCCACACCAGTCCACTAACACCCAGGATGTGACCCACACCAGTCCACTAACAGCCAGGATGTGACCCACACCAGTCCACTAACACCCAGGATGTGACCCACACCAGTCCACTAACACCCAGGATGTGACCCACACCAGTCCACTAACACCCAGGATGCGACCCACACCAGTCCACTAACACCCAGGTACCCATTTTACTGATGGGTGAACATAGGCAACCAGTGTAAAGAAACACGTCCAATGTTTCTACCCATCTGGGAAACTGGTAGAAACATTGGGCACGTTTCTTGAATTTCAACAGCATCTAACTTTACTTGTTACAATAACACACACGAACTTTATCCTTAAATCCCAGAATGTGCTATACCATTCATATACAGTGGACCCCCGCATAACGATTACCTCCGAATGCGACCAATTATGTAAGTGTATTTATGTAAGTGCGTTTGTACGTGTATGTTTGGGGGTCTGAAATGGACTAATCTACTTCACAATATTCCTTATGGGAATAAATTCGGTCAGTACTGGCACCTGAACATACTTATGGATTGAAAAAATATCGTTAACCGGGGGTCCACTGTATTTATAATTTTATACAGAGGTGCTACTCATAACTCAAGTGGAGCGACTGGAATAACAGAAATCAAACCACGAAGACTTGTAACGGGATATTTTACAGGTTTTTCTAAAGGCCGTCAGAATCTGAAGCTTCGAGTTCCTGAAGGAAGAACAAGATCAGACACAAAGTTTTCTCATTCATGACTCTCCTGGAGGAGTCTACTTGGAGGATGTTCCTGGGGGTCAGCGCCCCCGGGATCCACTTCATGACCAGGCTAGTATTGACTGTCAGTATTGACTGCCAATTTCCTTAAATCTTACGCAGAATGTTTGGCTAATGGGGTTTAAAACCTATCGACTTCACTAGCGTCATAGGGATGGAAATAGTGTCAGCATGTATGTGCTGAGAGAAATACACCTGTATGAGTATACATTCTGTATTACATAGAATTCATTCAGAAGGTTATTATATTTTTCTGGTTTGTACTTTATTTAAATCTGGTAATTATTTTTGTAATTTGAATAAAAATTTCTTAAAAGCTTATAGGAATTCTTATTTTCATTTTTTGCATATTTCTTATTAAAGTTATTTTTCTGTTTTAATCATGATTACTTCCCATGATAAAGTAAATGGATACAGCAGAGATAGATGTCTATCACATTATTATAAACCACTATCATCAGTGTTATAAACCACTATCAGTGTTATAAACCACTGTCAGTGTTATAAACCACTGTCGTCAGTGTTATAAACCACTATCATCAGTGTTATAAACCACTATCATCAGTGTTATAAACCACTATCATCAGTGTTATAAACCACTGTCATCAGTGTTATAAACCACTATCATCAGTGTTATAAACCACTGTCGTCAGTGTTATAAACCACTATCGTCAGTGTTATAAACCACTATCATCAGTGTTATAAACCACTGTCGTCAGTGTTATAAACCACTATCGTCAGTGTTATAAACCACTATCATCAGTGTTATAAACCACTATCATCACTGTTATAAACCACTATCATCAGTGTTATAAACCACTGTCGTCAGTGTTACAAACCACTGTCGTCAGTGTTATAACCCACTATTGTCAGTGTTATAAACCACTATCATTAGTGTTATAAACCACTGTCATCAGTGTTATAAACCACTATCAGTGTTATAAACCACTATCATCAGTGTTATAAACCACTGTCGTCAGTGTTATAAACCACTATCATCAGTGTTATAAACCACTGTCGTCAGTTATAAACCACTATCATCAGTGTTATAAACCACTGTCGTCAGTGTTATAAACCACTGTCGTCAGTGTTATAACCCACTGTCGTCAGTGTTATAAACCACTGTCGTCAGTGTTATAAACCACTATCATCAGTGTTATAAACCACTGTCGTCAGTGTTATAACCCACTGTCGTCAGTGTTATAACCCACTGTCGTCAGTGTTATAAACCACTATCATCAGTGTTATAAACCACTATCATCAGTGTTATAAACCACTATCAGTGTTATAAACCACTATCATCAGTGTTATAAACCACTGTCATCAGTGTTATAAACCACTATCAGTGTTATAAACCACTGTCGTCAGTGTTATAAACCACTGTCGTCAGTGTTATAAACCACTGTCGTCAGTGTTATAAACCACTGTCGTCAGTGTTATAAACCACTGTCGTCAGTGTTATAAACCACTGTCGTCAGTGTTATAAACCACTGTCGTCAGTGTTATAAACCACTATCATCAGTGTTATAAACCACTATCATCAGTGTTATAAACCACTATCATCAGTGTTATAAACCACTATCATCAGTGTTATAAACCACTATCATCAGTGTTATAAACCACTATCATCAGTGTTATAAACCACTGTCGTCAGTGTTATAAACCACTATCGTCAGTGTTATAAACCACTGTCGTCAGTGTTATAAACCACAATCATCAGTGTTATAAACCACTATCATCAGTGTTATAAACCACTATCATCAGTGTTATAAACCACTATCATCAGTGTTATAAACCACTATCATCAGTGTTATAAACCACTGTCATCAGTGTTATAAACCACTATCATCAGTGTTATAAACCACTATCATCAGTGTTATAAACCACTATCATCAGTGTTATAAACCACTATCATCAGTGTTATAAACCACTATCATCAGTGTTATAAACCACTATCATCAGTGTTATAAACCACTATCATCAGTGTTATAAACCACTGTCGTCAGTGTTATAAACCACTGTCGTCAGTGTTATAAACCACTGTCATCACAGTATTATAAACCACTGTCATCACAGTATTATAAACCACTGTCATCACAGTATTATAAACCACTCTCATCACAGTATTATAAACCACTGTCATCACAGTATTATAAACCACTCTCATCACAGTATTATAAACCACTGTCATCGCAGTATTATAAACCACTCTCATCACAGTATTATAAACCACTCTCATCACAGTATTATAAACCACTCTCATCACAGTATTATAAACCACTCTCATCACAGTATTATAAACCACTCTCATCACAGTATTATAAACCACTGTCATCACAGTATTATAAACCACTGTCATCACAGTATTATAAACCACTGTCATCACAGTATTATAAACCACTGTCATCACAGTATTATAAACCACTGTCATCACAGCATTAAAAACCACTGTCATCACAGCATTATAAACCACTGTCATCACAGTATTATAAACCACTGTCATCGCAGTATTATAAACCACTGTCATCACAGTATTATAAACCACTGTCATCACAGTATTATAAACCACTGTCATCGCAGTATTATAAACCACTGTCATCAGTATTATAAACCACTGTCATCACAGTATTATAAACCACTGTCATCACAGTATTATAAACCACTCTCATCACAGTATTATAAACCACTCTCATCACAGTATTATAAACCACTCTCATCACAGTATTATAAACCACTGTCATCGCAGTATTATAAACCACTCTCATCACAGTATTATAAACCACTGTCATCACAGTATTATAAACCACTCTCATCACAGTATTATAAACCACTATCATCAGTATTATAAACCACTGTCATCACAGTATTATAAACCACTGTCATCACAGTATTATAAACCACTGTCATCACAGTATTATAAACCACTGTCATCACAGTATTATAAACCACTGTTATCACAGTATTATAAACCACTGTCATCACAGCATTATAAACCACTGTCATCACAGTATTATAAACCACTGTCATCGCAGTATTATAAACCACTGTCATCACAGTATTATAAACCACTGTCATCACAGTATTATAAACCACTGTCATCGCAGTATTATAAACCACTGTCATCACAGTATTATAAACCACTGTCATCACAGTATTATAAACCACTCTCATCACAGTATTATAAACCACTCTCATCACAGTATTATAAACCACTGTCATCACAGTATTATAAACCACTCTCATCACAGTATTATAAACCACTGTCATCACAGTATTATAAACCACTGTCATCACAGTATTATAAACCACTCTCATCACAGTATTATAAACCACTGTCACAGTATTATAAACCACTGTCATCACAGTATTATAAACCACTGTCATCACAGTATTATAAACCACTCTCATCACTGTATTATAAACCACTGTCATCACAGTAATATAAACCACCACTCTCATCACAGTATTATAAACCACTCTCATCACAGTATTATAAACCACTCTCATCACAGTATTATAAACCACTCACATCACAGTATTATAAACCACTTTCATCACAGTATTATAAACCACTGTCATCACAGTATTATAAACCACTGTCATCACAGTATTATAATCCACTGTCATCACAGTATTATAAACCACTGTTATCACAGTATTATAAACCACTGTCATCACAGCATTATAAACCACTGTCATCACAGTATTATAAACCTCTGTCATCGCAGTATTATAAACCACTGTCATCACAGTATTATAAACCACTGTCATCACAGTATTATAAACCACTGTCATCGCAGTATTATAAACCACTGTCATCACAGTATTATATACCACTGTCATCACAGTATTATAAACCACTCTCATCACAGTATTATAAACCACTCTCATCACAGTATTATAAACCACTCTCATCACAGTATTATAAACCACTCTCATCACAGTATTATAAACCACTGTCATCACAGTATTATAAACCACTGTCACAGTATTATAAACCACTGTCATCACAGTATTATAAACCACTGTCATCACAGTATTATAAACCACTGTCACAGTATTATAAACCACTGTCATCACAGTATTATAAACCACTGTCATCACAGTATTATAAACCACTGTCACAGTATTATAAACCACTGTCACAAGTTACAACACTGGCTGACTCACGTTTCAGGTAACCTACGAACCTTAGGTAGCTAAAACAACCTGTCATCTTAGCCCTCTCTTAAAATATTCCTTGGGAAACAGTATTTAGGGAATCATCTGACTGTGTTGACAGAAATGGATGTCCATCTTAACTGATTTCACTTATTTCTCAGCTCGATCAATCTGACGTCTTAATATTTCTTCTCGGAACATGTACCTTGGATGAAAGTACTTAGAGAATAATCTGAGGTATCCAGTAGGATTGTCGTACATTCTACAAGATGACTCACGAAATCGTAATGACACGATTGCAAACAAACCATACCACAGCTGGTCTAGTGGCTAACGCGACGGTCTGGAGTTTTGAGACTCTCTGATCGCAGGTTCTATCCCCGCCCGTAGTATGGTTTATTCTACAAGATTAATAAACTGAACAGATCGACTCCAGGCTGAGGGACTGATTACCTCAAACTCCTCCTCTCCTTACACCTTTCTGCTTTGTTTTGGACTGGTGAAACGTTTCCTCAATAAAGATTCCCATATGCTGCATAAGTGTCTCAATATTCAACTTGTCGGTTTTCAAAACCATTTATCACACACACGTGACAGTGTCACCAAGTAACGCGTTACTGTGGGTATTTTTAATA
>NC_069458.1:16360249-16377749 GCF_026875155.1 Cherax quadricarinatus | reverse complement strand
AGCTATGCTTGTGGTGTTATACCTTCAGGAACAGAGCTATGCTTGTGGTGTTATACCTTCAGGAACACAGCTATGCTTGTGGTGTTATACCTTCAGGAACAGAGCTATGCTTGTGGTGTTATACCTTCAGGAACAGAGCTATGCTTGTGGTGTTATACCTTCAGGAACACAGCTATGCTTGTGGTGTTATACCTTCAGGAACACAGCTATGCTTGTGGTGTTATACCTTCAGGAACAGAGCTATGCTTGTGGTATTATACCTTCAGGAACACAGCTATGCTTGTGGTGTTATACCTTCAGGAACAGAGCTATGCTTGTGGTGTTATACCTTCAGGAACAGAGCTATGCTTGTGGTGTTATACCTTCAGGAACACAGCTATGCTTGTGGTGTTATACCTTCAGGAACAGAGCTATGCTTGTGGTGTTATACCTTCAGGAACAGAGCTATGCTTGTGGTGTTATACCTTCAGGAACACAGCTATGCTTGTGGTGTTATACCTTCAGGAACAGAGCTATGCTTGTGGTGTTATACCTTCAGGAACAGAGCTATGCTTGTGGTGTTATACCTTCAGGAACACAGCTATGCTTGTGGTGTTATACCTTCAGGAACAGAACTATACTTGTGGTGTTATACCTTCAAGAACAGAACTATGCTTGTGGTGTTATACCTTCCGGAACAGAACTATGCTTGTGGTGTTATACCTTCAGGAACACAGCTATGCTTGTGGTGTTATACCTTCAGGAACAGAACTATACTTGTGGTGTTATACCTTCAAGAACAGAACTATGCTTGTGGTGTTATACCTTCCGGAACAGAACTATGCTTGTGGTGTTATACCTTCCGGAACAGAACTATGCTTGTGGTGTTATACCTTCAGGAACACAGCTATGCTTGTGGTGTTATACCTTCAGGAACAGAACTATACTTGTGGTGTTATACCTTCAAGAACAGAACTATGCTTGTGGTGTTATACCTTCAGGAACAGAACTATGCTTGTGGTGTTATACCTTCAGGAACACAGCTATACTTGTGGTGTTATACCTTCAGGAACACAGCTATGCTTGTGGTGTTATACCTTCAGGAACACAGCTATGCTTGTGGTGTTATACCTTCAGGAACACAGCTATGCTTGTGGTGTTATACCTTCAGGAACACAGCTATGCTTGTGGTGTTATACCTTCAGGAACAGAACTATACTTGTGGTGTTATACCTTCAGGAACACAGCTATGCTTGTGGTGTTATACCTTCAGGAACAGAACTATACTTGTGGTGTTATACCTTCAAGAACAGAACTATGCTTGTGGTGTTATACCTTCAGGAACAGAACCATACTTGTGGTGTTATACCTTCAGAAACAGAACTATACTTGTGGTGTTATACCTTCACGAACAGAACTATACTTGTGGTGTTATACCTTCAGGAACAGAACTATGCTTGTGGTGTTATACCTTTAGGAACAGAACTATGCTTGTGGTGTTATACCTTCAGTAACAGAACTATGCTTGTGGTGTTATACCTTCAGGAACAGAACTATACTTGTGGTGTTATACCTTCCGGAACAGAACTATACTTGTGGTGTTATACCTTCCGGAACAGAACTATACTTGTGGTGTTATACCTTCCGGAACAGAACTATGCTTGTGGTGTTATACCTTCAGTAACAGAACTATGCTTGTGGTGTTATACCTTCAGGAACAGAACTATGCTTGTGGTGTTATACCTTCAGTAACAGAACTATGCTTGTGGTGTTATACCTTCAGGAATAGAACTATACTTGTGGTGTTATACCTTCAGGAACAGAACTATACTTGTGGTGTTATACCTTCAGGAACACAGCTATGCTTGTGGTGTTATACCTTCAAGAACAGAACTATACTTGTGGTGTTATACCTTCAGGAATAGAACTATACTTGTGGTGTTATACCTTCAGGAACACAGCTATGCTTGTGGTGTTATACCTTCAGTAACACAGCTATGCTTGTGGAACTTAACGAAGTGGCTTCATTAAGTTCCAAAATAAAGATACCCAAAATTTTACACGTTTGTCTGGTGTTCAGAATGTTGTTAAACCTCACGAGATGAGAACATTATTAAATATATTTTTTTTAAAGCCTTTCGATCTTGGGACCTTGGTTATATGTATAACTGGAGTGACCAAGAACCCCAGGACCGAAACTTTGGAAACCTTTCGATCTTGGGACCTTGGTTTTATGTATAACTGGAGTGACCAAGAACCCCAGGACCGAAACTTTGGAAACCTTTCGATCTTGGGACCTTGGTTATATGTATAACTGGAGTGACCAAGAACCCCAGGACCGAAACGTTTGCTGCAAAATGTTCTCTGGTTTGAAGTCTGTCTTTTTCCATTAACCTTATGGAAAAATAAATTTAATCTATGTATGTGTTCTCCTCGAGAAAGAGAGACAGACAGAAAGAGAGAGAGAGACAGAGAAAGAGAGACAGACAGAAAGAGAGAGAGAGAGACAGACAGACGGACAGAGAGAGAGATAGACAGGCAGACAGAGAGAGTTTTGAATCATATTGTTTGCCAAAACCATCTCGCAATCCACAATTTTCTCAAAGCATTTCAAGATGGATTTGTGTTAAAAATTTGTCGAATCTAGTCAGACAATTTCCTGATTGCGGAAGGCTTTCCAATTGATGGTTTCTACGTAGAAATATTTATATGCAGTTTCCCTTCAAGTAAGTCAGAGGTCCTATTACTCGAGTCCAACCTGATTGCCCTCCATTCCCAGGGGCTGTATGACTAGTACACCAAACAGGGATAAGAATGAAAATTAGCCTAGAATCTCCCACGACACCGAAAGTCCTCGGATGGCGGTGAAACATCTAGCTCTGCTGGCTGCGTCATCTTTGTAGGCTTGAGTGGTCTTGTGGGTTAAGGCATCATGTGGTTGTGGCTCACCATGAGGTGGGCCAGTACAACATGGGTTCGAGTCCTAGGCTAGTGCAGTGTTGTTATTAATCAATACCACTCGTTCGTGGTCACAATATACATACATACATATATACAATCTCCAAACATACATATGTATGTTATGTAGTGCACGGCTAAATCTGTGGAACCTACAAGCAGCTATAGACTGTGCAACAATAGCCAGGATAAGCTGTGTCCCTAGTAGAGGACTCGTGTTGAATACATCCTTGGGTACTTAATGTAACCTGGGATACCTAATGCATCCTGGGATACCTAATGCATCCTGGGATACCTAATGCATCGGGGGATACCTAATGTATCCTGGGGTACCTAACGTAACCTGGGATACCTAATGCATCCAGGGATACCTAATGCATCCGGGGATACCTAATGCATCCGGGGATACCTAATGCCTCCGGGGATACCTAATGCATCCGGGGATATCTAATGTATCCGGGGATATCTAATGTATCCTGGGATACCTAATGTATCCTGGGATACCTAATGCATCCGGGGATACCTAATGCATCCGGGGATACCTAATGCATCCGGGGATACCTAATGCATCCGGGGATACCTAATGCATCCGGGGATACCTAATGCATTCGGGGATACCTAAAGCATCCGGAGATACCTAATGCATCCGGGGATACCTAATGCATCCGGAGATACCTAATGCATCCGGAGATACCTAATGTATCCTGGGATACCTAAAGCATCCTGGGATACCTTATGCATCCTGGGGTGCCTAATTTAACCTGGGATACTTAATGCATCCTGGGATACTTAATGCGTCCTGGGATACCTAAAGCATCCTGGGATACCTAAAGCATCCAGGGATACCTAATGCATCCTAAGATAAGCTAATGCATCACAGGATACCTAATGTAACCTGGGATACCTAATGCATCCTGGTATACCCAATGTAACCTGGGATACCTAATGCATCCTGGGATACCTAATGCATCCTGGGATACCTAATGTATCCTGGGATACCTAATGTATCCTGGGATACCTAATGCATCCTGGGGTACCTAATGTAACCTGGGATAAGCTAATGCATCCTGGGATACCTAATGCATCCTGGGATACCTAATGCATCCTGGGATACCTAATGCATCCGGGGATACCTAATGCATCCGGGGATACCTAATGCATCCCGGGATATCTAATGTATCCCGGGATATCTAATTTAACCTGGGATACCTAATGTATCCTGAGATACCTAATGCATCCTGGGATACCTAATGCATCCTGAGATACCTAATGCATCCTGGGATACCTAATGCATCCTAGGATAAGCTAATGCATCCTGGGGTACCTAATGTATCCTGGAATACCTAGTGCATCCTGGGATACCTAATGCATCCCGGGATATCTATTGTATCCTGGGATACCTAATGCATCCTGGGATACTTAATGTAACCTGGGATGCCTAATGCCTCCTGGGATACCTAATGCATCCTAGGATACACTAATGCATCCTGGGTTCCTAATGTATCCTGGGATACCTAATGCATCCGGGGATACCTAATGCATCCGGGGATACCTAATGCATCCGGGGATACCTAATGAATCCTGGGATACCTAATACATCCTGGGATAACTAATGCATCCTAGGATAAGCTAAGGCATCTTGGGATACCTAATGTAACCTGGGATACCTAATGTATTCTGGGATACCTAATGCATCCTAGGATACTTAATGCATCCTGGGGTACCTAATATATCCTGGGATACCTAATGCATCCTGGGATACCTAATGCATCGCGTGATATCTATTGTATCCTGGGATACCTAATGCCTCCTGGGATACCTAATGTAACCTGGTATACCTAATGCATCCTGGGATACCTAATGTAACCTGAGATACCTAATGCATCCTGGGATACCTAATGCATCCTAAGATACACTAATGCATCCTGGGATACCTAATCTATCCTGGGATACCTAATGCATCCGGGGATACCTAATGCATCCTGGGATACCTAATGCATCCTAAGATACACTAATGCATCCTGGGATACCTAATCAATCCTGGGATACCTAATGAATCCTGGGATACCTAATGAATCCTGGGATACCTAATGCATCCTAGGATAAGCAGAGGCATCTTGGGATACCTAATGTAACCTGGGATACCTAACGCATCCTGGGATACCTAATGCATCCTAGGATACACTAATGCATCCTGGGGCACCTAATGTATCCTGGGGTACCTAATGTATCCTGGGGTACCTAATGTATCCTGGGGTACCTAATGTATCCTGGGGTACCTAATGTATCCTGAAGTACCTGATGTATCCTGAAGTACCTAATGTATCCTGGAGTACCTAATGCATCCTGAGATACCTAATGTATCCTGAGATACCTAAAGTATCCTGAGATACCTAAAGTATCCTGAAGTACCTAATGTATCCTGGGGTACCTGATGTATCCTGGAGTACCTGATGTATCCTGGAGTACCTAATGTATCCTGGAGTACCTAATGTATCCTGGAGTACCTAATGGATTCTGCTAATGTTCTTATGTAACAAAGAGAATTTCTAAAAAGAGGTCTAATTTATTCTCTTATCTCTACTCGAATTTCTTCTCCCACTTGTTTTTTCTTCTTAATCTTCTCATCTCATTCTGTTCCTCATTCTTTGTCTTCTTATTCTTCTATGTCTTATTATTCTCTCTCATCTTATGCCTTCTCTTTTCTTTCTTTCTCTTGTTCCTGGTTTTCTTATTATTTTTTCATTTATTCCTTTTTCTGTTATTCTTTTACTTTCTCTTATTCTTCTCTTATTCTCTTTTCTCGTCTTCCTATTCATCTTTCTCTTCTTATTCTTCCTCTTCCTCTCATCTTTCTCTTCTTATTCTTCCTCTTCCCTCTCATCTTGTTTCTCTTGATATTCTTATTTCTCCTCATTCTCTTCTTATTCTTCTTATTCTTCCTCTTCTCTCTCTCATCTTGTTTCTCTTGATGCTTATTTCTCCTCATTCTCTTCTTAGTCTTCTTATTCTTCCTCTTCTCTCTCATCTTGTTTCTCTTGATATTCTTATTTCTCATTCTCTTCTTAGTCTTCTTAGTCTTCTTATTCTTCATTTTCTTGTACTTCCTCTTTTACATTTTTCTTTTCCATGATTTTTCTCTTATTTTATCACTCTCTTTCATTCTTCTTTTTTTTCTAATCTTATTCTCTTATTATTCTTCTCTTCTTTTTTGAGACTACGACAATATTAACGCCGATAGTCCATACGGGTTTACCGTTTTAAATAATAATAATTGTAATAATAATAATGATAATATTATTAGTAATGTTATTATTATTAACAATAACAAAAAATAATAACAGTAGCAACAATAATAACAAAATTATTATTGTTATATTATATTATTATTATTATTATTATTATTATTATTAAACTGAAAACGTTTATTACATTAGGCACATAAAGCACCTAGGAAATGGAAGGTAATTAGGTTTGATCCTAGAAAGTAGGTAACCTTGTATCAAGACCCCCCCCTATTCCTTCTCTTAATTATAATCATGGGGGAGCGCTAAACCTGTAGGAATTATACAGCGCTTTTTGAAGGGGGGGGGGGAGATGGAATGTATTCATTCTCAGTTCAGGGAATTGGAGCACAGATACAATTCTCCAGATCAAGAGCCCCTCACCAGCATCAAGATCCTCCCCTGAGGGGGGGGTCCTTCCCTCAAGGGGTCAACAAAAGCAAACCAACGCGAGAGAGAAAAGAGCTTCGCGCCGCGACAATCTGTCACGCTGATCGCTCCGTAATAACGTTTATATTTTGTCAACGACGCTTTATCGATGAGATTCTACCAAAGTAACGAGGGTGGATGTTTGGTAATGAGGTGGTGATTAGCAACGGTGTGGTTGGTAGGTGCTTATACAGCCGAGTGGTAGGTAGATAAGTAGGTATAATGTTAGTCAGGTAACAGGATAAGTGTTTCCTGACGAGGGTCTTAGGCATATAATGACCCAAAGTTGGAGCTTTTGGTCATCTGACCGAGAACTTCCGCTGGCTTACCGGTTCACCTCCTCACAAAATCATGGTTATGATTCTAGCCATAAGAAATCATTAAAAATCATTAGAAATCATAAGCCGAGTGGTGTGTATCTCTCCGTATATTTGCGCTAAGAGTCTACCTTAATATCTGTTTTGCTTGCTGGTGAACATGTTAAATACAGCCTTCATAACCCCTCGAGTAATTAATGAGCTCTAACCCTAATTAGTAACCAATCAGCCGACCCAGTAACCATGCTTTTGCTTTTCTAACTCTTAGTAAAGCTGCCTAAGGTTTTCGCTTCTATGACGCTGTCTGGTAGGTAGATATAAGGAAAGGTGAATTATACTGACAAGTGTTACACACACACACACACACACACACACACACACACACACACACACACACACACACACACACACACACACACACACACACACACAAAGTGTTTATTTAGGAAACGTTTCGCCACACAGTGGCTTCATCAGTCCAATACAAAGCAGAAGGGTGCAACGAGAGGAGGAGTTTGAGGTAATCAGTCCCTCAGCAGCGTATAGGAAACACTTATTAAAGATATATTTCGCCCACCACAAGCTATCATTTTTCAATGCAAACCTTCAACAAAAAGGACTGTATTTGCAGAAGATTCCTTCAACCTGTTGTTTCCCTGTAACCCAACTTTTGAGCATAACCTATTTCCACTAGTGGGTCCCGCCCACAGTGGCAATGCCTTCAGCTGCTGCACCTCATCTGACTTATATATAAACGTCCATCTTCCTGCCTTCGCTTCTGATTCAAGAAAACTATGGTGGTGAATTTGTTCGAGGCTGAGGGACTGATTACCTCGTCTTCTAGTGTCAACACCTTCAAATAACCTTTGTATTGAACTGATAAAGCCACTGGCTGGAGAAACGTCTTCATAATTAAGATACCCCATGTGTTGTACATGTGTCATAGCAGACAGCTTTGAGGGGACTTGAGTTAGAGTTCGTCACGGCCACGCAAGCGAGAGATTCGTCTGTAAAAACTTGCATTTGTGGTCATAGAGGTGCCTATGCTAACCTTCCTATGGTGCAGAAATATACCGAGTTGGATGAATCTTATTGTGGCTAGCTGACCCAGTGGCTAACGCGTCGGTCTGGAGTTTTATGACTTTCTGAACGCGGGTTCTAACCCCGCCCGTGGTATAGTTTGTTTGCAATCGTGTCATTACGATTTCGTGAATCAGTTACTAAGTGCACGTTGGTTCAGCTGACAGCGGTGTATTAGAGATGAAAATTTATTTTGCCAATTAGGTAGAGATTTTTCCAACTACCCGAGTTTTGCACTAAGATATTTGAAGTTAAAAATAATGAAGATTCTAAACGCCGTCTCTTGTGTAAAGTTTTCTTAATGAGAGAAACGTTGTCACAATATAGTGTTCTTAATGAGAGAAACGTTGTCACAATATAATCTTGAGGAATATTAGATCCCAATGTTGTTTTTTATGAGGATAACCTTCCTGATAAGCGAAACTTACAAGAACATAAGAACATAAGAAAGTAGGAACACTGCAGAAGGCCTACTGGCCCATACGAGGCAAGTCCCCATCAAAACGACCTCCACCCAAAGCCACCCAAGAAATAACTGGACACTTTAAACGTCTCTCTCCGAGGTTTAGTCTTAAGGTTCCTTTTCCAAGCGTGTTTTTTTTTTTGGGGGGGGGAGGGGGAGAATTGTTCCAGCCACGGAGTTGTGATCTTTTCTTAGGTTCCTTTACCAAGTGTGTATTTTTGGGGGGAAGAATTGTTCCAGCGACGGAGTTGTGATCTTTCTATTCGTTATTCATCAAATTCGATCACGTGGTGTTTATTAGACTGGACTATGGACGTGCTCAGCAAGGGTACGTTTCTGGTCTGACTCCGCTGATGGCGGCTCTCAGCAGTCTCAGGAACCATAGTGTACTACGGCATTGCCTGGATGACACTTACCCAGCCATAATTAAAATCTGGTACGACGACAATTACTGGCCCTAGGAGTGCGGGTTATTTGTGTATTGTTCCAGTCACTGTATTGTTCCAGTCACTGTATTGTTCAGGTCACTGTATTGTTCAGGTCACTGCATTGTTCAGGTCACTGTATTGTTCAGGTCACTGTATTGTTCAGGTCACTGCATTGTTCCAGTCACTGTATTGTTCCAGTCACTGTATTGTTCCAGTCACTGTATTGTTCAGGTCACTGTATTGTTCAGGTCACTGTATTGTTCAGGTCACTGCATTGTTCCAGTCACTGTATTGTTCCAGTCACTGTATTGTTCCAGTCACTGTATTGTTCCAGTCACTGTATTGTTCCAGTCACTGTATTGTCCCAGTCACTGTATTGTCCCAGTCACTGTATTGTACCTTTTCATTCTTTATACCAGCGCACTCTGCACTTAAGGGGACCGCATGCGGCCAGAGGCATCATGTTGCACACCCCTAGTGTAGAAAATCCATGAAACCTGGGAATGACGCACCTGGGGATTCCAGAATTCCAAGAGGATTCCAGGTAGATTTCAGAGGGTCAGTTTTGCAGGGAGGAACAAGGATTTAGAGCAAGTTTACAGGTTCGGAAAGAGGATTCAAATCAATTTACAAGTTTGCAAGAGGATTACAAGCCGGTTTACACCTTGGGATAAGGATTTCTAGCTGGTTTGCAGAATAGGAAGAGAGCTTTGTTGACAGCCGGATACTGGTCTTCTTCCCGTGTGTTAGGTGTGAGTTGAACTTGCAGTAGGTCCTGGCGTTAGGTGCGAGTTAACCGGCAGTAGGTCCTAGCGTCACGTGTGAGTTGAATCTGCAGTAGGTCCTGGCGTTTGGTGTGAGTTAACCTTCAGTAGGTCCTGGCGTTAGATGTGAGTTATCCTGCAGTAGGTCCTGGCGTTAGGTGTGAGTAATTATAACCATAACTTTTAAAGATGTGGAAATGTAAGCCAGTGGAAGGCCTCGGTCAGATGACCAAAATCCCCAGCTGTGGATCATCATATGACAGACCCGCGTCAGGAAACACATGCCCTCTTTCCTGACAAACCTTACCTAACCTAACCTACCCTAACCTAACCTAACCAAACCTACCCTAACCTAACCTAACCTACCCTAACCTAACCTAACCTACCCTAACCTAACCTAACCAAACCTACCCTAACCTAACCTACCCTAACCTAGGCGTGAGTTGGGCGCTGAGATAATTCCTGTCTTCAAATTAAGACAAAAACTTATGCCTTCTCTCAGCAGGCATGACCTCAGTAGCAGGATTATAAGAAGCAATATTTGGTAATCTTAAAAGCGCCCACTTTGGTCAGTATAACTGGGTCGTGGTGGGTCGTAGTGAGTCTTGGGTTGTGATGGGTCGTGGTGGGTCGCCGTGGGTCGTGGTGGGTCATGGTGGATTGTGGTGGGTCATGGTGGGTCGTGGTGGATCGTGGTGGGTCATGGTGGGTCGTGGTGGGTCGTGGTGGGCCATGGTGAGTCATGATGGGTCGTGGTGGATCGTGGTGGGTCGTGGTGAGCCATGGTGGGTCGTGGTGGGTCGTGGTGAGCCATGGTGGGTCGTGGTGAGCCATGGTGGGTCGTGGTGGATCGCGGTGGGTCATGAGTCGTGGTGGGTCATGGTGAGTCGTGGTGAGTCGTGGTGATTCGTGGTGAGTCGTGGTGGGTCGTGGTGGGTCATGGTGAGTCATGGTGGGTCATGGTGGGTCATAATGGGTCGTGGTGAGTCATGGTGGGTCATGATGGGTCGTGGTGGATCGTGGTGAGCCATGGTGGGTCGTGGTGGATCGCGGTGGGTCATGAGTCGTGGTGGGTCATGGTGAGTCGTGGTGAGTCGTGGTGATTCGTGGTGAGTCGTGGTGGGTCGTGGTGGGTCATGGTGAGTCATGGTGGGTCATGGTGGGTCATGATGGGTCGTGGTGAGTCATGGTGGGTCATGATGGGTCGTGGTGAGTCGTGGTGAGTCGTGGTGGGTCGTGGTGGGTCGTGGTGAGTCATGGTGGGTTATGATGGGTCGTGGTGAGTCATGGTGGGTCATGATGGGTCGTGGTGAGTCGTGGTGGATCGTGGTGGGTCATGGTGGGTCGTGGTGGGTCGTGGTGGGCCATGGTGAGTCATGATGGGTCGTGGTGGATCGTGGTGGGTCGTGGTAGGGTCGTGGTGGATCGTGGTGGGTCGTGGTGGGTCGTGGTGGATCGTGGTGGGTCATGGTGAGTCGTGGTGGGTCGTGGTGGGCCATGGTGAGTCATGATGGGTCGTGGTGAGTCGTGGTGGGTCGTGGTGGGTCGTGGTGGATCGCGGTGGGTCATGAGTCGTGGTGGGTCATGGTGAGTCATGGTGAGTCGTGGTGGGTCATGATGGGTCGTGGTGAGTCATGGTGGGTCATGATGGGTCGTGGTGAGTCGTGGTGGGTCGTGGTGGGTCATGATGGGTCGTGGTGGGTCATGGTGAGTCATGGTGGGTCATGGTGGGTCATGATGGGTCGTGGTGAGTCATGGTGGGTCATGATGGGTCGTGGTGAGTCATGGTGGGTCATGATGGGTCGTGGTGGGTCGTGGTGGGTCGTGGTGAGTCATGGTGGGTCATGATGGGTCGTGGTGGGTCATGGTGAGTCATGGTGGGTCATGATGGGTCGGTGAGTCATGGTGGGTCATAAATGGGTCGTGGTGAGTCGTGGTGGGTCGTGGTGGGTCATGATGGGTCGTGGTGAGTCATGGTGGGTCATGATGGGTCGTGGTGAGTCGTGGTGGGTCGTGGTGGGTCATGATGGGTCGTGGTGGGTCATGATGGGTCATGATGGGTCGTGGTGAGTCGTGGTGGGTCGTGGTGGGTCGTGGTGGGTCGTGGTGGGTCGTGGTGGGTCGTGGTGGGTCATGATGGGTCGTGGTGAGTCGTGGTGGGTCATGATGGGTCATGATGGGTCGTGGTGTGTCGTGGTGGGTCATGATGGGTCATGATGGGTCGTGGTGAGTCGTGGTGGGTCGTGGTGGGTCATGATGGGTCGTGGTGGGTCGTGGTGGGTCATGGTAGGTCATGATGGGTCGTGGTGAGTCGTGGTGGGTCATGGTAGGTCATGATGGGTCGTGGTGAGTCGTGGTGGGTCATGATGGGTCATGATGGGTCGTGGTGAGTCGTGGTGGGTCGTGGTGGGTCATGATGGGTCGTGGTGGGTCGTGGTGGGTCGTGGTGGTAGAGCTACCAGCAGTAATCTCAGTGTACACAAACTGACAAGTTGAATAGTAGTGACCTTGAGAATATTGATTATTATTGTTGTTGTTTGAGGTGTTGTTGCTGTCATTGTTGCTGCTGTTGTTGCTGTCATTTTGTTGCTGCTGCTGTTGTTGTTTTTGTTGTTGGTTGTTGCTCTTGGTTGCTGTTGTTGGTAAGGGTGTTGTTGCTGTTGTTGGTGGTGTTACTGTTATTGATGCTGCTGCTACTGTTGTAATTGCTGTTACTGCTGTTGTTGATGGTTATTGCTGTTGGTTGCTGTTTTTTTGTTTGTTGTCATAGCTGTTGGTTGTTGTTTTAGCTGTTGTTATTGTTGTAATATTTGTTTTTATGTTATTGTTGATGTTATTGTTGTTTGTTTTTATTGTTATACCTTTTGTTTTTTTACCTTACTAATATTGTCTTTATTTTTTATTGTTATTGTTACTTTTGTTGCTGGTGATTGTGAATCATCAATATTGTTGTTGTAATTATTGGAGACTGTGAACTATTATTTTTCCCAATTTTTTCGTTTGGGGCCAAGAGCTAGATCTGACCAAATGTATATTTTATTTGAATGCAATTCAAGAGAGCCAGGAGCTAGATCTGATAAGACTCTTGTTTGAATTTGTTCGCATGTCAAGAAGGCCAGGAGCTAGATCTGGTGAGACTGGTTTTAGTTTGACGTCATGTCAAGAAGGCCAGGAGCTAGATCTGGTGAGACTGGTTTTAGTTTGACGTCATGTCAAGAAGGCCAGGAGCTAGATCTGGTGAGACTGGTTTTAGTTTGACGTCATGTCAAGAAGGCCAGGAGCTAGATCTGGTGAGACTGGTTTTAGTTTGACGTCATGTCAAGAAAGCTAGGAGCTAGATCTGGTGAGACTGGTTTTAGTTTGACGTCATGTCAAGAAGGCTAGGAGCTAGATCTGGTGAGACTGGTTTTAGTTTGACGTCATGTCAAGAAAGCCAGGAGCTAGATCTGGTGAGACTGGTTTTAGTTTGACGTCGTGTCAAGAAGGCCAGGAGCTAGATCTGGTGAGACTGGTTTTAGTTTGACGTCATGTCAAGAAAGCTAGGAGCTAGATCTGGTGAGACTGGTTTTAGTTTGACGTCATGTCAAGAAAGCTAGGAGCTAGATCTGGTGAGACTGGTTTAGTTTGACGTCAGTTAAGAAGGCCAGGAGCTAGATCCGATGAGGCTTATTTTAGTGGCTTTCTTATAAATTCCTTGAAAGTTTATTTGGCTCTCAATAAATCCGTAAACGCTGAGGAAATTCTCAAAAATTTCACTGAAGCTGAGGAAATTTTGTAAACCTGGTAGGTGATGCTGCATCTGAGCTCAGCTCAGTGATGTGGTAGCAACCCAGTGCTGCGCTGTTGTCCTGGTCACCCTCAATATTGAGGCTTAATACTGCACATGTGACGCTATTGTTCTCAGGCTTGGCCCTGTCGTCAACACACACAGCTACCACCACCAAACACACGCACACGCGCGTGCGCGCGCACACACACACGAGCTATGAGTCTACCCCTGCAACCATAGTTAGGTGAATACACACGCACACACACGCGCGCACACACACACACACACACACACACACACACACACACACACAGGGCAAGAGCTGTGATTAGACCCCTGCAACCACAAACACGTGAGTACACACACACACACATATATACATACACACACACAAGGGAGGACTATACAGGCATGAGGAACTTCCTGCAGGAGGTTCAGAGGAAAAGAGATTAGGTAGGAAAATCAGTAAGCGAAATGAGGAGAGGAGACGTTTCTTCCCAAGGGCAACAGAAATAATGGGAAGGCCAGAACGAGCCCTTGGTTTACCCAAAGGTATAGGGAGGCAAAACCTAAGTGCGCTAGAGAATGGAAAAAGTACACAAGACATAGAACTCAGGAAAATAAAGAAATTAGTCAAAGAGCCAGGAACGAGTATGCACAGATAAGGAGGGAGGCCCAGCGACAGTACGAAAACGACGTAGCATCGAAAGTCAAGTCTGACCCGAAGCTGTTGTAAAGCCACATCAGGAGGACGACAATAGTCAAGGACCAGGTAATCAGGTTGAGGAAGAAAGGTCTGGAGCTCACATGAAACGACCAAGAAGTATGTGAGGAGCTCAACATGAGATTTAAGGGAGTATTTACAGTGGAGACAGAAAGGACTTAGGGAAATCAGAACAGGGGGGGTACACCAAAAAGTAATATACCAACAAGTGCTGGAAGAGATGAAGAAGCTGCTAAATGAACTCGATACCTGAAAGGCGGTGGGACCGGACATCTCTCCGTGGGTCCTTAGAGAGGGAGCACAGTTGCCGTGTGTGCCTCTAACGACAATTTTCAACACATCCATTGAACTGGGCAAATACCTGAGGTATGGAAGACGGCAAATGTAGTCCCCATTTTTAAGATAGGAGACAGACATGAGGCACCAAGCTACAGGCCAGTGTCACTGACGTGTATAGTATGCAAAGTCAAGGAGAAGATCATCAGGAGGAGAGCGGTGGAGCACCTAGAACGGAACAAGCTTATAAACGACAACCAGCACGGATTCAGGGAAGGAAAATTCTGTATCACAAACCTCCTGGAGCTTTATGACAAAATAACAGAAATAAGACACGAGATAGAGGGGTCGGTTGATTGCATTTTCCTGGACTGCAGGAAGGCCTTCGACACAGTTCCTCACAGGAAACTAGTGCAGAAGTTAGACGATCAGGCACGCATAACAGGAAGGGCACTGCAGTGGATCAGAGAATACCTGACAGGGAAGCAACAAGGAGTACGTGACAAGGTATCAGAGTGGGCGCCTTTGACGAGCGGGGTACCACAGCGGTCTGTCTTAGGACCAATGCTATTTTTGTTATATGCAAATGAAATGACGGAAGGGACAGACTCAGAAGTATCCCTGTTCGCAGATGATGTAAAGTTAATGAGGAGAATTAAATCAGATGATGATTAGGCAGGGCTACAAAGAGACCTGGACAGGCTGCAAGCTTGGTCCAGCAACTGGCTCCTCGGATTTAACCCCGCCAAATGCAAAGTCATGAAGATCGGGGAAGGGTAAAGAAAACCGCAGAGATGAGCTAGGTGGCCAAAGACTACAAACCTCACTCAAGGAAAAGGATCTTGGGGTGAGTATAACACCGAGCACATCCCTTGAGGCGCACATCAACCAAATAATTCCGGCAGCTTACGAGCGCCCAGCAAACTTAAGAACAGCATTCCAACATCTTAATAAGGAATCGTTCAGGACCCTGTACACTGTGTACGTTAGGCTCTTATTGGAGTATACTGGCACCAGTTTGGAACCCATCTGGACAACCACGTAAAGAAACTAGAGAAAGAGCAAAGGTTTGCAACTAGACTGGTCCCGAAGCTAAGGGATATGTCCTAAGAGGAAAAGTTAAGAGAAATCGATCTGACAACACTGGAGGACAGGAGAGAGGGGGGATATGATAACGATATACAAAACACTGAGAGGAATCGACAAGATGGACAGAGAGAGGATGTTCCAGAGATGAAACACAGCAACAAGGGGTCACAGTTGGAAGTTGAAGACTCAAACGAATCACAGGGATGTCAGAAAGTATTTCTTCAGTCACAGAGTTGTCAGGAAGTAGAATAGTCTGGGAAGTGATGTAGTGGAGTCAGGATCCACACATAGCTTTAAGAAGAGGTATGATGAAGCTTACGGAGCGGGAAGTGACCTAGTAGCGGCCAGCGAAGAGGCGGGGCCAGGAGCTATGACTCGACCCCTGCAACCACAAATAGGTGAGTACACACACACACACACACACACACACACACCTCAGTGAATACACCTTCAAAATATTAAATTTCTGACAAAATTTAAAAGTAATCTTTTTCTCCTTTTCATCTCCCTTTAATCCGAAGCAGATTTTTAAATCTCCACAGATTACAGCAGTCCTTTTGTAAATCCCACTGAATCCAGAACTGCTATAAAAGACACCATGGCGTTCTCACTTGTATGCATCATAAAAACAAAAAACCAGAAACAATGGAGAAAATAAAGGATGCTGAGAAAAAGGAAAAGAATCACTGAGAATTAATAAGATTTAAGAATGGAAATAAATGGTATAAAATACCGACACAAGATTTAAGAATACGGAGATCAGAATACCTTTGTAAACTGGTTTAGAAAAACCAGGTAAGCAAACACTTGGACATATTTTTCACAACATATTTAGGTCCTGGAAGCTTTATCTCTGTTAACACACAGAGGTTATATGATTACTTGACTGTTTGACTGATTCGTCAAGAACTGCGTCTGACACGGGTCTTAATCCTAAGATAACTCGTCTGAGGACGAGTTATATCTGAGGACGAGAGATGTCGATCTAATTCAGTGTTACGTTGTCGTGGTCAGGGTCTTGCTTATAGGTTAAAGAACATAATAAATATAAACAGGTGGAAAGTGAGGTGCAAGTGGCATTTCGTGGCATGAGGACACTTTATGAGATGAGGGCACTTGGTGGGATGAGGGCACTTGGTGGGATGAGGACACTTGGTGGGATGAGGGCACTTGGTGGGATGAGGACACTTGGTGGGATGAGGACACTTAGTGGGATGAGGACACTTAGTGGGATGAGGACACTTAGTGGGATGAGGACACTTAGTGGGATGAGGACACTTAGTGGGATGAGGACACTTAGTGGGATGAGGACACGTAGTGGGATGAGACCCCTTGTGTTAGAAACCACTTGTGGAATGAGACCTTAGCGAATGAGGACACTTTAGCGATGAGACACTTGAGGAAAGAGGACACAGCGGGATAGGACAGGTAGTGCGCTTGCTCCCTCGTATTTCTAAACCAATTCTCGAATTTATTCCTTTGTAAGTAAGAATTGAACTAAACCTTGAGAATTTTACAGCGCAAAGAATAGGTAGGAAATAAGTTTAAACGGCTTCAGTCTCAAGTAAGAGCTGTACATTTCTATCAAGATGTGATAATTAAGTAAATATATATATATATATATATATATATTATATAATATATAATATATATATATATAATATTCATTATTGTAACCATGAACGAGTGGTATTGAATCAATAACAAGACTGAGACTAGCCGAGGATTCGAATCCATGGGTTCGACCCCATGAGTTCGAATCCTCGGCTAGTCGCAGTGTTTTTATTGAATCATTACCACTGTTCGTGGCTATAATTATATAGTATATACTGCTTGTGGAGGCTAGTACTCCTAACGGGGAGTAGAATGAAATTAGCTCAGAGGCACCCACACCACCGTATGTCCTCGGATCAAGGTAAAACACCTAGCTCTGCTGGTTG
>NC_069458.1:16347749-16355249 GCF_026875155.1 Cherax quadricarinatus | reverse complement strand
GCTATGAGGAGAGATTAAGGAAGCTAAACCTGATGGCACCAGAGCAAAGGAGGACTGCGGGTGAAATGATAACGACATACAAAATACTGAGAAACAGGAACACAAGAACACAGCTGGAAATAGAAAACACAGATGAGTCATAGGGATGTTAAGAAGTATTTCTTCAGTCTTTGAATGGTCAATAAGTTAAACAACCCGGATCGTGGAGTAGTAATACAGCATTAAGAGGTACGACAATAGCATTAAGAGGTACGACTAAGCTCTCAAAGCAAAGAGAAAGTGCACCAAGTAGGGCCAGCCAGGAGCTGAGATTCAGCCACTGCAGCCACGAGCAGATGAGCACATATCAGTGAGTGCACACATCCACACAACACACACCAACACACACACACACACACACACACACACACACACACACACACACACACACACACACACACACACACCAGTTTCTCCTTTGTATGGACTGATGAAGCCAGTGTGGCGAAACGTTTCCTTAATAAAGATACCCAAGAGTTGCACATGTGTCTAATTTATCAACGTGTCGGTTCTCTGAACCATTCATCTACAATGACAACAGAAGCTGGAACCCTAAACATATTCCACAGTATTAGTCGAGTAAACTTGATCAACATTTCTTGCCTCCCCATTCGAGGAAGAAGCATTGAGCCTCCAGCACTCCCTGTGCACTATGACACACGGATTAACAACTTAACAGAAATATTAATAATAAATCTTCCTCTGCTACGGATGCTGCGGAGACAATCTTCTCCCTTTCCAGTAGCGAATAAATTGGATGGTAAGACACAGAACTCTTCTCCAGGCTGAGAAACTGACAACCTTGAATCTACATCTTCAAGGGTAATGGACTGATTACATCTTCATATCTCTACTGCTCCTGCCTATTTTCTGTACTCGACTGAAGGAGCCTACTGTGTAGGCGAAACGTGTCGGAATACAGATGTCCAACTATTGCCTATGTGTCTTACCAACCTGTTGGTATAGTATACCATTTTGATATTTAATAAATTTGTTCTAGCATAACCATTTACTTATTTGATTATCTGCACCTGTACTTGAATTTACAACGGCTAAGTTTACTTTCTAAAAATTCCAAAGACGTCTATAGGTGAAGAAAAGCGTGTATGAAGACAAGGTGTTATTAGGACAAAGTTTCGCACTGTGTAGGCTCATAAAGTTCTACACAGAGCGGAAAGTTGTGTCGATAAAAGTTCGTTTACCTGGAGTTTACCTGGAGAGAGTTCCGGGGGTCAACGCCCCCGCGGCCCGGTCTGTGACCAGGCCTCCTTAGGTCAGTGTCCCAGGATGCGACCCACACCAGTCGACTAACACCCAGGTACCCATTTTACTGATGGGGAACATAGACAACAGGTTGAAAGAAACACGTCCAATGTTTCTACTCTGGCTGGGAATCGAACCCAGGCCCTCACCGTGTGAAGCGAGAGCGTTAACCACCAGCAACCTTTCTTCACTGTTAACGATAGAACGACGCTAGGATCAGCACTATCAGTGTTTCAGTTCGTCAAACTATAATTTTTAACTTTCTTCATAACCAACTGAAGACAGTCCCGTGTTTGCTATAAGCATAACCTAATCTAAGTTAAGCTAACCTTACCTAACCTAACCTTACCTAACTTTACCTTACCTAAGCTAACCTTACGTAACCTAACCTAGCCTAACCTAAGCTTAACTAACCTAACCTAAGCATAACCTAACGTAACCTAACCTAACCTTACCTAACCCAGCCTAACATAAACATAAACTAACTTAAGCCTAACTTAACCTAATCTATTCTAGCCTAACGCAACCGTATCAAAATTAACCTAACCTAAAAGTCAGAAGACAAAACCGCGTGTGTTGATATGTAGCTAACTTAATCAAGCCTAATCTAACCCAACCAATTATAGCCTAATCTAACATTTACCTAGAGCAGGGGTTCCCAACCAGGGGGTGGTCGCACCCCATGGGGTTGCGAGACATCATTCCAGGGGGTGCGAGACATCATTCCAGAGGGTGCGAGAAGCGTCCGTCTTAATAACAGGAAATTAATTCATTTATTACTTATTAATATTTAATAATCATAGTACGTATAACTGACTCATTTGGAAGTGCTGTGGGCGTCATTTGATAGATATTTTGATGTTTCCGGAAGCTGGAATCATCTGAAGAATGGATTATGAATCCTTACTCCTTCAATTTGGATAAAATGTCAGAAGATGGAGAGCTGAAAGAAGATTTTATATTTCTGCTTTCAAATCGTGCTCTTGAAATGCAGTTTGAGAGTAAAACTTTGGAAGAGTATTGGTGCTCGGTTATGGTTCTGTTTCCAAGATTTTGTGAAACTGCACTAACTCTGCTCATTCCATTTGCGTCAACTTAGGTGAATCAGGATTTTGTACTCTTTTGTCAATTAAGACAAAATCTAGAAATCGTTTGAATGCACAGGCAGACATGCGTGTTGCTATCACCAACAATTCCCCGTTTTGAAAAACTCACAAGCAAGAAACAGGAACAAAAGAGTCATTGAATTAAAATGGATTCGCAAACTTTTTGGAAGTCAGGCTTTTGATTTTATTATCTTGTATATATTTAAAGAAATAAATATCTTCTTTTGATAAAATTTAGTATGATTCCACATCCTTTATCCATGAACAAAGTTTAAATTGTAGGGGGTGCGTGGTTAGAGCAAAAACTTTTAGAGTGGTGCGGGAGTAAGAAAAGGTTGGGAACCACTGACCTAGAGTAACTCAGCCTAACCTCACTACACTGAGTGCATCATCAGGTTGAGAATTTTCATATATATCTGGCCTGAATTCAAAGGCCCACGAATTTGTTGGAATATACTGGTGTAGTTTGTGGTTGGGATGATTTATCAGAGTTTCCAAATCCTCCCAGCTCGGTTCTGCTCCCCACCACACGTTATCATCCACGAGATGTGAGTTTAATACAGGAGATAAGAAGCTTGTATTGTGTGGTTCTCTCTATTGTGTGGTTCTCTCTCGTTGACCCTCGGAACTCTCTCCATGTAAACTCCAGGTATATATACATATATATATATATATATATATATATATATATATATATACATATACATATATACATATACACATATACATATATACATATACACATATACATATACATATATACATATACATATATACATATACATGCAAAACAACCACTCTGAAAGAATAGAGAAATTCCAAGCGCTTTCGTGACTACTCACATTATCAAGGAACTATGAAAGTGAAGTATCCAAGGAAGCTATATAAGGGGTCGGCCAGCACCTCACTATCAGATCCCACAACGGTTAAACACGTGACGCGCGGCGAGCCAACTTGGATAGGTCCTTTGCAAAACTCACCCCAAGCTATTTATTTGTCCAGTGTATTATTAAATTCTTCCCAAATTCTATTAATTATAAATGGATCTAATTTATATAAACCAAAGGAAATATTCATATTATTGTCAAAACTGCTTTTTATGAAACAAGATTCAATTATATTCCTGTCGACCATGGACTAGCTTGATACTACTTTCTCAACTTTTTGAAAATCAATATATATGTCGTGCCGAATAGGAAGAACTTGCGATCTTGGCTTAAATAGCAACGCTCATCTTGCCATATAGGACAAGTGAAAATTTGTGTATGCAATAATTTCGCAAAAATCATTATAAACATAACGAAAAAAATATATTTCATTGTGTTTGTTTAGTATTAAATTACTGTAAATTTTTTAAAATATATTTAGTAGGATTAGGCTAAAATAAATTGCGCTTTTTATAATAAGGTTAGGCAAGTTTTCTAAGATTCTTTTGGTGCAAAATTAAAAACTTTTATATCAACATTAATGAAAAAATACATCTTTGAACGTATAAGAGAAAATTTTGGAAAGGACTTAATTTTAAATGAGTTCTTGCTAACTGGACAGTTTTACATATTCTGCACGATATATATATATATATATATATATATATATATTTATATATATATATATATATATATATATATAATATATATATATATATTATTATTATTATCACACTGGCCGATTCCACCAAGGCAGGGTGGCCCGAAAAGAAAAACTTTCACCATCATTCACTCCATCACGTCTTGCCGAAGGGTGCTTTACACTACAGTTTTTAAACTGCACATTAACCCCCCCTCCTTCAGAGTGCAGGCACTGTACTTCCCATCTCCAGGACTCAAGTCCGGCCTCCCGGGTTTTTCCCCTGAATCCTTCATAAATTTTTACTTTGCTCACACTCCAACAGCACGTCAGTATTAAAAAACCATTTGTCTCCATTCCTCCTATCAAACACGCTCACGCATGCCTTGCTGGAAGTCCAAGCCCTCGCACACAAAACCTCCTTTACCCCCTCCCTCCAACCCTTCCTAGGCCGCCCCCTACCCCGCCTTCCTTCCACTACAGACTGATACACTCTTGAAGTCATTCTGTTTCGCTCCATTCTTCTACATGTCCGAACCACCTCAACAACCCCTTTCCCTCAGCCCTTGGACAACAGTTTTGGTAATCCGCACCTCCTCCTAACTTCCAAACTACAAATTCTCTGCATTATTTCACACCACACATTGCCCTCAGACATGACATCTCCACTGCCTCCAGCCTTCTCCTCGCTGCAACTTTTCATCACCCATGCTTCACACCCATATAAGAGCGTTGGTAAAACTAAAACTCTCATACATTCCCCTCTTTGCCTCCAAGGACAAAGTTCTTTGTCTCCACAGACTCCTAAGTGAAACCACTCACTCTTTTTCCCTCATCAATTCTATGATTCACCTCATCTTTCATAGACCCATCCGCTGACACGTCCACTCCCAAATATCTGAATACGTTCACCTCCTCCATACTCTCTCCCTCCAATCTGATATTCAATTTTCATCACCTAATCTTTTTGTTATCCTCATAACCTTACTCTTTCCTGTATTCACCCTTTTAATTTTCTTCTTTTGCACACCCTACCAAATTCATCCACCAATCTCTGCAGCTTCTCTTCAGAATCTCCCAAGAGCACAGTGTCATCAGCAAGAGCAGCTGTGACAACTCCCACTTTGTGTGTGATTCTTTATCTTTTAACTCCACGCCTCTTGTCAAGACCCTCGCATTTACTTCTCTTACAACCCCATCTATAAATATATTAAACAACCAAGGTGACATCACACATCCTTGTCTAAGGCCTACTTTTACTGGGAAAAAATTTCCCTCTTTCCTACATACTCTAACTTGAGCCTCACTATCCTCGTAAAAACTCTTCACTGCTTTCAGTAACCTACCTCCTACACCATATACTTGCAACATCTGCCACATTGCCCCCCTATCCACCCTGTCATACGCCTTTTCCAAATCCATAAATGCCACAAAGACCTCTTTAGCCTTATCTAAATACTGTTCACTTATATGTTTCACTGTAAACACCTGGTCCACACACCCCCTACCTTTCCTAAAGCCTCCTTGTTCATCTGCTATCCTATTCTCCGTCTTACTCTTAATTCTTTCAATTATAACTCTACCATACACTTTACCAGTACACTCAACAGACTTATCCCCTATAATTTTTGCACTCTCTTTTATCCCCTTTGCCTTTATACAAAGGAACTATGCATGCTCTCTGCCAATCTTTAGGTACCTTACCCTCTTCCATACATTTATTAAATAATTGCACCAACCACTCCAAAACTATATCCCCACCTGCTTTTAACATTTCTATCTTTATCCCATCAATCCCGGCTGCCTTACCCCCTTTCATTTTACCTACTGCCTCACGAACTTCCCCCACACTCACAACTGGCTCTTCCTCACTCCTACAAGATGTTATTCCTCTTGCCCTATACACGAAATCACAGCTTCCTATCTTCATCAACATTTAACAATTCCTCAAAATATTCCCTCCATCTTCCCAATACCTCTAACTCTCCATTTAATAACTCTCCTCTCCTATTTTTAACTGACAAATCCATTTGTTCTCTAGGCTTCCTTAACTTGTTAATCTCACTCCAAAACTTTTTCTTATTTTCAACAAAATTTGTTGATAACATCTCACCCACTCTCTCATTTGCTCTCTTTTTTACATGCTTCACCACTCTCTTAACCTCTCTCTTTTCTCCAATACTCTTCCCTCCTTGCATCACTTCTACTTTGTAAAAACTTCTCATATGCTAACTTTTTCTCCCTTACTACTCTCTTACATCATCATTCCACCAATCGCTCCTCTTCCCTCCTGCACCCACTTTCCTGTCACCACAAACTTCTGCTGAACACTCAAACACTACATTTTTAACCAAACCCCATTCCTCTTCGACCCCATTGCCTATGCTCTCATTAGCCCATCTATCCTCCAGTAGCTGTTTATATCTTACCCTAACTCCCCTCCTCTTTTAGTTTATAAACCTTCACCTCTCTCTTCCCTGTTTCTTCTATTCTCCTTGTATCCCATCTACCTTTTACTCTCAGTTAGCTACAACTAGAAAGTGATCTGATATATCTGTGGGCCCTCTATAAACATTTTACACCCTGAAGTCACTCCAACATTCTTTTATCTACCAATACATAAATCCAACAAACTACTGTCATTTCGCCCTACATCATATCGTGTATACTTATTTATCCTCTTTTTTCTTAAAATATGTATTACCTATAACTAAACCCCTTTCTATACAAAGTTCAATCAAAGGGCTCCCATTATCATTTACACCCTGGCACCCCAAACTTACCTACCACACCCTCTCTAAAAGTTTCTCCACTTTAGCATTTAGGTCCCCTACCACAATTACTCTCTCACTTGGTTCAAAGGCCCCCTATACATTCACTTACATCTCCCAAAATCTCTCTCTCTCCTCTGCATTCCTCTCTTCTCCAGGTGCATACACCTTATTATACCCACTTCTCGCATCCAACCTTTACTTTAATCCACATAATTTTCGAATTTACACATTCATATTCTCTTTTCTCCTTCCATAACTGATCATTTAACATTACTGCTACCCCTTCCTTTGCCCCTAACCCTTCCTCTCGATACTCCAGATTTAATCCCATTTATTTCCCCCCACTGAAACTCTTCTACCCCCTTCACTTTGTTTCGTTAGGGCCAGGACATCCAACTTCTTTTTTATTCATAACATCAGCAATCATCTGTTTCTTGTCATCCGCACTACATCCCCACGCACATTTAAACAACCCAGTTTTTATAAAGTTTTTCTTCTTCTCTTTTTTAGTAAATGTATACAGGAGAAGGGGGTTTCTAGCCCATTGCTCCCGGCATTTTAAGTCGCCTCATACGACCCCGCATGGCTTACGGAGGAAAGATTCTTTTTTCCACTTCCCCATGGACAATAGAAGAAATAAAAAAGAACAAGAGCTATTTAGAAAAAGGAGAAAAAAAATAGATGTATGTATATATATATATGCATGTGTGTGTCTGTGAAGTGTGACCAAAATGTAAGTAGGAGTAGCAAGA
>NC_069458.1:16307749-16345249 GCF_026875155.1 Cherax quadricarinatus | reverse complement strand
TGGCCTCTGCGCTGTATCACTGTCTGGGTTCAACAGGACACCTAGTACCTTCTCTATGTCTAAATTCGAACTGCTATGTTTATGTATGAACATCATAATTTGGCTTGTATCAAGTATTGTGAAGATTTTATCTAGCGGTGCACACAATATCCCCTGATCCTTCTCTCAGAGCTCACGGAGAGATAGAATCTGGTTCCACTGTCTTCGAGGTATCTAGGTCACGCAATTTCTTCACTTTCTCTTGTTAAGCGTTTTATGTCCAGTACTCATTGATGTATTGTTTCTTATTAACTCTCTGGTAATGTCCCTAACTTCTCCGGGGAAAAGTTCTTAAATCTCCAGTTAAATTGCTTGTAGACTTAGAGGTCATTTCTGGTAAGCTCTTCTCCAACCTTCCTCAGCCTTTTTTTTTTTTTCAATGTTTTCGTCATCCTGCTGAGACTACAACAGCCTTGGCTCAGATTTCACTCTCGTTGCTATGATATTCTTAAATTGTGGTTTAGCCTCTCGTATCCATACACATTAGTTTCTTGCTCTCTTTTCGCTTCCCCCAGTGTCTTATATTCTTGGCTTTCTACATTTGTTCTTAGGCTTCTCTGCATTTCAGGATGAATCATGGGCTCTCACTGTTCTTACCGTCGCTTCTGTTCCTGTGTATAAATTTTTCCTCAGTCTCCCAGCACCGTGTTCCATTATCTCACTCGTTATATTTCCTTCCAGATCCCTTTCCCACGGTACTGCATTCAAAAATTCTCTCATACCTGTGTAATTCTTTTGAAATATATGTGTATGTGTACTCACCTAATTGTATTTACAGGGGTCGAGACTCAGCTCCTGGCCCCGCCTCTTCACTGATCGCTACTAGGTCCTCTCTCTCTCTTCCAGCTTCATGAGTTTTATGATACCTCGTCTTGAAGCTATGTATGGTTTCTGCCTCCAGTACATGTGTGTGTGTGTGTCGATGTTTTAAGGTTCTCTGTAACAAGATAAAAAAAAATCTAATTTACCTTTATGAACTGATAATGATTTCATGAGAGAAAGCCTCCAACTCGGCTTTTGACAGTTGATTCATTCATTCCTGTAAAGAGAAAACCAGAGCGAGGAGAGGCAGGAGGATGAGATTGTTTAGAGTTAAAAAGACAATTATCCTTTGAAATTTTCAATTGTCTTGGAAAATCAATTATAAATGTGCACTTGCTTTTGTTTGAATGTATTGGCTTCAAGTATTGGCAAAGTCTAACTTGCTTCATTGTTGACTCACGAAATCGTAATGGCACGATTGCAAACAAACCATACCACGGGCGGGATTTGAACCCGCGGTCAGTCTCAAAACTCCAGACCGTCGCGTTAGCCACTGGCTAACGCGACGGTCTGGAGTTTTGAGACTCTGACCACGGGTTCAAATCCCGCCCGTGGTATGGCTTGCTTCATTGTTAGTTCACTGAGCCGTGTAGGCGATATTCTAATGGAGTGTAAATCAGACTTCAGCAGAGTGCGAAGTGATGTCAGGAGAGTAGCAAAGGACTTCGGAGGTTTAGAAACCGACTACATAAGCATAGGTAAAGACCTCAGCTGAATTAGAAAACACTTCAGCAGCGTAGGGAATAACTTCAGCTCAGCAATGTGGGAACAGAAATCACCAGCGTTGGAAAGACGAAGAAAGCTAACAAGTGCTGGAAAAAAAGGCAGGAAAAGAAGTATAGAAAGTAGCGAATCTAGGAGAAGTGTGGGATGAAGTAAGCGTGTGGGATGAAAGTAAGCAGTGTGGGATGAAAGTAAGCGGTGTGGATGAAAGTAAGCGTGTGGGATGAAAGTAAGCAGAGTGGGATGAAAGTAAGCAGTGTGGATGAAAGTAAGCAGTGTGGGATGAAAGTAAGCGTGTGGGATGAAAGTAAGCAGTGTGGGATGAAAGTAAGCAGTGTGGGATGAAAGTAAGCAGTGTGGGATGAAAGTAAGCAGTGTGGGATGAAAGTAAGCAGTGTGGGATAAAGTAAGCGTGTGGGTTTGAAAGTAAGCAGTGTGGGATGAAAGTAAGCAGTGTGGGATGAAAGTAAGCGGTGTGGGATGAAAGTAAGCAGTGTGGGATGAAAGTAAGCGGTGTGGGATGAAAGTAAGCAGTGTGGGATGAAAGTAAGCAGTGTGGGATGAAAGTAAGCAGTGTGGGATGAAAGTAAGCAGTGTGGGATGAAAGTAAGCAGTGTGGGATGAAAGTAAGCAGTGTGGGATGAAAGTAAGCAGTGTGGGATGAAAGTAAGCAGTGTGGGATGAAAGTAAGCAGTGTGTGGATGAAAGTAAGCAGTGTGGGATGAAAGTAAGCAGTGTGGGATGAAAGTAAGCGGTGTGGGATGAAAGTAAGCGTGTGGGATGAAAGTAAGCGTGAGGGATGAAAGTAAGCGGTGTGGATGAAGTAAGCAGGTGGGATGAAAGTAAGCGGTGTGGGATGAAAGTAAGCAGTGTGGGATGAAAGTAAGCAGTGTGGGATGAAAGTAAGCAGTGTGGGATGAAAGTAAGCAGTGTGGGATGAAAGTAAGCAGTGTGGGATGAAAGTAAGCGGTGTGGGATGAAAGTAAGCGGTGTGGGATGAAAGTAAGCGTGTGGGATGAAAGTAAGCGGGTGGGATGAAAGTAAGCGGTGTGGATGAAAGTAAGCGGTGTGGGATGAAAGTAAGCGGTGTGGGATGAAAGTAAGCGGTGTGGGATGAAAGTAAGCGGTGTGGGATGAAAGTAAGCGGTGTGGGATGAAAGTAAGCGTGTGGGATGAAAGTAAGCGTGTGGGATGAAAGTAAGCGGTGTGGGATGAAAGTAAGCGTGTGGATGAAAGTAAGCGGTGTGGGATGAAAGTAAGCGGTGTGGGATGAAAGTAAGCGGTGTGGTATGAAAGTAAGCGGTGTGATGATAAGCGGTGTGGATGAAAGTAAGCGGTGTGGTATGAAAGTAAGCGGTGTGGGATGAAAGTAAGCGTGTGGGATGAAAGTAAGCAGTGTGGGATGAAAGTAAGCGGTGTGGGATGAAGTAAGCAGTGTGGGATGAAAGTAAGCGGTGTGGGATGAAAGTAACAGTGTGGGATGAAAGTAAGCGGTGTGGGATGAATAGTTAAGGCGGTGTGGGATGAAAGTAAGCGGTGTGGGATGAAAGTAAGCGGTGTGGGATGAAAGTAAGCGGTGTGGGATGAAAGTAAGCGTGTGAGTGATGAAAGTAAGCAGTGTGGGATGAAAGTAAGCGTGTGGGATGAATGTAAGCGGTGTGGGGTGAAAGTAAGCGTGTGGGATGAAAGTAAGCGTGTGGATGAAAGTAAGCGGTGAGGGATGAAAGTAAGCGGTGTGGGATGGAAGTAAGCAGAGTGGGATGGAAGTAAGCGGTGTGGAATGAAAGTAAGCAGTGTGGGATGAAAGTAAGCAGTGTGGGATGAAAGTAAGCAGTGTGGGATGAAAGTAAGCAGTGTGGGATACAAGTAAGAGGTGTGGTATGAAAGTAAGCGGTGTGGGATACAAGAAGTGTGGTATGAAAGTAAGCGGTGTGGGATACAAGTAAGCAGTGTGGAATGAAAGTAAGCACTGTGGGATACAAGCGGTGTGGTATGAAAGTAAGCGGTGTGGTATGAAAGTAAGCGGTGTGGTATGAAAGTAAGCGGTGTGGGATGAAAGTAAGCGGTGTGGCATGAAAGTAAGCGGTGTGGCATGAAAGTAAGCGGTGTGGTATGAAAGTAAGCGGTGTGGGATGAAAGTAAGCGGTGTGGGATGAAAGTAACCGGTGTGGGATGAAAGTAAGCTTGTGGTATGAAAGTAAGCGGTGTGGTATGAAAGTAAGCGGTGTGGTATGAAAGTAAGCGGTGTGGTATGAAAGCAAGCAGTGTGGGATACAAGTAAGCGGCGTGGTGTGAAAGTAAGCGGTGTGGTATGAAAGTAAGCGGTGTGGTATGAAAGTAAGCGGTGTGGTATGAAAGTAAGCAGTGTGGGATAAAAGTAAGCGGTGTGGGATGAAAGTAAGCAGTGTGGGATAAAAGTAAGCGGTTTGGGATAAAAGTAAGCAGTGTGGGATAAAAGTAAGCAGTGTGGGATAAAAGTAAGCGGTGTGGGATGAATGTAAGCAGTGTGGGATAAAAGTAAGCAGTGTGGGATAAAAGTAAGCGGTGTGGGATGCAAGTAAGCAGTGTGGGATAAAAGTAAGCAGTGTGGGATAAAAGTAAGCAGTGTGGTGAACAAGTGAAAAAAACTGGGAAAAATACCAGAAGCTTGAAAACACTCCACTAGTGTGAGAAAAGCACCAGCAGTATGAGAATATACCAGCAGTATGAGAAAAACACCAATGTGAGAAAAAACACCGCCAATCTGTGAAAACATCAACAGTGTTAGTAAAACACTAGCAATATGTGAGAAAACACCAGTAGTGTGAGAAAAATACCAGCAGTATTAGAAAAACACTTGCAGTGTGACGAAAACACCAGCAGTTTGACAAAAACACCAGCAGTGTAACAAAAACACCAGCAGTGTAACAAAAACAGCAGCAGTGTAACAAAAACACCAGCAGTGTGACAAAAACACCAGCAGTGTGACAAAAACACCAGCAGTGTGACGAAAACACCAGCAATTTGACAAAACACCAGCAGTGTAACAAAAACACCAGCAGTGTGACAAAAACACCAGCAGTGTGACAAAAACACCAGCAGTGTGACAAAAACACCAGCAGTGTGACAAAAACACCAGCAGTGTGACAAAAACACCAGCAGTGTGACAAAAACACCAGCAGTGTGACAAAAACACCAGCAGTGTGACAAAAACACCAGTAGTGTACAAAAACACCAGCAGTGTGACAAAAACACCAGCAGTGTGACAAAAACACCAGCAGTGACAAAAACACCAGCAGTGTGAGAAAAAACACCAGCAGTGTGAGAAAAAACACCAGCAGTGTGAAACGCTATGTCGTCACCGTTTAAAAGGCCGTCAAGCATCTAAGAAAGAGTCCATGGCCATTTCATCACCAAAATGAAAGAGAGCATTTTTGCCTCTTGATACAGAGTAGTACGCAGGCTTCCTAACTCCACTCTCTCGAAAAGTGATTTGGCTTTTATTTCTGGCAAGACTTACTGTGCACGCCTTAAAGATGCTTTTAACTTCGGCAGCGGCATTAAAGAAGACTTCAAGATGGTGCCTTGATTCTGGGAAAGGGTGAGTGATCAAAGGAATTCGTGGCATAGCGTCTTTTTCAACGAATAAAATTTGATTATCTGTCATTTCATAGGCGCTCTATGACCCCCTAATGGATCTAGTTCTTCTCTTCGATTATTTAATAATAATAATAACAATAATAATAATAATAATAATTAAGGCCACGTTACATCGCTTAATATTTATGAGGAAGGTATTAGATTCCTACCTATGTTTTTCTCTTAATATTCATCCTGTTTCTCCTCTCTTCCTCCTCTCTTCCTCCTCTTCCTTCTCCTTCTCCTTCTTCCCCTCTCTCCTTTTTTCATCCAGCAGCAGTAAAAGTGAGAGTTTGGAAACCCTGTACAGCGTTCTTTTCTCTCGCAGTAACAGCAACAATAGCAGCAGCGAGGGCAGCAATAGAAGCAACAGTAGCATCAGTAGTAACAGCAGCAACAGCAGTAGCATTAGCAGCAGCAACATCAATGGCAATAATAACAATATTAGCAGCAGTAACATCAGCGGTATCATCAATAGCAACAGCACCAACAACAGAAGCAGCAACACTACCGGCTGTAGCAACGACACTGTGCTAGCAACAACAAAATCAACAGAAGTACCAGGAACAGCAGCAGCACTAGCAGCTGCAGCAATAGCACTAGCAACACCAACACAAGCAGCAGTAAAAATAATAACAGCAATAACAGCAGCACTAGCGGCAGCAGCACTAAAACCAACAGCAACAGAAGCAGCAAAAGCAAAAACACTAGCAGCATCAACAACAACAGCAGCAGTAACTTAAGTAACAATACTAACAATTACAGCAACACCAGCGATAGCAGCATGAGCACAAACAGCAACAACAACAAAAGCAACAGAAGTTGCAGAAGCACTGTAGTGGCACTGCATCTGCAGTGCCACTACTGCTCCACGACCCTCTAGCAGTTAACAGACTGCCACTATGTTTGGATCTCGCAGGGCAAGACGAACGGCAGCGATTTGTTCCACCTGGACCCTGTGAGTTGACGAGCAAATGTTTATTTGCCTCGACTAGAGCTCACTGGTCGCAGAGTCGCTCGCAATCCTGTAGTTTTTGCCTGTGTTCTTTCCTGTCGTGCACGGTGCTTTGTATTTGTTCAAGGGAGTGTGTGAGCAACATACGTAGGAGGTACAAGAGGGAGGGAGAGAGAGAGAGAGAGACAGACAGACAGACAGAGAGACAGAGAGAGACAGAGAGAGACAGAGAGACAGAGAGAGAGACAGAGAGAGAGACAGAGACAGAGAGAGAGACAGAGACAGAGAGACAGAGACAAAGACAGAGACAGAGAGAGACAGAGACAGAGGGAAAAGAGAGAGAGACAGAGAGAGACAGAGAGAGAGACAGAGAAGGAGAGAGAGAGAGAGAGAGAGAAGAGAGAGAGAGAGAGAGAGAGAGAGAGAGAGAGAGAGAGAGAGAGAGAGAGAAGAGAGAGAGAGAGAGAGAAGAGAGAGAGAGACAGAGAGAGAGACAGAGAGAGAGAGATCTTACTGAGGTTGACGAACGTTAATGAGTCCACCCACCCATTCAGTTGTACCTATCCAAGCCCTGCTTGGATCTATCTATGTATAGAAGACCATTGAATAGTTCACCAGCTTCCTGACTGCTCGAAAAGTGCACGACAACTGAAAACACAGAAAAAGCCCACTATAATAATAATAATAATAATAATAATAATAATAATAATAATAATAATAATTATTATTATTATTATTATTATTATTATTATTTCTACAAGTATATGATGCAACTTATACGGACCTGGCTAACAAAAGTGGTTTAGGAGGAAAAGAACAAGATGGAGAAGGAGAACGAGGAGGAGGTGAAGGAAGAGGAAATAGGATGGGGTCAGCTGCTTGACATGAAAATAGACGAGAGAGAGGAAGAGGTGGAGAGTGGAGAAGAGTAGAGGAGAATAGTACAGAAGAGTAGAAGAGAGATGTAAAGGAGAAGAGTACAGGAGGAGAAGGAATGTACATTATAATGCCAGTTTTGAGATACACAGCCTTTTAGTTTCAAAAATAGGCCGTCTGGAGCAAGTTTGTGTGCTTGTGTATGCACCTAATCGTGGTTACAGGGGTCGATTCATAGCTCCTGGTCCCGCCTCTTCACTGGTCGCTACTAGCTCACTCTCCCTGCCCCATACCTCTTCTTAAAGCTATTTGTGGTTCCTGCTTCCACCACATCACTCTCCAGACTACTCCACTTCCTGATAACTCTATGCCTAAAGAAATACTTCCTAACATCCCTGTGAATCATTTGAGTCTTCAACTTCCAATTGTGACCCCTTGTTGCTGTGTCCCATCTCTGGAACATCCTGTCTCTGTCCACCTTGTCAGTTCTCAACATTTTATATGTCACTACCACGCCCCTCCCCCCCTCTCTCTCTCTCTCTTCTCTCTCTCTCTCTCTCTCTCTCTCTCTCTCTCCCGCCCCTGTCCTCCAGTGTCGTCAGGTCGATTTCCTTTAACTTCTCCAAGCAAGACATACCCCTTGGCTCCGGAACTAAAGTTACTGAATACCTTTACACCTTCTCTAATTTCTTGAATTACTTGAACAGGTGTGGGTTCCAAACTGGTGCTGCATACTCCAGTATGGGACTAACGTACACTGTATACAGAGTCCTGAACGATTCCTTACTGTGGTGTCGGAACGCTGTTCTTAGGTTTGCTAGTCGCCCATATGCTGCATCAGTTATTTGGTTGATGTGCGCCTCGGGCGATGCGCTCGGTTAGTACTATGCTCACCCCAAGATCATTTTCCTCCAGGGAGGTTCGCAGTCCTTGGCCCCACCAGATTGTATTCTGTCTGGAGTCTTCTTTGCCCTTCTCCGATCTTCATGACTTTACATTTGGTGGGATTAAACTCTAGAAGTCAGTTGCTGGACCAAGCTTGCAGCCTGTCCAGATCCCTTTGTATTCCTACCTGATCTTCGTCCGATTAAATTCTCATCATTAGTTTCACATCGCCTGCAAACAGAGACACCTCTGAGTCTATCCCTTCCGTCATGTATTCACATATACCAGAAACAGCACCGGTCCTAGGACCGACTCCTGTGGAACCCCGCTCATCACAGGAGTCCGGTTTGACACCTTGTCATGTACCATGACTCGCTGATGCCTTCACGTCAGGTATTCTCTGATCCACTTGAGTGCTTTCCCTGTTATACCTGCCTCTTCCTCCAGCTTATGTGATAATCTCTTGTGTGGAACAGTGTCAAACGCCTTCTTACACTCAAAGAAAACGCAATCTACCCACCCCTCTCTCTCTTTCTTCCCTTATCGCCGTCGCCTTGTCATAGATCTCCAGTAGGTTTGTGACACAGGATTTCCCTTCCCTGAAACCGTGCTGGTTGTCGTTGATAAGCTCATTCTTTTTTAGGCGCTCCACCATTCTTCTCCTGATAATCTTCTCCATGACTCTGCATACTATACATGTTAGTGACACTGGTCTGTAGTTTTATACTGCGTGTCTGTCTCCTTTCTTAAAAATTGGGACTACATTTGCTGTCTTTCACGCTTCAGGTAGTTGCCATGTGTGTGTATGTGAGTGTGTGTGATAAATAAAAAGGAGTAGAGTGTATGTCAACGATTACCTCATTAGAAAACGTCAGAACATATTGTACCAGTGCTTCACACGGGATGGCAAAATTCTATTGAGGAAAACAGACTTAGGCCGGATGTTAAGAATCACAAATGAAAGTGAACTATCAAACTTCCTTAAAGATACTTATCTTACCGAGGCTGATTAACCTATGGTCTTACCACAATTCTCTACGTCTAGTCTATTGCAACTCCAACTACTCCACTGTTGTGAAAGTTTTGTGATATTACCTACTTATTAGTATCAACTACCTCACTGTTCTTGCATTATTTGTGCAGGTATTGTTAAAATTAACTACTTCAGGCCTGGCAACCTGCTTTCAAAGTTATAAGTGCAGACCACCATTTTCCATCATGTTACACTGTGTTACAAGATCCAGTAATCTTTAAAATTCTAGTAGTTCTTAGTAGTCTTTATCTATCTGACAACTGTCACAAGTACTGCAGTCTATCGCTATTCTCTACTATTCTCCATTACTCTTTTCCACTCCCCACCTCTTCCTCTCTACAATTTTCCTGTCAAACAATTGACCCCATCTTGTTTCCTTCTCCTCCTCTAGCTCGTTCTCCTCCTCGTCCTCTTCCTTGTTCTCCTCACATTTCCTTTACCTAGTGGCTCACTTTCCACCTCCTTTGCCCATTTTTTGACCATCTAATGATTCACTGTCTACCTCGTAATTTTTCCTCTTTCTCCATTGCTTCCTTCTCTCAATGATTCACCCTCCTTCTCTTTCTCTATTTTTATTTCAATTCAGACCATAGTCGTCGCCCTATTCCACTGAATCTGGTCGGCTCGCCCCTCAGGCCACCCCTACCCTCCTTCCCTAACAGCATTATCCTCTACTGCCTCCCCTCACGCGTTGCCAAGACACATTTTTGTGTTTATTGAGGTCACTTTCCCCTCATCCCTTTGAGGGGTGAGGTAGGAGGCTTCTTTCCCCTCGCTTCCCCTCGTCGTAAAGCAGCCGATTGTAGGCAGGACGAGGAGGTGAGGATCCACTTGCCTAACGTGTGGTGGATTACGGGACAGGATGAGATGGAAATTGAGGTGCAGGATGGCATTCTGCTGCTCAGTTGGTGGTGATCTCTGACGGACAGAGCCGTGCGTTACTCAGGTGCTCTGTGAGTGCTTGTGTTTTTGCTCCTCGTAGTGCTTTGGAAATAAGTCAAGGACTCCAATGGAAATAAGTCACTGACATATTTCTGGGATATCCTAAGTATTCTGCACATACGCTGCTATGTATGATAATTTGTGTAACTGTATTCATGTATACCTGTATCTGAATAACTTATTTAGTGTTGCCTGTGCCCTCTAGTGCGTTCCCTGTGCCCTCTAGTGCGTTCCCTGTGCCCTCTAGTGCGTTCCCTATGCCCTCTAGTGCGTTCCCTGTGCCCTCTAGTGCGTTCCCTGTGCCCTCTAGTGCGTTCCCTATGCCCTCTAGTGCGTTCCCTGTGCCCTCTAGTGCGTTCCCTGTGCCCTCTAGTGCGTTCCCTATGCCCTCTAGTGCGTTCCCTGTGCCCTCTAGTGCGTTCCCTGTGCCCTCTAGTGCGTTCCCTATGCCCTCTAGTGCGTTCCCTGTGCCCTCTAGTGCGTTCCCTGTGCCCTCTAGTGCGTTCCCTGTGCCCTCTAGTGCGTTCCCTGTGCCCTCTAGTGCGTTCCTGTGCCCTCTAGTGCGTTCCCTGTGCCCTCTAGTGCGTTCCCTGTGCCCTCTAGTGCGTTCCCTATGCCCTCTAGTGCGTTCCCTATGCCCTCTAGTGCGTTCCCTGTGCCTCTAGTGCGTTCCCTGTGCCCTCTAGTGCGTTCCCTATGCCCTCTAGTGCGTTCCCTGTGCCCTCTAGTGCGTTCCCTGTGCCCTCTAGTGCGTTCCCTGTGCCCTCTAGTGCGTTCCCTGTGCCCTCTAGTGCGTTCCCTGTGCCCTCTAGTGCGTTCCCTATGCCCTCTAGTGCGTTCCCTGTGCCCTCTAGTGCGTTCCCTGTGCCCTCTAGTGCGTTCCCTATGCCCTCTAGTGCGTTCCCTGTGCCCTCTAGTGCGTTCCCTGTGCCCTCTAGTGCGTTCCCTATGCCCTCTAGTGCGTTCCCTATGCCCTCTAGTGCGTTCCCTATGCCCTCTAGTGCGTTCCCTGTGCCCTCTAGTGCGTTCCCTGTGCCCTCTAGTGCGTTCCCTATGCCCTCTAGTGCGTTCCCTATGCCCTCTAGTGCGTTCCCTGTGCGCTTAATTCACTTTGGTTTTCTCTTAGTGCTCGCGTAATATCTTTGTGTTCTTAGTGCGTGTTTGTGATCTTTGTGCTCTCTTGCTACTGTCTTGGTGCACCTCTGGTGTTCCTTTAGGGTTTTCTCAGTGAAAAATTAAAACATTTGAAAAATATTGTACAACGTTTGGGTGCAAATGTTTTCTTAATTATAAATACCCAAATTGTATATTACCGATTATCATAATTTTTATTATTTTCATTGCTATTACCATTATTATTATTATTATTATTATTATTATTACTGTTGTTATTGTGCTTTGCTATTATTAGTTATACAGAAATACCCAAAATATATATTATCGATTATATTATTGCTATTATTATTATTGTGCTCTGCTGTTCTGGTTGCTTTTCGTTATTAATCTAGTGATTTAGTGGTGTTCTACTGATGTTCTGCTGGCGCTTTACTGGCGTTCTGGTGGTATTCCAGCCTCAGTCTGCCGACGCTGACCTCGCCTCTGACACTCACTCCAGGAGACGAGGTAAATTGGAGACTGTAAGAGGCTATTTCCAGGTTCTGAGAGAAACTGAAAACTGGCCGCTGAGCCGTAACTCTAGACGTTACTTCTTTCAGTTAGGTTCGTTGTGCATTGTTAGAGTTGCCGGGTATTGTTATAACTATTGGTGTTAAGAGTTTTAACTAGAGGTTTTATTCGTTATAACTAGGCATTAAGCGATATAACAACTGCTGTGTTATATCTAAGGACATGTCTTATTGAATTATAACTTGAGCTTTTAGGTGTTATGTTATAGTTAGGTCTTTTGTGTTATAAATAATATTTTAAGTAGTAGTGTTATGTACTATTTTTTTTAATCTGTTACGTCCGTAAATCATAGATAAATTTATCTAGAAAAGTAAATGAGAAATTAAAAGAATCGACAAATCACAAAAGATTTAACTTTTATATAGCAAAAATTTAATTTTTTCCCCATAAAAACCAGGTAACGATTTTTTTTTTCGTCCATAAAAACCCAAAGAGCAAATTACTGTAAAAACCATATCGGTTCCAAGACGGAATTGAAAGGAAGAGGAATAAATTTTGATAACGTGATTTATATTTTTTTCACACAATATATATATATTATATATATATGTATATATATAATATATATATATATATATATATATATATATAATATATATATATATATATATATATATATATATATCGTGCCAAATAGGTCAAACCTGAGATTTTGGCTTAAATAGCTAAGTTTTCCTAGCAGAATAAGGCAAGCAAAAATTTATGTATGCAATAATTTCGCAAAAATTATACTATTCCTAACGAATATATGTGCTGAATAGGTAAAATAGGTCAATTAGTAAGAACTTATTGAAAATTAAGTCCTTTCTAAATTTTTCTCTTATACATTTAAAGATAATTTTTTTTTCATTGATGTTAATGTAAAAATTAATAATTTTGTACCAAAAGAACCTTAAAATCTTACCTAATCTTATTATAACAATAGCAATTTAATATATATATATATATATATATATATATAATATATATATATATATATATATATATATATATATATATATATATTTTTTTTATTATCACACTGGCCGATTCCCACCAAGGCAGGGTGGCCCGAAAAAGAAAAACTTTCACCATCATTCACTCCATCACTGTCTTGCCAGAAGGGTGCTTTACACTACAGTTTTTAAACTGCAACATTAACACCCCTCCTTCAGAGTGCAGGCACTGTACTTCCCATCTCCAGGACTCAACTCCGGCCTGCCGGTTTCCCTGAATCCCTTCATAAATGTTACTTTGCTCACACTCCAACAGCACGTCAAGTATTAAAAACCATTGTCTCCATTCACTCCTATAAAAACACGCTCATGCATGCCTGCTGGAAGTCCAAGCCCCTCGCACACAAAACCTCTTTACCCCCTCCCTCCAACCTTTCCTAGGCCGACCCCTACCCCGCCTTCCTTCCACTACAGACTGAACACTCTTGAAGTCATTCTGTTTCGCTCCGTTCTCTCTACATGTCCGAACCACCTCAACAACCCTTCCTCAGCCCTCTGGACAACAGTTTTGGTAATCCCGCCCCTCCTCCTAACTTCCAAACTACGAATTCTCTGCATTATATTCACACCACACATTCCCCTCAGACATGACATCTCCACTGCCTCCAGCCTTCTCCTCGCTGCAACACTCATCACCCACGCTTCACACCCATATAAGAGCGTTGGTAAAACTATACTCTCATACATTCCCTCTTTGCCTCCAAGGGCAAAGTTCTTTGTCTCCACAGACTCCTAAGTGCACCACTCACTCTTTTTCCCTCATCAATTCTATGATTCACCTCATCTTTCATAGACCCATCCGTGACACGTCCACTCCCCCAAAAATCTGAATACGTTCACCTCCTCCATACTCTCTCCCCCCAAAACTGATATTCAATCTTTCATCACCTAATCTTTTTGTTATCCTTCATAACCTTACTCTTTCTGTATTCACCTTTAATTTTCTTCTTTTGCACACCCTACCAAATTCATCCACCAATCTCTGCACTTTTCTTCAGAATCTCCCAAGAGCACAGTGTCATCAGCAAAGCAGCTGTGACAACTCCCACTTTGTGTGTGATTCTTTATCTTTTAACTCCACGCTCTTGCCAAAACCCTCGCATTTACTTTCTTACAAACCCATCTATAAATATATTAAACAACCACGGTGACATCACACATCCCTTTTCTAAGGCCTACTTTTACTGGGAAAAAATTTCCCTCTTTCCTACATACTATAACTTGAGCCTCACTATCCTCGTAAAAATCTTCACTGCTTTCAGTAACCTACTCCTACACCATACACTTGCAACATCTGCCACATTGCCCCCTATCCACCCTGTCATACGCCTTTTCCAAATCCATTAATGCCACAAAGACCTCTTTAGCCTTATCTAAATACTGTTCACTTATATGTTTCACTGTATAACACCTGGTCCACACACCACCTACCTTTCCTAAAGCCCCCTTGTTCATCTGCTATCCTATTCTCCGTCTTACTCTTAATTCTTTCAATTATAACTCTACCATACACTTTACCAGGTACACTCAACAGACTTATCCCCCTATAATTTTTGCACTCTCTTTTATCCCTTTGCCTTTATACAAATGAACTATGCATGCTCTCTGCCAATCCCTAGGTACCTTACCCTCTTCCATACATTTATTAAATAATTGCACCAACCACTTCAAAACTATATCCCCACCTGCTTTTAACATTTCATCTTTATCCCATCAATCCCGGCTGCCTTACCCCCTTTCATTTTACCTACTGCCTCACGAACTTCCCCCACACTCACAACAGGCTCTTCCTCACTCCTACAAGATGTTATTCCTCCTTGCCCTATACACGAAATCACAGCTTCCCTATCTTCATCAACATTTAACAATTCCTCAAAATATTCCCTCCATCTTCCCAATACCTCTAACTCTCCATTTAATAACTCTCAGTCGTCACGTGAGGTCACAGACCCTGAGCTGCTTTGGGGATTAGCGTGGACGGTTACAAAGCATGGCTTGCTTCTGCAGTGTTTTAAAAACTGAGTTTGGAGAGTTGAAGGAGGAGGTCTTGCTTCTCCAGGAGGAGATTAGGAGGCTGAAGGTCCACCTCAATGGGCCTGGGAGAGAGTGTGAGGTGGTTGGAGATGTGGGGAATGAGGCTTCTAGCAGTGAGGTGCAGTCTGTCTCTCACTGTGAGGAGGCTGTAGGTGGGGAGGTAGCAACGGGTACCAGCAGTGAGGTGCAGCCCAGCACCTGCTACAAGTGGCGAGTTGTTCACAGTAATGGGAGGCGCATCAGAGTAAGGAAGTTAAGAGTGAAGATCTGAAGGTAGGAAATCGCTTCTCTGTTCTCCAGGATGAATGTACTTCAGTGGCCAGTGAAGGTAAGGGTACTACTGCCCCTGCTAATGAAGGTAAGCGCATTCTTGTGGTTGGTGACTCTCAGGTAAGATATGTTGACCGTGCTTTTTGTAATAGGAATAAGAAGATGAGAGATAGAGTGTGCTTCCCTGGAGCTGGTGTTGGGGACATTGTCAACAGACTGGATAATATCATGTCAGGTAATGGGAACAAGCCCATTATCTGTCTCAGTGCTGGTGGAAATGATATTGGGAAGGGTAGGAGAGAAGAGCTGCTAGATAAGTACAGGTCAGCTATAGATTTCATTAAGTCTAAGGGAGGGATCCCAATCATATGTAGCATCTTGCCTAGAAGGGGAGTAGGAAATGAATGGTTGTCTAGGGCAATTGGTGTAAATTGCTGGCTAGACAGATACTGCAAGGAACTTGCAATCCCATTCATTGACAACTGGAACAACTTTTATGGCAAACATGATATGTATGCAAGGGAGGGGGTTCATCTCTCTGGGGCAGGGGTGGTAGCACTTGCAGACTCGTTTGAGAAGGCCATTGGTGAAATGCCTTTGATTTTAAAACTGATGGAAGATAGAGGTTGGGTTTGTTGTGTGGGAAACAAGCAGGTTGAAAACATAGGGTTGGAAACAGTAAATGTATAAAAGGCATTCAGCATGAAGTTATAAATAAAGACAATAGAACAGGTCAGAAAACAAAGGGGGACAGCAGGGGCAGCAAGGGACTAGCTCCCTTAAGGTTTACTATACTAATAGCAGGAGTGTTAGAAATAAGATAGATGAGCTAAGATTAATTGCAAGTGCAGGAAAACATAGATATTATTGCTATAACAGGACCTGGCTCAATCTGAAAGATAGAGAGATGCCATCTAAATGTCACATACAAGGCTATAAATTATTCCACACTGACAGGGTCAACAGGAAAGGGGGGTGGAGTAGCGATGTATGTCAGAGACAATTTAAATTGTTGTGTTAGACAAATATTAAATTAGAAGCGTCAGCCACTGAATCTGTTTGGTTACAGCTTCTCGAGGGCCGAGAAAAACTAATTTTGGGTGTGATTTACAGGGCCCCAAATCTTGATAGGGAGTGCAGTAAACTTCTATGGGACGAAATTCGTAAGGCATTACATACGAAAATTTTTGTGCTAATGGGAGATTTCAACTATAGACAGATTGGACTGGAGCAATTGACAGGAAATTTAGAGTCGGGTGACTTTCTTGATACGATCCAGGATTGTTTTTTAAAACAGTTGTGACAGAGCCAACTAGGGGAAATAACCTCCTTGACTTGGTTCTTGCCAGTAGGGAAACACTAATTAATAATCTTGAGGTTAATGATGAGCTTGGGGAGAGTGATCACAAATCACTCAGTTTTAAATATCATGGAATTCCCCAAAATAATGGCAATCAAGTCTCCGTCCCTGACTTTCGCTTGGCTGATTTCATAGGACTGAAAAATTACTTAGGTGGGCGGGAACTGGAATGACCTGACTAGGGGTCAGGTAGGTGGTGATGGTTGCCGATATGATGCTTTCCAGGGCATAGTTCTAGCTGCTCAGTCAAATTATGTTCCAAATAGGGAAATCAGATCAAACAAAAATGATCCTAAATGGATGAAAATAGATTTTAAAAAATCTGATTGGTCAAAAGAGAGGCATATATAGGCAAATCAAAGAGGAGAGGGGCAATTAAGAAATCGAATATTCAGTTAAAGAGGAAAATAAAAAAGGGAATTAGAAAAGCAAAAAAGAGATTATGAGGTTAAAATTGCAAGAGAATCGAAGACTACCAAAAGGATTCTTTTAGGTTTACAGAAGTAAGATCAGGGACAAGATAGGCCCCCCTCAAAAGTTTTCCCCGGGGCAGCTCACTGACAGTGATAAGGAAAAGTTGTAGAATTTTTAACAATACTTCCTCTCAGTTTTTACACAGGAGGATACCAGTGATATTCCAGTAATGATAAATTAGTAGAACAGGACGATAATAAACTGTGCACTATTAGGGTCACAAGTGACAAAGGTCCTTAGGCAAATAGATTAAATTAAAACCTAACAAATCCCCAGGCCCTGATGAACTGTATGCAAGGGTTCTAAAGGAATGTAAAGAGGAGCTTAGCACACCTTTGGCTAATCTTTTCAACATATCACTACAAACTGGCATGGTGCCAGATAAGTGGAAAATGGCAATGTGATACCTATTTTCAAACAGGTGACAGGTCCTTAGCTTCGAACTATAGACCAATAAGCCTAACCTCCATAGTGGGAAAATTTATGGAATCAATAATTGCCGAGGCAGTTCGTAGCCACCTTGAAAAGCATAAATTAATCAACGAATCTCAGCATGGTTTTACAAAGGGACGTTCCTGCCTTACGAATTTATTAACTTTTTTCACTAAGGTATTTGAGGAGGTAGATCATGGTAACGAATATGATATTGTGTATATGGACTTCAGTAAGGCTTTTGACAGGGTCCCACATCAGAGACTATTGAGGAAAATTAAAGCACATGGAATAGGAGGAGAAATTTTTTCCTGGATAGAGGCATGGTTGACAAATAGGCAGCAGAGAGTTTGCATTAAATGGGGAGAAATCAGAGTGGGGAAGCGTCACGAGCGGTGTTCCACAGGGGTCAGTGTTGGGCCCCCTGCTGTTCACAATCTACATAAACGACTAGATGAGGGCATAAAGAGCGACATCGGCAATTTTTGCCGATGACACCAAAATAGGCCGTCGAATTCATTCTGACGAGGACATTCGAGCACTCCAGGAAGATTTGAATAGACTGATGCAGTGGTCGGAGAAGTGGCAGATGCAGTTTAATATAGACAAATGCAAAGTTCTAAATGTTGGACAGGACAATAACCATGCCACATATAAACTAAATAATGTAGATCTTAATATTACGGATTGCGAAAAAGATTTAGGAGTTCTGGTTAGCAGTAATCTGAAACCAAGACAAACAGTGCATAAGTGTTCGCAATAAAGCTAATAGAATACCCTTTGGGTTCATATCAAGAAGCATAAATAATAGGAGTCCTCAGGTTGTTCTTCAACTCTATACATCCTTGGTTAGGCCTCATTTAGATTATGCTGCACAGTTTTGGTCACCGTATTACAGAATGGATATAAATTCTCTGGAAAATGTACAAAGGAGGATGACAAGATGATCCCATGTATCAGAAACCCTTTCCCTATGAGGATAGACAAGGGCCCTGAAACTGCACTCTCTAGAAAGACGTAGAATTAGGGGGGATATGATTGAGGTTTATTTAAATGGAAGACAGGAATAAATAAAGGGATGTAAATAGTGTGCTGATAATATCTAGCCTAGACAGGACTCGCAGCAATGGTTTTAAGTTGGAAAAATTCAGATTCAGGAGGGATATAGGAAAGTACTGGTTTGGTAATAGAGTTGTGGATGAGTGGAACAAACTCCCAAGTACCGTTATAGAGGCCAGAACGTTGTGTAGCTTTAAAAATAGGTTGGATAAATACATGAGTAGATGTGGGTGGGTGTGAGTTAGACCTGATAGCTTGTGCTAACGGGTCGGTTGCCGTGTTCCTCCCTTGAGTCAATGTGACCTGACCTGACTAGGTTGGGTGCATTGGCTTAAGCCGGTAGGGACTTGGACCTGCCTCGCATGGGCCAGTAGGCCTTCTGCAGTGTTCCTTCGTTCTTATGTTCTTATGTTCTTATTTTTAACTGACAAATCCATTTGTTCTCTAGGCTTTCTTAACTTGTTAATCTCACTCCAAAACTTTTTCTTATTTTCAACAAAATTTGTTGATAACATCTCACCCACTCTCTCATTTGCTCTCTTTTTACATTGCTTCACCACTCTCTTAACCTCTCTCTTTTTCTCCATATACTCTTCCCTCCTTGCATCACTTCTACTTTGTAAAAACTTCTCATATGCTAACTTTTTCTCCCTTACTACTCTCTTCACATCATCATTCCACCAATCGCTCCTCTTCCCTCCTGCACCCACTTTCCTGTAACCACAAACTTCTGCTGAACACTCTAACACTACATTTTTAATCCTACCCCATACCTCTTCGACCCCATTGCCTATGCTCTCATTAGCCCATCTATCCTCCAATAGCTCTTTATATCTTACCCTAACTGCCTCCTCTTTTAGTTTATAAACCTTCACCTCTCTCTTCCCTGATGCTTCTATTCTCCTTGTATCCCATCTATATATATATCCATATATATATATATATATATATATATATATAATATATATATATATATATTATATATATATATATATAAATATGTCGTGCCGAATATGTAAAACTGGTCAATTAGCAAGAACTCATTTAAAATTAAGTCCTTTCTAAAATTTTCTCTTATACGTTTAAAGATATACTTTTTTCATTAACGTTAATGTAAAAAATTTTAACTTTGCTCCAAAAGAATCTTAGAAAACTTACCTAACCTTATTATAACAAGAACAATTTATTTTAGCCTAACACAACTAAATATATTTTAGATTTGTTTCCAATAATTTAATACAAAACAAACACAGTGAAATATATTTTTTTAGTTAGGTTCAGAATGATTTTGGCGAAATTATTGCATACACAAATTTTCACTCGTCCTATATGGCAAGATGAGCGTTGCTATTTAAGCCAAGATGGCAAGTTCTGCCTATTCGGCACGACATATATATATAATATATATATATATATAATATATATATTATATATAAACACACATGTGAGGGAGTGGAGAGACTCGAACCGGGTATGCAACAACAAACCCTTCACGTTATTTCTCTGCAAGACAGGAAAATACGAGATCGTATTAAGAAAATATTATACAAAGCAATGTGAAGAAAAATTTAATGCGAGTAATTCAGGGAAAGAGAGACTGTCTGAGGGAACGAATGAAGGGAAAAAATAGATATATTAATGAAAGGGAAGGAGCAAACGGTGGAGTCAGAGAGAGAGCCAGAGAGAGAGCCAGAGAGAGAGAGAGAGAGAGAGAGAGAGAGAGAGAGAGAGAGAGAGAGAGAGAGAGAAGAGAGAGAGAGAGAGAGAGAGAGAGAGAGAGAGAGAGAGAGAGAGAATATTGTCAAAATACCACACTTGGATCCACTTCGAGGACAGCGTGAAACAAGATTTTATACCACAAGACGGGCAGAAAGCAGCAACTTCACTCTGGCTGTACCCTTCTCCAGAACATCACTCCATCTGAGATCATACATACCCAGGATGACTGAGTATGGAACACATTCGTACAGCATAATGATGTCAACGAGATAAACTCGTTGATCAAATGAAAATGCTGACCCACAGATGGCTCCAACTTCATCTTGTTCCCTACTTGTATGTCTCATAACAATAAAAATGCTTTCAAATGAGCTGATGTAGGTAACAGCTCTTAGCTTGTCAATAAAGTTAGGAATCCTTAATCTGTAAATAGCTTGTCAATAAAGCTAGGGATCCTTAACCTTGTCAAACACTGTGTAGTAAACAAAAAAAAGAGAGAGGGAGAGTGGAAGAATGACAGAGAGAATGAGAAAGAATGAGAGAGAATTGGAGAGAATAAAAAAATGTTGGAGAGAGAAAGAGAACGAGGAGAGAATGAGAGAGAAAAAGTGTGAGAATGTGTGTGAGAGAGAGAGAGAGAGAGAGAGAGAGAGAGAGAGGAGAGAGAGACTGAAAGAGACAGAGAATTAGAGAGAGACTGAAACAATAGAGAGAGAGAGAAAGAGAGAGAAAGAAAGAGAGAAAGGTGGGCAAGGGTGGCAGGAAATAATTGGAAAGACGGTGCAGGAAACGGTCGGACGTTGAAATAAATAAGAGTGAAAATAAAGAGGAGAAAGAGGACACATAAATGTTGGGAGAAACAGATGGTTGGAGGAGGAGGAGGAGAGAGGAGAAGAGGAGGAGGAGGTGGAAGAAGAGGTGGAAGAAGAGGAGGTGGAAGAAGCGGAGGTGGAAGAAGAAGAGGTGGAAGAAGAGGAGGTGGAAGAAGAGGGAGGTGGAAGAAGAGGAGGTGGAAGAGAATAAAGAGGAGTAGAAGGGAGAAGAGTAAGAGGAGTGATAGGATGAAGAGGAGGAATAAGATTAGAATGAGGAGGAAGAGGAGAAGGTGGAGAAGCACCATAAAAGACTACTGACTCTTCCTAAATCTATCAGCTGAGAATAAGCACCTTAAATCTATTCTGATCAATGAGTGTCTACCACTAGACTTGTAAGAATATGACCCAATAGGATCCCCGTATACTACAAGCCCAGCCCCTTTCAACCTCATGCAGCAGGAATAGCGCAAGTCACATAATACAATAGAACAGTAAAACATAAAATGCGTATGCGTTTGCGTGCATACATGTACTTACATATGCATGTAGGTATGCATAAAAGTGCGTATATATACGCGTGAATGTATTGATGCATATGAATAAATAAGGCTAGTGGTGAACCCAGGCTTTATTATGTAGAATAGTGATTCTCAACCAGGGGGTAAATTTACCCCCTGGGGGGAAGTTTACCCCCTGGGGGTAAAAAAATACATGGAAAGGGGAAAATATTTGATGTACCTGATAATGTATAAATATTTCTTCAGAAAAGAATACATTATTTTTTTTATTTTTGGTGATACGAATGTATATAGTAATTTTTTTTGTGCATAACATGAATAATTTATTTTTTCTGATCTTGTTTTTCTGTCTCTTTATGATGGCGATAATTTTTTGTATGGAAATAAGGGGGTAAATGGAGAAATACATCAAGCCGAAGGGGATAATGATGGAGGAAAAATTGAGAATCTCTGATGAAGAAGGTAATCGGTAAGTGAAATGTGGCGGGTGGTTCCCGTAGAGTTCTTGAGGCGGGGAGTTTGCAAGTGCGTATATATATTCATTTGAATGTATTGATATATGTGAATAAATGATGTTAATGGCGACTCTAGACTTTAATATGCAGAAGGTAATCGATAGTTTCAAGTATATTATCTATATCAGTAAATCGACAGAATTTCACTTGGCTCCAGAACAAGAAGCATTCTGTACGATACACCAGCTTTAAGGTTTCAAGCTGGTCAGAAGAGGTATTCTCCAGCTACTGAACGAAAGACAATATTACGGTGTAATGAAATTAGCACATACGCACCACAACAGCAGTGTCTTCATTCTGATAAGCATCATTCTCCACCGTAAAGAGGTTTAAACTACCCAAACATAGCATCCTCCGGTTATTTCACAGAATCCAATGATTACAAGATACTAAATTGTTGTAGCATATTGGGAAATTTTGCACCAACACAACGTAAACTTATAGACTATGGTCATCTTCCTAACTGCATCAGAGTTATATCTTTGAAGTCAATAAGAAGTATTCCAGCTACTGAATAGATATATGTATCATCCCGTATTTTCCAGCATTTACTGAATAGATATATTCATCCGTATTCCATTCTAGGCACACTAGCATATTTGACATATAAGACTATATTACCAAGCAGTTATAATGCAACGGTAGTAAACAACTGCTAAAACGTAACTCAAAGCCTACCCTTGACCCTGACCTTGAGTATATAAGGCGGAGGCTGATTTTCCAAGACTTTTAGTGGGATAAAAAGGGAACCTTATATTCTGGAAAATACAGTAATTTATTTATTAATGTTGATAAAATGAGGTTTGGGGAGCGCAACAACAACAACGCTTGTCTTTGTTGATCAAGGCACATCAACACTAGCAATATAAAGTTGATTACGAGAGAAAAAAAACCATACCACGGGTGAGTGTTTGAACCCGCGGTCAGAGAGTCACAAAACTCCAGACCGCAGGTTCAAATCCCACCCGTGGTATGGTTTGTTTGCAATCGTGTCATTACTATTTCGTGAGTCATGTTGATTACGAGAGACATTCTTGACTTGTCGAACAGGATCCAACATTTCCTTTTTTTCAATAATATTGATACTATATATAAGTAATTTTGAACCTACACATCAGCTATTAACGACTGAGCGTTCTGATGAGGCATACTGAAAATATTTCACAGGAGAGAGAACCCACACTATTTTGCAATTAAAAGTGACAAATCGGCACCAATACACTCCAGTTAAAATGCAAACTTTTAAGAATATGACTTATTGTCAAAACTTTTCAGCTGATCTGTTGAGGCTTTGCAAATTATCACTTGGAAACTGAAAGCAGGAAAGGTGTATATAAAATAAACAGTAACTGCATATGTCTGCAGTTGCATGAACCTTTCACTTAGTTACGCCACCCATGCATTCAAAATTTGATGCCGATCGGATGAAGCGTTCTGAAAACTTAAGTGAAAACCTGGAGGAAGAGAAAAAAAATCAGATAACCTCTTTCTGGTATATTTTTTGTATATTTAATCATTTAGATGGTCGAAGCAAGGATAGTAAAGCACAAAGCTCTCTCCCCACCCTTCACTTCCTCTTGCCATTGCCGGCATGAAATGAAGGGATAACAATCTATAAAATTCTGGAAAAAGCGGCGTGGATTTTATAGGGTCGAAATGGAGTGGATAAAATGCATGAGGAATAATTTACGTCTACTGAATTTTTCTTGTTTTAAGTTCCAATTACTCATAGTTTTGAAAGCCTCCCATACAAGTATGGGACAAGTATATGGGTGAATATCAAAATGGTATACAATATCGCAAGGTTTGTAGGAACGAGACACAGGCTTTCAGATATTGCACTTTTGCAGGTGCGTATAATAATCTATGTCTGTTGCACCTCCCTCATCTGATACCGGAATATAAGCACCAATCTTCCTGTCAGTGCTTCAAATTAAAGACTAAGGTGCTGAGGGACTGATTACCCCGTCTTTTGTAAATAGTTCTACAGTCTTCACATCATGTCTCCGTATTGTATTGACAAAACCACTGGATGACGAAACGTCTGCAAATTAAAGACTGCCAGATGTTGCACGTGTCCAATTCTCCCTGACCAGGTATAATGAGCACCTTTGCAACACAACTAAAAAATATCATTAGCCACTGCATGGATTAGAGTCTGATTGGTAGAATTCTATATTTAAAATGACTACATCTAACTGGTTCTTGAAAGACTGAATTGATTTGACGCCCAGAACTCTGAAAAGAAGCTCTTATCCACACTAATGTTAAAACTTACACCACGGAATTTCGTACAATTTTCTGAAATACCATCACACTTCACTCCGAAAAGAACTTCATACCAAAGTATTTCAAGGTCATTTATTATCTTAAAAGTCTGGAAAAATGCCCATTGAAGTCTATGTTTTTTGAAAGGAGAAAAGTTGAGCAACTTCGGTCTTTCTTCATACGGTTTATTTTTCAAAGAAAGTACAAGTTTTGGTGCTCTTTTTTGTGCCCTGTTGGGTTAGTGTACATCAAATCATTTTCATTTGGTTTGATTCTTGAAGATGGTACAAGTTTTGATGTTTTTGGTCTCTTAAGAGGAGACGAAAGGAGGATAGAGAGGAGGAGGAGGAAGAAGAGGAAGATAAGGAGCAGCACTGGTTTCTAGTGCACATCCAAACGTATCGGAAATCGATCGTATGGGTTCCAGTGGTCATTGTCTAAGATGGTGTATGTGTGTGGGCAGCTGAGAGGGTGTGAAACACGGGCGGCAGGTGTGAGCAGCTGTGAGGGGTGTGAAACACGGGTGAGAGAAGGTGTGAGCAGCTATGAGTGTGTGAAACATGGGTGGCAGGTGTGAACAGCTGTGAGTGTGAAACATGGGTGGCAGAAGGTGTGAGCAGCTGTGAGGGTGTGAAACATGGGTGGCAGAAGGTGTGAGCAGCTGTGGGTGCTGTGAAGGTGTGCACTGTGAGGGTGTGAAACATGGGTGGCAGAAAGTGTGAGCAGCTATGAGAGTGTGAAACATGCTTGGCAGAAGGTGTGAGCAGCTGTGAGAGTGTGAAACATGGGTGGCAGAAGGTGAGAACAGCTGTGAGGGTGTGAAACATGGGTGGCAGAAGGTGTGAGCAGCTGTGAGGGTGTGAAACATAGGTGGCAGAAGGTGTGAGCAGCTGTGAGGGTGATAAATATACACACAATCCTATATACGATGTGTATGTATTTGCATGTTGATGTCTTTATACTCACCTAATTGTGGTTGCAGGGGTCGATTCATAGCTCCTGGCCCCGCCTCTTCGCTACTAGGTCCCCTCACTCCCTGCTCCAATAGCCTTATCGTACCCCTTCTTAAAGCTATGTATGTATCCTGCTTCTACTACATCACTCTCCAGATTGTTCCATTTCCTGACAGCTCTTAGGCTGAAGAAGTACTTCCTACTTACCTACATCGGCTCATTTGAAAGCGTTTTTTGTTGTTATGAGATGTACAAACAGGGAAGAGGATGAAGTTGAAGCTATTTGAGGGCCAGCGGTCTCAGTTGGTCAACTGATTTCATTTCGTTGATGTCTTGATGCTGTACGAACATGTTCCAGACACGAGATGTCCATCTTTCTTTTTCTGTCTGTCTGTGTGTCTGTCTGTCTGTGTCTGTCTGTCTGTGTCTGTCTGTGTCTGTCTGTGTCTGTCTGTCTGTGTCTGTCTGTGTCTGTCTGTGTCTGTCTGTGTGTCTGTCTGTCTGTGTCTGTCTGTCTGTGTCTGTCTGTGTCTGTCTGTCTGTGTCTGTCTGTGTCTGTCTGTCTCTCTCTCTCTCCAATAAATTAAGCAACTAGCTGTAAATTCCCTCTACCTTTTCCCATTTACTTCGTGCTTTGCTCCTGGGAAGGCAGCACTCCTCTCTCCCAGCTGGCCTGGGTTCACTAGCTGGCTCCAGATGGTAGTGGCTTTTCTGGTTGACTTCCTCATAAGGTACCAAAATGTTGGCGGGTTCGGTAGCTGGTTCCAAAGGGCTGGTGGCTGGTTTTGGCTGGTTTTTGTCAGCTGGTTGCAGATGGTAGTGTCGTGTTATCATGGGTTTTCTTTCTCTTTCATTCAGGTTTAGAGAGATAACTTGAAAATGCTTGAGTTATAGCTCCTGGGACTCTTAAGAGAGTTATTGTATAGCTATTGGGACTCTTACAAATACTGAGGCACAGCTACTGGGCCTCTTACATGGGCTGAGATACAGTTACTGGGCCTCTTATGTGGGCTGAGGTACAGCTACTGGGCTTCTTACATAGGTTGACGTACAGTTATGGGCCTCTTAAATGGGTAGAGGCACAGTACTTACGAGTACTGTTTCCAATTTCGCTAAATAAAAGAAAACCAATTTCTGAAAGATGGAGGAATTCTATCTGCCTTTATGGGCCTTTGGGATAAAGCTAACAGCCATTTTGTGAGTACATAAAGCTTAATCCCGGTTATAAATTGCAGCTTTTAAGTATAAATAGCTGATCGTCCAGTACTGTTTCCAACTGATGGTAAGTTCATGCAGGTATACACAAATACAGTTACATAGATTATCATACAGAGCAGCATATGTAATGACCTGTATCGTTTGAGGTCAGTCAGTGGCTTCATCAGTCCAATATGGAGATGAATGGCAGAAGACGAGAAGGAGTTTGAGGTAATCAATTTCTTAGCCTGAAGTGGATGTTTTTAGTCACCATAGACTGAACACTTCAACTCCAAGCTGAGGGACTGATTACCATTAAACTCATCTTCTACCATTCAACTCTGTATTAGACTGAAGAAGCCACTGGCTGACAAAACATTTCCACAATAAAGGTACCCAAGTGTTTCACATTCATCAACTTGTCGGTTTTCTGAACCATTAATAAAATTGCGTACATTGAGAACTATATTTGAATAGAACTAACGATGCCCTGCATCGAGCAGCTATACCAGCATATAAAGGAGGAGGTAGAGGCGGCTAAGCGTGACATACAGTGGCTAACACAGGAAAACAAGAGGATTCGTAGTACAGTGGTACCTCGGTATGCGGCCTTAATTCATTCCAGAAGGCTGTTCGCGTGCCGATCTGTTTAAGTACCGAACGAATTTGTTCCCATAAGGAATAATGAAAAGTAGATTAATTCGTTTTAGACCCCCAAAAATACACTTACAAAAGCACGCACTTACAATGATATACTTACATAATTGTACGAGTTGGGAGCTTGTTGTATATCGAGGTACCACTGTAATCTTGTTGTGAATTATTAGGGTATCAAATGATGATGGGCAGTGGCTGGGCAGGAACGAACGAAGATGAAGATCTAAAGGAAGGATGGTGAGGTAGAAATGATGAATATCCAGGACACTGCTGTGGAAACCTTCAACTCGTTCTCTCTGCTGAGTACTAGGAACGACACGACGAACTACACCAGTGAAGGCAATAACATTGCACTTGTTGGGGACAGTCAGATAAGGTTGATAGACAGGGTTTTCTGCTTGAAGGATAGGAATAGGAGAATGAGGATTTGCTTTCCTGGGGCTTTGATCCCAGGTATACTCCAACTCTCTTGGCCACATTATGGTAATATGATTAATCCTATTACCTGCCTCAGTGCTGGAGGTAACGATGTCAGCAAGCGAAGAAGTGAGGATTTGGTCATCAGGTATAAGACAGCAATAGACATACTTAGGAAGAAAGGAGAACGCTCTATAGTATGTGGCTCTAAAGTATGTGCCAAGAAACGTTGTCTGACGTGAATGTTGTCCAGGGCAATTTGTGTAAATTGCTGGCGGAACAAAAACTAAGGATATTGCAGTACCATTCATCGACAACTGAGACCATTTCTATGCCAGGAATGGGGTTAATTTATCTAAGTCTGGGGTGAAGGCATTAACTAGTTCAGTAGAGGGAACTGACAGAGCTTGAAACTAGATATACTTAGTGGTATGGGGTTTTGTGGGAAGATAATAAAATAAAGTAAAATAAAATCAGAGTGAATTATCAGGGTTGCGATACTGTGCATTTTGGGAATACCAGATGAACGCAGAATGAAACAGGACTATTGATTAATATTGGAATCCGGTAGCATTAGATAAGAACAACAACAGAGATATTTGGAGAGCAGATATAAATAAGAAGAGGAAACTAAAGAGGGTTTCTTAATTTGTTTTACACAAATATTTGTATCGCTAAAAACAAGATGGACGAATTGAGATTAGTTGGATGTATTCGTAATATTAATATGTCTGTAGTAACTGAGACATGCTGTACTTCGACACAAGATTGAGGGATTGATTACCTCAAGCTTTTCCTCATCTTCTGTCTCTCTCTGTTTTGGACTGAAGAAGACACTGGTTAGCCAAACTTTTCAAGAATAATGATCCCCAAATATCATCCAAAGATTCTCCTGGTTTCAAGGTTACTTTTTTCCCACCAAATACGGTCCCACTGATACAACCACTGGATAAGGTGTAATAGAGTCATATAAATGTATCTAGCACGAACACAGATGCAAGTAATGCGACTTATTATGGCCACAAACTGTCACATTAGTAGCATTTGTGTCCGTATACCTAACATTCTGTTGGTAATTCTATCATTATTAAGTGTATCTACACACGTAGAGTGGAGCAGAAATATCTTGCAGAATTGGATGATCACTCAGAGCTTGGAGTGTCAGAGTTCTGGCATAAATTCAGTATTACTGATGCCTAACTTCAGAAACTCATGGGATAATGTGCTGAAATCAACAAGAGATACAGTCTGGAGAAATTTATGGCCTAGTGTGGTGAATAATTTCACAGGATCTCTCAGTTGTCATGTCGAGGAGACTGCCAGGTGTGGACTTTGAAGATGTGCAGCCAGAAGACGTCAATGAACTATCTGAAGTTGAAGAAGAAAGAAGTCCAAAAGGAATGTTGGCAGAGCTGAATTTGCAGATAGAAGGGACTTGGAAAGTTGACGAGGATGAGGGAGAAGAGCCTGCACAGAAACAGTTAACATTTCAACTAGTGAACCCCAGCCATCTACATCAACTAGTGAACCCCAGCCATCCACTTCAACTAGTGAACCCCAGCCATTCACTTCAACTAGTGAACCCCAGCCATCCACTTCAACTAGTGAACCCCAGCCATCCACTTCAACTAGTGAACCCCAGCCATCCACTTCAACTAGTGAACCCCAGCTATCCACTTCAACCAGCATATCCAAATATCCACTTCATCCACGCCGTTCACCTCATCTGAGACCCAGTAAACCAAACCTCTCCACTAACACCAAGCCACTTCAGCAATAGATAAAACACATAAACAATAAGTTGAGTTTGTTCACATACTTGTCTTTAAGTTAGGGTAGGATAAATCATCCTGTACCATACTATATTAACATGATACTGGAGGGCGAAATATTTATAAAATATAGATACAAAAATGATTTTCACGAGTCCAATTCATTATACTTTAGTCTGCCCATAACACCTGTTTAATTATTAATGACATTGTATTATACTTAGTTGCTTAAGTTTTTCTGAAAGTGGTACAGAACGTAACCTATTTTTTCCTGTACTTTGCTCACTCCATTTATAACGTTTTCACACAGCTGTTTCTCTGGGACGTATCTCGGGAGTTATGTGACTGTCTACTGTATCCCAGTCTCAACATTTCAAGAGGTGTGGAACAGGTGCGGACCTGGTACCTAATATCCCTCACTAATGGGATAAATGCAGCAGACCGTAGCTAGACCAGTTACGTGTATATAGTGGAACAAAAAGAGTGAAACGTCGTTATAAGCTCCTCTCTCCTACGTATGGATTATGTATATACACTGGATCAAGGGTGGACGTCAGGCGACCTTTATGCCGTATACAGATGAGTCAAGTTCACACGTAAGTAACCCTATATAAAAAAAAGGAATGCTGCGTTAGACCTACTGGATCATGCTAGGTAATACCAACTTACACCCAACCACACCCATTCATACACTGTTAATCATATATTTAAAGCTATCCAAATTTCTCTCCTCAGTGATGCTACCTGGAAATTTCTTGACTTAAATGATTAACGAACAGTCCCTCGGAACATATATATCTACGATGTTAATGGTCCAGGTGACCGTCAAGTTGAAGAATGAGGCACTCGTACAACATTTGTGAATTTTTATTGAGGAAACGTCTCGCCAGCCAGTGGCTTCTTCAGTCCCATACAGAGAAGAATGGTGGAAGATGAGGAGTAGTTTGATATAATCAGTCCCTCAGCCAGGAGTTGATGTGTTCAGTCCATCAATCTTGATAAAAGTGACGCAGATTCGCGGAGATGGAGATAATATACTGCAGACAGAGAAGGTGGAGCAGTAGTAGGCGGAGTCACCAGTGGAAAACCCCACTAGTGGAAGTAGGTCATTGCTATAGGTTTATCAAGTTTTCAAGAATTCCCAGCATCGAGATCCCAAGATGCTGCTCTTAGACACAGCTTGGAATAAATTACCGTCAACTTAGGCATGGATTAAGTTACAGCCCCCGAGCCTGTGGCATACGTTGAGGTACAGCCCCGGAGCCTGTGGCATGGGTTGAGGGACAGCCCCGGGGCCTCTGGCATGGGTTGAGGTACAGCCCCGGGGCCTCTGGCATGGGTTGAGGTACAGCCACGGGGCCTCTAGCATGGATTGAGGTACAGCCACGGGGCCTCTGGCATGGATTAAGTTACAGCCCCGGGGCCTCTGGCATGGGTTGATGAACAGCCCCGGGGCCTCTGGCATGGGTTGAGGTACAGCCCCGGGGCCTCTGGCATGGGTTGAGGCACAGCCCTGAGGCCTCTGGAAGGGGTTGAGGTACAGCCCCGGAGCCTCTGACATGGGTTGAGATACAGCTCAGGGGCCTCTGGCATGGGTTGAGGAACAGCCCCGGGGCCTCTGGCATGGGTTGAGGAACAGCCCCGGGGCCTCTGACATGGGTAGAGGTACAGCCCCGGGGCCTCTGACATGGGTTCAAGAACAGCCCCGGGGCCTCTGACATGGGTTGATGGACAGCCCCGGGGCCTCTGGCATGGGTTGAGGAACAGCCCCGGTGCCTCTGGCATGGGTTGAGGTACAGCCCCGGGGCCTCTGGCATGGGTTGAGGTACAGCCCCGGGGCCTCTGGCATGGGTTGCAGAACAGCCCCGGGGCCTCTGGCAGGGGTTGAGGAAAAACCCCGGGGGGCCTTGGTGGGTTGGGGAAAAACCGGGGCCTCTGGCGGGGTTGGGTACCCCGGGGGGCCCTCTGGCATGGGTTGAGGCCCGCCCCGGGGCCTTGGCATGGGTTGGGTAACGCCCGGGGCCTTTGGCAGGGGTTGGGGACAGCCCGGGGCCCTTTGGCAGGGTTGAGGTACAACGGGGTCTGGCATGGGTTGAGGTAGCCCCGGGGGCCTCTGGCAGGGTGAGGACCCCCCGGGGCCTCTGGCATGGGTTGAGGACACCCCCGGGGCTTGGCATGGGTTTAGGCACCCCGGGCCCTCTGGCATGGGTTGGGTAAGCCCGGGGCCTTGGAGGGGTTTTAGGAAACAGCCCCGGGGCCTCGGCATGGGTTGAGGTCACCCCGGGGGCTCTGGTGGGTGAGAACCCCCCGGGGGGCTGGGACATGGGTTGAGGGAGAAAAACCCGGGGCTTGGCAGGGGTTAGGTACCCCCCGGGGCCTGGATGGTTAGGTAACCCGGGGCCTCTGGCCCATGGGTTGAGGTACACCCCCCGGGCCCGGATGGGTTGGGATAAAGCCCGGGCCTCTGGCAGGGGTTTGGGGTACGCCCCGGGGCTTCTGGCATGGGTTGGGAAACACCCCCGGGGCTTGGCAGGGGTTGAGGTACAACCCGGGCCTCTGGCATGGGTTGAGGTACAGCCCCGGGCCCTTGGCAGGGTTGAGGGGGGCCCCGGGGCCTCGGGAGGGGTGGGGACGCCGGGGCTCGGATGGGTTGGAACAGCCCGGGGCCCTCGGGGGAGGGGGGTTGGGGGGGTACACCCCCGGGGGCCTCGGATGGGTTGAGGTACAGCCCGGGCCTCTGGAGGGGTTTGAGAACACCCCCGGGGCTTGGATGGGTGAGGACGCCGGGGCCCTCGGGCAGGGGTTTAAGGTACAGCCCCGGGGCTTTTGCTTGGGTTCAGGACGCCCCGGGGGCCTCGGGCGGGTTGAGGACAGCCGGGGCCCTTGGATGGGTTGAGGTACAGCCCGGGGGCCCTTTGGGAGGGGTTTTTGAGGGACAGCCCGGGGCCTCGGGCTGGGTTGGGGTACACCCCCGGGGTTTTGGCAGGGGTTGGGGAACCCCCGGGGCCTTGGCATGGGTTTGAGGACAGCCCGGGGCCTTGCAGGGGTTTGGGTACACCCCCGGGGCCCTCGGGCATGGGTTGAGGTACAGCCCGGGGCCTGGCAGGGTTTTGAGGTACAGCCCGGGGCCCTTTGGGCATGGTTGGGGGTACAGCCCGGGGCCTTGGCATGGGTTTTTGGGGGAACCCCCCGGGGGCCTCGGGCAGGGGTTGAGGAACAGCCCGGGGCCTCTGGCAGGGGTTTTGGGGACGCCCGGGGCCCTTGGAAAGGGTAGGTCACCCCCCGGGGCTCGGACATGGGTTAAACAGCCCGGGGGCCCTTGGCATGGGTTGAGGACACCCCCGGGGCCCTTTGGGGCCCCCCGGTGGTGGGAAAACACCCCCGGGGCCCCGGCATGGGTTTGGGTACGGGGCCGGGGGGGTTTTGGGCATGGTTAAGGAAAGCCCGGGCCTCTGGAGGGTTGAGGCCCCCCGGGGCCCTCTGCAGGGGTTTGAGGAAGCCCCGGGCCTCTGGCAGGGGTTGAGGTACAGCCAGGGGCCTTGCAGGGGTTTGGGGAAAAGCCCGGGGCCTTGGATGGTTAAGAAACCCCCGGGGCCCTTTTGGAGGGGTTTGAGGAACAGCCCGGGGCCCTCTGGCATGGGTTGAGGTACACCCCCGGGGCCTGGGGAGGGGTTGGGACACCCCGGGCCTTGGAGGGGTTGAGGTCACCCCCGGGCCCTCGGGGCAGGGTTTGAGTACAGCCCGGGGCTTGGCATGGGTTGGGAAAAGCCCGGGGCCTCTGGGGGTTGAGGAACACCCCCGGGGCCCTGCATGGGTGAGGTACACCCTGGGGCCTCTGCATGGGTTAAGAACACCCCGGGGGGCCTCTGCTGGTTGGGCAGCCCCGGGGCCTGGATGGGTTTGAGAACCCCCGGGCCCTTTTGGCATGGGTTGAGTACGCCCGGGGCCTTGCAGGGGTTTGGGAAAAGCCCGGGGCCTCTGGCATGGGTTGAGGAAAAGCCCCCCCCAGGGTTAAAAAAGGGGGTTGGAGGTTTTGAACCAGCCCGGGGCCCTGGCAGGGTTGGGCAGCCCCGGGGCCTCTGGCATGGGTGAGGTACACCCCCGGGGCCCTCTGGCATGGGTTGAGGAAAAGCCCGGGGTTCGGGCGGGGTTGGGTAAACCCGGGGCCTCTGGCATGGTTGGGTACCCCCCGGGGGGTGGGGGGAAGGGGGCCTCTGGCATGGTTAGGTACCCCCCCGGGGCCCTGGCATGGGTTGAGGAACAGCCCGGGCTCTGGCATGGGTTGAGTAAAACCCCCGGGCCTTGGCATGGGTTGGGTACAGCCCCGGGGCCTCTGGCGGGGTTGAGGACAGCCCGGGGCCTCTCATGGGTTGGGGGGTACAGCCCGGGGTTCTCATGGGTTGAGGAAAGGGCCCGGGGGCCTCTGGCGGGGGTTTGGGAGGACAGCCGGGGGCCTCGGGTATGGGTGGGGGGGGGGGGGTTGGGGAAAAGCCCCGGGCCTTTGGGAGGGGTTTGGGGTTTTACACCCCCGGACCTTGGTTGGGTTGAGGTACAGCCGGGGCCCTCTGGCATGGGTTGTACACCCCCGGGGCCTCTCATGGTTGAGGTCACCCCCGGGCCTTGGCAGGGTTGGGGTACACCCCCGGGCCTTGGATGGGTTGAGGTACAGCCGGGGCCTCGGCATGGTTTGAGGAACAGCCCGGGGCCCTCTAAATGGGTTGGGGTAAAGCCCGGGGCCTTCATGGGTTGAGGTACAGCCCCGGGGCCTTGGCATGGGTTGAGTACAGCCCCCCGGGGGGTTTTTGGCCCATTGGGTTGAGGTACACCCCCGGGCCTCTGGCATGGGTTGGGGGTACAGCCGGGGCCTCTGAAGGGGTTAGGTACACCCCCCGGGGCTCTCATGGGTTGAGGTAAGCCCGGCCTTGGGCAGGGGTTTGGGTCACCCAAAGGGGGCCTCTGGCAGGGTTGGTACACCCCGGGGCCTCGGGATGGGTTTTGAGGTACACCCCCCGGGGCCTCTGGCGGGGTTGGGGTCAGGGGGGGGGCCCTCGGGCATGGGTTGAGGCACCCCCGGGGCCCTTTCCATGGGTTGGGTCCCCCGGGGCCCTTATGGGTTGGGTACAGGGGGGCCCTCTGGCATGGGTTAGGTACACCCCCGGTGCTCTGGCATGGGTTGAGGTACGCCCGGGGCCCTCTAGGGGTTTGGGGTAGGGTTACTGGTTGGGGCCCCCCGGGCCCTTGGGGGTTTTGGGGTACGCCCGGGGCCTCTGGCGGGTTGAGGTGCCCGCCCGGGGTTGGCCCCCGGGGGTTGGGGGGGCACCCCCGGGGCCCTTCTTGGGTTGAGTACCCCGGGGACTTCAGGGGTTTGAGGTAAGCCCGGGGCTCTGGAAGTTGAGGTACGCCTGGGCTTCTGGCTGGGTTAGGTAAGCCCGGGGCCCTTTCCCGGGGGGTTTAGGTAGTTAGGGGTTTGGTTTTGGGTTGGGGGGCCTTTTTGGTTTCAGGGGGGCTTTTTTCGCCCCCCTCTCATTTATCCCCCCTTATTTTCCCCATTTTCGGGTTTCTCCCTCTCTCGGGGAAGGTCCTTGGGGCCCTCAGCAAGGGTTAAGGTAACCCCCGGGGCCTCAGGAGGGTTGAGGTACCCCAGGGGCTTGGGCATGGGTTGAGGTCAGCCCGGGGCCCTTGGCAGGGGTTGGGTAGAGCTCCGGGGCCCTTTGGGATGGGTTGGGTCCCCCCCGGGGGCCTTTTGGCATGGGTTGAGGTACACCCAAAGGGGCCTCTGGCATGGGTTGAGGTCAGCCCGGGGTTTTAAACATGGGTTGATGTACCCCCCCGGGGGCTCTGGAAGGGGTGGGTCACCCCTTGGCCTTGGCATGGGTTGGGTACACCCAGGGCCTCTGGCATGGTTGAAGTAACCCAAGGGGCCCCTCTGGCAGGGTTTGGGTAGGCCCGGGGGCCTCAACATGGGTTGATGTACACCCCCGGGGCCCTTAACAGGGTTTGGGTAAGCCCCGGGGCCTCGGATGGGTTGGTCCCCAGGGGCCTCTGGCTTGGTTGGGTAACCCCCGGGGCCTCGGAGGGTTTGAGGTACACCCCCCGGCCCTCTGGCATGGGTTGGGTACACCCCGAGGCCTTGGCAGGGGTTTGAGGTACACCCGCGGGGCCCTTGGATGGGTTGAGGTACACCCCCGGGGGGCCTCTGGCAGGGGTTTGAGGTACAACACTAGCGCCTTGGCATGGGTTGGGAACAAGCCCGGGGCCTCTGGATGGGTTGAGGAAAGTCCGGTGTTCGGGAGGGTTGAGGGAAAAACCCCAGGGCTTTGCATGGGTTTTGAGGCACAGCCCCGGGGCTGTGGCATGGGGGAGGTACACCCCCCGGGGCCCTGTGGCGGGGTGAGGTACAGCCCGGGGCCCTGGACAGGGTTGAGGTATACCCGCAGGGCCCTTGCAGGGTTGGAAACAGCCCGGGCCCTTGGTTTGGGTTGGGTCAGCCCCCGGGGCCCTTGGGAGGGGTTGGGGTACCCCCGGGGCCTCTGGCATTGATTGGGTACAGCCCCGGGGCCTTGGATGGGTTGAGGTACAGCCCGGGGCCTCTGGCAGGGTTGAGGTACACCCCCGGGGGCTCTGGCATGGGGTTGAGGTCACCCCGGGGGCCTCTGGCTGGGTTGAGGTACACCCCGGGGGTTGGAGGGGTTTTGGGGTTTCAGCCCGGGGCCTTGGTTGGGTTGAGGTCAGCCCGGGGCCCTTGGCAGGGGTTTGAGGTACAGCCGGGCCTCTGGCAGGGGTTTTGAGGTACACCCCCGGGGCCTCTGGGCATGGTTTGGGTAAGTTCCTGAACCTTTTGAGGGGTTGAAATCAGCTCGGGGCCTCTGGGTGAGTTGTTTCAGCTCCTGGGCCCTCTGGCATGGGGTGAAACCTTTTTTTCATGTTTTTGTAGAGTTTATTTTTTTTAGAAAAAAAATTTTCAAAGATTTGGGGCCCTTTTTTAAAATGCTTCGGAATTTTTCGCAAAAAAGTAAAAAAATGTGTGGCACCCCTACTGCAGTAGTGTGTGTGTCTGTGTGTGTGTTTTAGTGTGTGTTTTGTGGTGTGTGTGGGTGTGTGTGTAGTGGTGTGGTATGTGTGTGTGTGTGTGGTGTGTTGGTGGTGTTTGTGTGTGTGTGTATGTGTGTGTGTGTGGTGTGTGTGTGTGTGTGTGTGTATGTGGTGTTGGGGGTTGTGTGTGGTGTGTGGTGTGTGTGTGTGGTGTGTGTGTGTGTGTGTGGTGTATGTGTGTGTATGTGGTGTGTGTGTGGTGTGTGTGTATTTGGTGTGTGTGTATGTGTGTGTGTGTGTGTGTGTTGTGTTGTGTGTGTATGTGTGTGTGTGTGTGGTGTTGTGTAGGTGGGTGGTGGTAGGTGGGGGGTGTTGTGTGTGTAGGTGTTGTGTGTGTGTGTGTGTGTGGTGTGGTGTGTGTGTGGGTGTGTGTTTGTGTGTGTGTCGTGTGTAGGTGTGTGTGTGTGTGTGGTGTTGTGTGTTTTGGGGTTTTGGTGTGTGTAGGTGTGTGTGTGGTGTGTTTGTGTTGTGTGTGTGGTTGTGTTGGTGTGTGTGTGTGTTGTGTTGGTCTGTGTGTGTGGTCTGTGTGTACTCACCTATTTGTACTCACCTATTTGTGGTTGCAGGGGTCGAGTCCTAGCTCCTGGCCCCGCCTCTTCACCGGTTGCTACTAGGCCCTCTCTCTCCCCGCTCCATGAGCTTTATCAAACCTCGTCTTAAAACTGTGTATGGTTCCTGCCTCCACTACGTCAGTTTCTAGGCTATTCCACTGCCTTACAACTCTATGACTGAAGAAATCCCTTCCTACTATCTCTCTGACTCATTTGTGTCTTCAACGTCCAATTGTGGCCTCTTGTTTCTGTGTCCCTCCCTGGAACTCCTGTCTTTGTCCACCTTGTCTATTCCACGCAGTATTTTATATGTCGTTATCATGTCTCCCCTGACCTCCTGTCCTCCAGTGTGGTCAGGCCGATTTCCCTTAATCTTTCCTCATAGGACATTCCCCTTAGCTCTGGAACTAACCTTGTCGCAAACCTTTGTACTTTCTCTAGTTTCTTGACGTGCTTTATCAAGTGCGGGTTCCAAACAGGTGCTGCATACTCAGTATGGGCCTGACATACACGGTGTACAGTGTCTTGAATGATTCCTTACTAAGGTATCGGAATGCTGTTCTCAGGTTTGCCAGGCGCCCATATGCTGCAGCAGTTATCTGATTGATGTGTGCTTCCGGAGACATGCTCGGTGTTATACTCACCCAAGATCTTTCTCTTGAGTGAGGTTTGCAGTCTTTGGCCACCTAGCCTATACTCTGTCTGTGGTCTTCTGTGCCCTCCCCCATCTTCATGACTTTGCATTTGGCAGGATTAAATTCGAGAAGCCATTTGCTGGACCAGGTGTCCAGTCTGTCCAGGTCTCTTTGAAGTCCTGCTGGTC
>NC_069458.1:16287749-16302749 GCF_026875155.1 Cherax quadricarinatus | reverse complement strand
GCCAACCTCTCTCAATGCCAACCTCTCTCAAATTTAAAGGTCTCCAAGGTTTTACTTTCAGTAGGTTCCACTCATCGACACTTCATTTCCCAAACAATACTCTGCTATATTCTTTCTATATCTAAACTTATCCCCGTTAGGCTATCACGAGTCATCTATAAACATGACTAACAAATTTACTAACACTTCTATTCCACTTTTTATTAAGGTTATAAATCTCACTTTGATTAGACTATTTCTTAATTATTGAAAAATCTTCTATTATTTATATACATCATATAGCCAAAGCTATAATTTTTATTTATAATAAGGCAATAGTAATTTGACTCTTCTTACTGTCGTAAAGTTTGCAATAAAATGCAGGACCATTTTCTAAACTTTTTTACTAAAATAAGTCTAGAAAGTTTCTCTCTCCTGTGGCTTAAAACTTGGAGCAACCTTGAGAGGTAACTATTTATAATGTCAGCAAGTATATTTTGTGATATAAGCTATATCACTCTTTGAAGTGTAGCTATCTAGTGAAATTATATATATATATATATATATATATATATATATATATATATATATATATATATATATATATATATATATATATTATATATATATATATATATATATATATAATCATTGTGACAATTGAATCAATAACACTACGACTGGCCGAGGATTCGAACCCATGTCGTTTTGGCCCTGCCTTGTGGTGAGCGAAAATCACATGACGCCTTAACCCACTGTTATTACTTTGCAACAATTGTGTTTACTTTGCCATGTGGCTTCTCCTCTTCTTTTGTTGGTGGATTTAACGTTAACAAGCTTGGGAGAGTAGTGCTATTACACCTACTCTGTTTTTAGAGTACAGGTACTGTACTTCCCACCTCCAGTACCACAACATCCCCACCCATCGTTCACCAGTACTTCCCCACCTACAGGACTTCACTCCGGCTAGCACACCAGCGTTATCTTGCTCATTCTGCAATAGAGCTCCGGATTCTTTATACTACTGTCTGCACTTATTCCAACCTTCCTTATTACATATTATTATTATTATTATTATTATTATTATTATTATTATTATTATTTTTTATTATTATCACACTGGCCGATTCCCACCAAGGCAGGGTGGCCCGAAAAAGAAAAACTTTCACCATCATTCACTCCATCTCTGTCTTGCCAGAAGGGTGCTTTACACTACAGTTTTTAAACTGCAACATTAACACCCATCCTTATTATTATTATTATTATTATTAATTATTATTATTATTATTATTATTCCAGAACTTGATACACTGATGTTTATTATTCGTTCCAGAATTTGTGTGTAAGGAGTATGACAGGAGGGAGGGAGGGAGGGAGAGAGAGAGAGAGAGAGAGAGAGAGAGAGAGAGAGAGAGAGAGAGAGAGAGAGAGAGAGAGAGAGAGAGAGAGAGAGAGAGAGAGAGAGAGAGAGAGATAACTAAAAGTGGAGGGTCCACAATAATTCCCATCACGTTTAGATGCGACCTCTCTCACTTTTTTTTTTTAACTCTTAATAGTTCTTAGAGAGTTAGAGTAAGAATTGCTAGCATTATCCACAAGCTAAGAGCTGTTACCTACCTCAGCTCATTCTAAAATCCTCGCTAGTATCATCATAATTATCATTAACCTGTTATAATATAGAATGGTGAAAATAGGATGAAGTTGGAACCAGCTGTTGGAGTCCAATATTTTTGGGAGGGCGATCGGTCTCTCTCTCTCTTTCTCTCTTTCTCTGTCTATCTCACTCACCCCTCTCTTTATACTAGGATTTTTACAGGGTTAATTTAAGGGCTCTCATCCTAATTTACAAGTTAAGCTGTTACCTAGTCTCCTTTTTTTTTTCTCTCTCTCTCTACCTCTTCCTTTGCCTCTCACTCTGCCTGTCTCTCTCTCTTTGCCTCACTACCTCTTCTTCCCAATTCTTTTTTTACTCACCATAATTCTGACGCTTTCTCTTCATTTTCTTGTTTACGACCTCCTACTATTCTTTCACCCTGACTCACCTCTCACCAGTTTTCCCCTAAATTCCCCCTCTTCCCTCCTTTAATGCTCACTTTCTCCCTTACATTTTTCCAAATAATTCTCCCTACTCTGTTCTCCTTCCCACCTTTAGCTTCTTCTTTTCCTCTGATTTTCTTTGATTTCTCCTCTTTTTTTCTTGTATATTTTCAGGTTGTGTGTTTATCTCTCTCTTCTTGTTTTTCTTTCTTTAATGTTTTCTCTCTCCTTCTACGTGTTTTATTTTCTTCTTCTGTTCCTCTGCCTCTTTTTTCTATTTCGGTTTCTTCCATTGTCCCATGATTCCTATCCTATTTTCTTCCTTCATCCTCTTTTCACTCTTCTGTTTTCCTGTTGTTTCCTCCTTTACTCCTGCTCTGCTTCTTCTTGTTTTTTATCCTTATTTATCATTTCCTAATTCCCGTTATTGATTTCTTACACCAGTAATGAATACTGTTTTTTTTCCTCTTTCCTGCTTCTCCCGTTTTCCTGACTCTCCCGTTTTCCTGACTCTCCCGTTTTCCTGACTCTCCCGTTTTCCTGACTCTCCCGTTTTCCTGACTCTCCCGTTTTCCTGACTCTCCCGTTTTCCTGACTCTCCCGTTTTCCTGACTCTCCCGTTTTCCTGACTCTCCCGTTTTCCTGACTCTCCCGTTTTCCTGACTCTCCCGTTTTCCTGACTCTCCCGTTTTCCTGACTCTCCCGTTTTCCTGACTCTCCCGTTTTCCTGACTCTCCCGTTTTCCTGACTCTCCCGTTTTCCTGACTCTCCCGTTTTCCTGACTCTCCCGTTTTCCTGACTCTCCCGTTTTCCTGACTCTCCCGTTTTCCTGACTCTCCCGTTTTCCTGACTCTCCCGTTTTCCTGACTCTCCCGTTTTCCTGACTCTCCCGTTTTCCTGACTCTCCCGTTTTCCTGACTCTCCCGTTTTCCTGACTCACCTGCTTTCCCTACCTCACCTGATTAATGATTTCCTCCCTCATACACCCATTCTAGACTCCCCTTCTCCATACATCCCTTCAATCACCTCAGCTTCCCTCTGTATACACTCCTTCACCCTACATTATATATATATATATATATATATATTATATATATATATATATATATATATATATATATATATATATATATATTTCTTTCAACGCACCGGCCGTATCCCACCAAGGCAGGGTGGCCCAAAAAGAAAAACAAAAGTTTCTCTTTTTATATTTAGTAATTTATACAGGAGAAGGGGTTACTAGCCCCTTGCTCCCGGCATTTTAGTCGCCTCTTACAACACGCATGGCTTACGGAGGAAGAATTCTGTTCCACTTCCCCATGGAGATAAGAGGAAATAAACAAGAATAAGAACTAGAAAGAAAATAGAAGAAAACCCAGAGGGGTGTGTATATATATGTTTGTACATGTATGTGTAGTGTGACCTAAGTGTAAGTAGAAGTAGCAAGACGTACCTGAAATCTTGCATGTTTATGAGACAGAAAAATGAACACCAGCAATCCTACCATCATGTAAAACAATTACAGGTTTCTGTTTTACATTCACTTGGCAGGGCGGTAGTACCTCTCTGGGTGGTTGCTGTCTACCAACCTACTACCTAGAATATATATATTTATATATATATATATATATATATATATATATATATATATATATATATATATATATATATATATATATATGATGCGCGCGCGCACACGCGCACACACACACGCACACACACACACACACACACACACACACACACACACACACACACACACACACCGCGTGGGTCCGTGGGTGCAGACGTGGGCACACAAGCTCCGAGAATCCTAGTGTTTTTAAGGGTGCAGTGACTGCTAACAGTAATCAGTGGTATTGACATCGTCAGTGAGCAATAATACGAGTGATAACTAAAGTTATTAGTTAGAAAAAGTTGTGAGAAAGCTGAAATTATCCATTATCCAAAATTATCCAAACGTTTTGGTCTACTAGGCAGCGGAAGGCCTGAAGCAGTGACGTCACGACAAGTTGTGTGCCATTATACATATAAGTGAAGTGTATATAATGTGAAGTGTATACTATCATAAGTGAAAAGTGAAATCGCGTGAAGAACGAGGGATGTATGAGCACATGTGGTTATAATCATCACGGATGAAGGATCTCCAAAATAGGGATTTAGGCTACGTACGACGACTACGTCATCAGCATCTGGCAACTTGGCACGACCGTTGCCAGCGCAAGTATCACCTATATTGTGGTTTGCATGTCGCAGGCTTGGCTTGGCTTGGCCTTGCATCGCTGTTAGATACTGGTCACTCACTCCTGCAAGCTATTACAGTAGTTATTAGTAGTAAGAACACTTAGGAAGCTAGGAAGTCCTCTCTAAACGTGAACAAGGAATAAGATAATAACAGCAATAATTGATACTTAAATCCAGAAAGGACAATAAGCGAGGAGTGTAGCATTTCTAGGAAAGACAGAACAGAGAGGTATAACGGATCAACCCCCCCCTAACCATCCCTCCCTAACACACACACACAAGGGCAGACACTTATTGAAGCTTTAGACCCTAGTAGCAATTATCGCTTTTTATAACCCAGAATTACTGGTATGTATTAACAGTATCTCCCCGCATACCTCCTCCATACACACACACACACACATACACACCACACATACATACACATACATACACACGCACACGCACACACACACAAAACCACACACACACCACACACACACACACACACACACACACACACACAAAGTACGTGCGGTCAAGCCCCAGGAGGTTGGGGGCAGGTCACAAGAAGTTGTGGGCAGCAAAGGACCACTGAGACTACATTACAACGCACAAGCCACCTACCTTTCAGTACATAATAAACCCACACAATTCCACACAAAATTACACACACACACACACACACACACACACACACACGGGGTCCCACAGGGGTCAGTTCTAGGACCAGTGCTATTTTTGATATATGTGAACGACATGATGGAAGGAATAGACTCTGAAGTGTTCCTGTTCGCAGATGACGTGAAGTTGATGAGAAGAATTAAATTGGACGAGGATGAGGCAGGACTGCAAAGAGACCTGGACAGGCTGGACATGTGGTCCAGCAACTGGCTTCTCGAATTCAATCCAGCCAAATGCAAAGTCATGAAGATTGGGGAGGGGCAAAGAAGACCGCAGACAGAGTATAGGCTAGGTGGACAAAGACTACAGACCTCACTCAGGGAGAAAGACCTTGGGGTGACCATAACACCGAGCACATCACCGGAGACACACATCAACCAAATAACCGCTGCAGCATACGGGCGCCTGGCAAACCTGAGAATAGCGTTCCGATACCTTAATAAGGAATCGTTCAAGACACTGTACACTGTGTATGTTAGGCCCATACGGGAGTATGCAGCACCAGTCTGGAACCCACACCTGGTCAAGCACGTCAAGAAGTTAGATAAAGTACAAAGGTTTGCAACAAGGCTAGTCCCAGAGCTCAAGGGAATGTCGTACGAGGAAAGGTTAAGGGAAATCGGACTGACGACATTGGAGGACAGAAGGGTCAGGGGAGACATGATAACGACATACAAGATACTGCGGGGAATAGACAAGGTGGACAGAGATAGGATGTTCCAGAGAGGGGACACAGAGACAAGGGGTCACAACTGGAAGCTGAAGACTCAGACGAGTCACAGGGACGTTAGGAAGTATTTCTTCAGTCATAGAGTTGTCAGCAAGTGGAATAGCCTAGCAAGTGAAGTAGTGGAGGCAGGAACCATACATAGTTTTAAGAAGAGGTATGACAAAGCTCAGGAAGCAGAGAGAGAGAGGATCCAGTAGCGATCAGTGAAGAGGCGGGGCCAGGAGCTGAGTCTCGACCCCTGCAACCACAATTAGGTGAGTACAATTAGGTGAGTACACACACACACACATATACAGACTCACACATACACTCCCCCCCTCACCACCGACATCTCACTTCTTCCCTTGATCCCTCCCCTCCCCTCCCTCGTTCACCCTCCCCTCCCCCGTTCACCCTCCCCCTCCCCACCCCTCTCCCACATAGCCACAGTTCCTCCACTACCTCCCCCCCACACTCTGACATACACACTACTAACCTAACATACAGAACTAATAGGTTTCCCACTCTGAGGCAATCAGGATAAAACTAAAATGGGTTGTCAGAGAGCAACAAGAAAAACCAAGGGACAGGAGGAGGAAGCTGCAAAGGAAGATTGGGCAGCAGAGCTCATAAAAAGAGATCATGAATGGGAAAAGAAACTAGAAGAAATTAGCATGAGAATGGAAGAGAGGATAGATATGGAAAGCAGGAAGTGGGAGCTGCATGTCAAAGCAGCAGAGGCTAGGATACAGAGTTTAGAAGAGGAACTGAAAAATCTGAAACAGCCTAAAGAACTAAAGAACATTTTGGGATTGACAACAGAGACTGCTACCTCAGCCACAAATAAGGGGACTGTAGGGAAAGAAGGGGCACAACTGCACGGGGAAGCTCTATCAGAGGAGACTGTAGTAAATGAAAGAGCTAAGCTTTATGTGGAGGCCCCAACAGACAACAACTGAGCCCAAGGAAAGCCAAGAAGGGAAAATGACAGGCCACTGAGCCCAAGTACATTAGCCAGTGAAACTGAAGAAAGGAAAGCTGCAGTGGAGGAAGCCAAATTAAATGAGGGGATACACAGGGATACGCAGTGGGAGAATGAAAGGGTGAGGTCAGTCTTTGTGTATGGGCTCCAGGAAGTTGAAGGGGAAACATATGAAGCAAGAAAACAAGGGGAAAAAAAGTAATTGAAAGCATCATGAAAGCAATAGGAGAAGACGACATGAATCAGCTGGAAAATTTTCGGAGAATAGGGGGGTTTGTAAAAAAAAGAACCCGGCCAGTGAAAGTGACCTTCAAGGCAGAAGCGACTCGGACCAGGATCCTGCAGGAGAAAGCACGATTAAGGGACATGCCGGCATACAGGAAGGTGTATCTCGACCGCGACAGAACACAAGAAGAAAGGCAGAAACAGAGAGATGGTACAAAGGCGAAAGGAGGAAAGAGAGGGGATGGAGAAGACAGACAGGAGATCCCAGACCCAGGAAGAAGATCAAATACAGCCTCCCTCACAACTTCCTATAGAAGCCTCCCAACCAGGTCAACCCCAGTGCAACCACTCTAAATCAAAACACCCATGCCACATCCAATGCCCCCACCCACTACATTACAAACTCCACCCCCACAGCAACAACCCATAGTTCCTTACCAGGTCTCCCACTCCCCAACCCAGTATACCTCCCAGACCACAGTCTTAGAAAAGAAGTTGAAGGTGTGGTATACAAATGCAGATGGAATAACACAAGTATGAGGAGTGGCACGAAAGAATCAAAGAGACATCCCCAGACATAATAGCACTCACAGAAACAAAACTCACCAGAATAATAACAAATTCAATCTTTCCATCCGGGTACCAAATCTTCAGGAAAGACAGAGGGAGGAGAGGGGAGGAGGAGTTGCACTGCTCATTAAAAACCAGTGGGATTTTGAGAAAATGGAAGGAATGGATGGCATGGGCGAAAGGGACTACTTAGTAGGAACAATCCAGTCTGAGGGACATAAGGTGATAATTGCAGTAATGTACAACCCACCACAGAACTGCAGGAGGCCAAGAGAAGAATACGATGAGAGCAACAGAGCAATGATCGACACACTAGCCGAGGTGGCCAGGAGAGCCACATGGGGGAGCAAAGTTACTAGTTATGGGTGATTTCAATCACAAGGAGATTGACTGGGAAAACCTGGAGCCCCATGGGGGTCCCGAAACATGGAGAGCCAAGATGATGGATGTGGTACTGGAAAACCTCATGCATCAACATGTTAGAGACACTACCAGAGAGAGAGGAGAGGATGAACCAGCAAGGCTGGACCTTGTATTCACCATGAGTAGTTCGGACATCGAGGGTATCATGTATGAAAGGCCCCTGGGAGCTAGTGATCATGTGGTTCTGTGCTTCGACTACATAGTTGAGCTCCAAGTGGAGAGAGTAGCAGGAATAGGCTGGGAAAAACCAAACTACAAAAGGGGGAACTACTCAGGCTTGAGGAACTTCCTTCAAGACATTCAGTGGGAGTAGGAACTGACAGGAAAACCAGTACAAGAAATGATGGACTATGTAGCAACAAAATGCAAGGAGGGAGAGGAGAGGTTTGTTCCCAAGGGAAACAGAAATAATGGGAAGAACAGAACGAGTCCTTGGTTCACCCAAATGTGTAGGGAGGCAAAAACTAGGTTGTACTAGAGAATGGAAAAGGTACAGAATGACAGAGAACTCAGGAAAATAAAGAAATCAGCCGAAGAGCCAGAAACGAATATGCACAGATAAGAAGGGGGCTCAGAGACAATATGAAAATGACATAGCAATCAAAAGTAAAGACTGACCCGATGCTGTTGTACAGCCACATCAGGAGGAAAACAACAGTCAAGGACCAGGTAATCAGACTGAGGAAGGGTGATGGGGAATTCACAAGAAACGACCAAGAGGTATGTCAGGAGCTCAACACAAGATTTAAAGAGGTATTTACAGTGGAAACCAGTAGGACTCCAGGAAATCAGAACAGGGGGGGCACACCAGCAAATGCTGGATGAGGTACATATAACCAAGGAGGAGGTGAAGAAGCTGCTATGCGAACTTGACACCTCAAAGGCGGTGGGACCAGACAACATCTCTCCATGGGTCCTTAAAGAGGGAGCAGAGATATTGTGTGAGCCATTAAAAAGATCTTCAACACATCATTTGAAAACTGGGCAACTCCCTGAGGTATGGAAAATGGCAAATGTAGTCCCAATTTTTAAAAAGGGAGACAGACATGAGGCACTAAACTACAGACCTGTATCACTAACGTGTATAGTATGGAAGGTCATGGAGAAGATCATCAGGAGGAGAGTGGTGGGGCACCTGGAAAGAAACAAGTGTATAATTGACAACCAGCACGGTTTCAGGGAAGGAAAATCCTGTGTCACAAACCTACTAGAGTTTTATGACAAGGTGACAGAAGTAAGACAAGAGAGAGAGGGGTGGATCGACTGCATATTTTTGGACTGCAAGAAGGCCTTCGACACAGTTCCTCACAAGAGGTTACTGCAAAAGCTAGAGGATCAGGCACACATAACAGGAAAGGTACTGCAATGGATCAGAGAATACCTGACAGGGAGGCAACAACGAGTCATGGTACGCGACGAGGTCATGGTACGCGACGAGGTGTCAGAGTGCGCGCCTGTGACAAGCGGGGTTCCACAGGGGTCAGTCCTAGGACCTGTTCTGTTCTTGGTATATGTGAACGACATAACGGAAGGGATAGACTCAGAAGTGTCCTTGTTTGCAGATGATGCGAAGTTAATGAGAAGAATCAAATCGGATGAGGATCAGGCAGGACTACAAAGAGACCTGGACAGGCTACAAGCCTGGTCCAGCAACTGGCTCCTTGAATTTAACCCTGCCAAATGCAAAGTCATGAAGTTTGGGGAAGGGCAAAGAAGACCGCAGACACAATATAGTTTAGATGGCCAAGACTGCAAACCTCACTCAAGGAAAAAGATCTGGGGGTGAGCATAACACCGAGCATATCTCCTGAGGCGCACATCAATCAGATAACTGCTGCAGCATACGGGCGCCTGGCAAACCTACGGATAGCGTTCCGATACCTCAGCAAGGATTCGTTTAAGACTCTGTATACCATTTACGTCAGGCCCATACTGGAGTATGCAGCACCAGTTTGGAATCACACCTAGTCAAGCACGTCAAGAAATTAGAGAAAGTGCAAAGGTTTGCAACAAGACTAGTCCCAGAGCTACGGGGATTGTCCTACGAAGAAAGGTTGAGGGAAATCGGCCTGACGACACTGGAGGACAGGAGGGTCAGGGGAGACATGATAACGACATATAAAATACTGCGTGGAATAGACAAGGTGGACAAAGACAGGATGTTCCAGGGAGGGGACACAGAAACAAGAGGCCACAATTGGAAGTTGAAGACACAAATGAGTCAGAGATATTAGGAAGTATTTCTTCAGTCAGAGTGTTGTAAGGCAGTGGAATAGCCTAGAAAATGACGTAGTGGAGGCAGGAACCATACACAGTTTTAAGACGAGGTTTGATAAAGCTCATGGAGCGGGGAGAGAGAGGGCCCAGTAGCAACCGGTGAAGAGGCGGGGCCAGGAGCTAAGACTCGACCCCTGCAACCACAAATAGGTGAGTACAAATAGGTGAGTACACACACACACACACACACACAACGTTAGTTAGGTTGAAACTATTACTGAATTTTTTCTTTGGGAACAACTGAAGTGGAATTTGAGAGTTAGCAGCGGCCAGGGGACTGACCCTCCTTAAAATAGAGACAATAATGCTATCAGGAGACGTAACTGAAGAAGAAAAGCAGCAAATAAAGCGGGTAAGTGGAAGAGGGGATAGTAAAGTGATGACTTGCGATGCCCTGATGCCGGCGAAGGGCTCTTGATCCAAGAATGAGAAGCAGCCTTTCTTCTTCCTTATGCCAATTACCGCAGTGTCTGTCTGACCCTTCCTGGTTTAGTGTTTTTCTATGAATATATTAATAACACAGTGAATCAGGTGAGGCAAACCAAGGCTTATTACGTACTTCTTTTAAGTTATTCAAGGAAGGGTTGTGTAAGGGTAGCTTAAGATTTCTTGCCTTTATTTTGCAAGCTAAGAACTGTGTCCTATCACAGTTTATTTTACAAGCTAAGAACTGTGTCCTATCACAGTTTATTTTACAAGCTAAGAACCGTGTCCTATCACAGTTTATTTTACAAGCTAAGAACTGTGTCCTATCACAGTTTATTTTACAAGCTAAGAACTGTGTCCTATCACAGTTTATTTTACAAGCCGAGACAGAATAAGATAATAAGATAAGACACAGAGCACAAGAACGTCCAGTGTGGCACAGAAGACAAGCAAAAATAAATTACCATAAAAACGTAATAAATTTGCTTAAAAAATCATAAATAAACAGAAATAAAACGATTTTCCAAGATATTATTAATTATTATTATTATTATTATTATTATTATTATTATTATTATCATCAGGGAAAGGAGGAAGATATAGATGAAGATTTAGAGACAAGAATTTGAGGAAAGCAAAGATTAAGAAGATTAGAGGAAGATTAGAGATTAGAGGAAGATTTAAAGAGGAGGAAGACGATCTTAGCAAATTTAGAATCGATGATTGTGATTTGAGAAAGATTTAGAGGAGGAGGATGATTTAAGGAAGATTTAGATAAGGATTTAAGAAAGATTTAGAGAAGAAGAGGAGAATTGAGGAAAACTTATAAAGTAAGAGAATGCTGTGAAGAAGGTTTAGAGAAGTGAGAACTGGAGAAAAGTTTAGAGAGTAATAGAATGTTTTGAGGAAGATTTAGAAAGTAACTAGGAGGAAGAATCGCGCAGGCGATATTCCTCATCGATTTTACTCTGAGCAGTGCGGCGTTAGCCAGTTAGTTACTCCCGCTCTTGACAGGGAGTAATATTTAGTTTGTCCTGCTCTTGACAGGGCGTAATATCTAGTTTGTCCTGCTCTTGACAGGGAGAAACATCTAGTTTGTCCTGCTCTTGACAGGGAGAGATATCTAGATTGTCCTGCTCTTGACAGGGAGAGATATCTAGATTGTCCTGCTCTTGACAGGGAGAAACATCTAGTTTGTCCTGCTCTTGACAGGGAGAAACATCTAGTTTGTCCTGCTCTTGACAGGGAGTAATATCTAGTTTGTCCTGCTCTTGACAGGGAGTAATATCTAGTTTGTCCTGCTCTTGACAGGGAGAAATATCCAGTTTGTCCTGCTCTTGACAAGGAATAATACCAAGTTTGTCTTGTTTTTGACAAGGGAACATTCCTAGTTAGTTTGTTTTGTTCTTGACAGGGTGGAATAGCCAATTAGTTTATCTTACTCACTGAGAGGGATAATAAACCCGTTTATCCTAGTCTTGACAGAGATAATGAGACAGTTTATTCTAGTCTTGACAGGGAGGAATAATGAACCACTTTATCCTAGTCTTGACAGGGAGGAATAATGAGCCGCTTTATCCTAGTCTTGACAGGGAGGAATAATGAGCCGCTTTATCCTAGTCTTGACAGGGAGGAATAATGAGCCGCTTTATCCTAGTCTTGACAGGGAGGAATAATGAACCACTTTATCCTAGTCTTGACAGGGAGAAATAATGAGCCGTTTTATCCTAGTCTTGACAGGGAGGAATAATGAGCCGCTTTATCCTAGTCTTGACAGGGAGGAATAATGAGCCGCTTTATCCTAGTCTTGACAGGGAGGAATAATGAGCCGCTTTATCCTAGTCTTGACAGGGAGGAATAATGAACCACTTTATCCTAGTCTTGACAGGGAGGAATAATGAACCACTTTATCCTAGTCTTGACAGGGAGGAATAATGAACCGCTTTATCCTAGTCTTGACAGGGAGGAATAATGAGCCGCTTTATCCTAGTCTTGACAGGGAGGAATAATGAACCACTTTATCCTAGTCTTGACAGGGAGGAATAATGAACCACTTTATCCTAGTCTTGACAGGGAGGAATAATGAGCCGCTTTATCCTAGTCTTGACAGGGAGGAATAATGAGCCGCTTTATCCTAGTCTTGACAGGGAGGAATAATGAACCACTTTATCCTAGTCTTGACAGGGAGGAATAATGAACCACTTTATCCTAGTCTTGACAGGGAGGAATAATGAGCCGCTTTATCCTAGTCTTGACAGGGAGGAATAATGAGCCGCTTTATCCTAGTCTTGACAGGAGGAATAATGAGCCGCTTTATCCTAGTCTTGACAGGGAGGAATAATGAGCCGCTTTATCCTAGTCTTGACAGGGAGGAATAATGAACCACTTTATCCTAGTCTTGACAGGGAGGAATAATGAGCCGCTTTATCCTAGTCTTGACATGGAGGAATAATGAGCCGCTTTATCCTAGTCTTGACAGGGAGGAATAATGAGCCGCTTTATCCTAGTCTTGACAGGGAGGAATAATGAACCACTTTATCCTAGTCTTGACAGGGAGGAATAATGAGCCGCTTTATCCTAGTCTTGACAGGGAGGAATAATGAGCCGCTTTATCCTAGTCTTGACAGGGAGGAATAATGAGCCGCTTTGTCCTAGTTTTGACAGGGAGGAATAATGAACCGCTTTATCCTAGTCTTGACAGGGAGGAATAATGAACCACTTTATCCTAGTCTTGACAAGGAGGAATAATGAGCCGCTTTATCCTAGTCTTGACAGGGAGGAATAATGAGCCGCTTTATCCTAGTCTTGACAGGGAGGAATAATGAGCCGCTTTATCCTAGTCTTGACAAGGAATAATGAGCCGCTTTATCCTAGTCTTGACAGGGAGGAATAATGAGCCGCTTTATCCTAGTCTTGACAGGGAGGAATAATGAGCCGCTTTATCCTAGTCTTGACAGGGAGGAATAATGAACCACTTTATCCTAGTCTTGACAGGGAGGAATAATGAGCCGCTTTATCCTAGTCTTGACAGGGAGGAATAATGAACCACTTTATCCTAGTCTTGACAGGGATAAATATCAATTAAATAATCTTTCTTTCTTTACAAATTTATGTTCTTTTTTCAATTAAAAAATATTTGCACACAGTTCTAAGCATAAAATTTCTGTGAGATACACACTGAGGTGAACGTTACATTGCTTACCTACATCGACCTCAACCTTATGGGATTCAGCTAAAGATTACCGGAATCCATGGTTACTCTGGTGTTCTAGAGGGCTTCCTACCATGATGGTAACCATGGTAGTTGCTCAGAGCTTCCATGGTCATCTTGAAGGAGCTCAGAGAATCGCCTTCCAGATATACGACTTCCATTTTCTCTGTTGGAAATAGGGCTGGTCTATCTAGCTGTCGTTGGTTGGGTTACTTTAGCTTGGGTTACCCTAAATGGGTTAACCTAGTTGGGTTACCCTAATGTAATTTGGTTCATTTCGCTTCCTTACAAAAAAAAGCCATGAATTTATACTTAAGAGAATACACAAATAAACCACTCTTAGGAGAAGGAAGGTAATGACTTATCAGTGGTCCAAGTCGGACCGAAACGTCATTATCTTTCCTAAGTGCCGGCTATTTGTGTATTCTTCCAGCTATGGTACTGTGACCTTTTACTCTTCATTGAGAACTTAAATGGTTCGTTCAGTATGAAACCCACGAGTTTCTTACCTCTTGATTGTGTAGACGCTTTTGTAGATGCTATACTACGCATGGGGCATACGAGACAGAGCATCTTTCTGGTACTGAGAAGAGATATGGGGCATCCGCCATAGTGGTTCCCATTTGTAACTACAAGAGGTGCATTCAGATCAATGATTGAGTTCCAGGAAAGTACATCACTAAGTTTACAGAAGTACATCATAACTTCCCCGGCAAGTACATCATCACACACACAAGCGGTGGCAGCGGTGGGATCAGTCGCTTGCCTTCCAGGAAACACTCACGCCAACACGGGACTCGTACTGCTAGGATATTAGCCAGCAGTCATGTGTTTGCCACCTCCCCCCCCCCTTTTTAACACCACCTATATATTCCACGTCTAGACCAAGGGTAGCTGTAGCCAGCACATTCAGCTGTGGTTAAAGACACTTGTGCAAACAGGATCATTTTTGTGTGTGATAAAGAGCTTAAAACCGACAAGTTGAAGATTGAGACACTTATGCAACGTATGGGAATCTTTAATGAAGAAACGTTTCGCCACACAGTGGCTTCATCAGCCCAATACAAAGCAAAAAGATTCTTATATGTTGCATAAGTGTCTCAATCTTCAACTGGTCGGTTTTAAACCATTTACCACAACTGTCAGACACTGCAACATCATGGGATCTTGATACAAAGAATTCTTCAAGCTTGTTCAACTTTTGGACGAAGACCTACTTCGACTAGTGGATGGTACCACTATGACCCCGCCTCC
>NC_069458.1:16272749-16282749 GCF_026875155.1 Cherax quadricarinatus | reverse complement strand
GCAAATGAAAAACTGCGAATAAATGTTTTGGCAAGAGCATTGAGAAAGGAAAAAAAAATATATACATGTAAACCTCACGAGGAGGAGGAAAAAATAGGCAAAATAGCAAGAAGGGGAAACAAGAATCGAATAGGAGAAAAAAAAAGAGAGAGAGCGAGTGCAACATTGAGACAGGTGCAATTTTGTCCCAGCATTCGAGTTCCAAATTAAAGCAAAAATGGACAAAGTTTCCGCGTCTTTGAAAAGCATAGTGCAAAATACCACGACTTTCCTTAACGTAAAAAAAATATATATATGCATAAAAAATTCCTGACATTCCATTCTGAGAAATTATTTATCGGTGGATACTGAATTTATATAAGAACATCCCGAAAGAAAAGGTTATACTCCGGGTTAAGTCTGAAAGAATTTCTGGAGGAGGCGAGCGCCTGCGCCTTAGGCTGTATTGATTACCACTGGGCAGCGAGGAGCAGTTGAAAGTTGGAGCAGAGTGCCCCGGGCGAGAAGTGAAGGGCTCTCCACTGCCTCTTCATCTTATTTACTCTTCCAAGGAGGTGCCTTGATACTCCTGAAGGACTCCTAATGACTAGACTTGGAGTTGCTCTTCCTGTCTTTGGATAAAACTGGATCATTTACAATCCCGGAGAAGCTGATTGACTCCTTAGAGACTTATGAATATAATAATGACAATATATATATATATATATATATATATTATATATATATATATATATAATATATATATATATATATATATATAATATATATATGTCGTGCCGAATATGTAAAACGGTTAATTAGCAAGAACTCATTTATAATTAACACCTTTCTAAAATTTTCTCTTATACGTTTAAAGATATATTTTTTTCATTAATGTTAATGTAAAAAATTTTAATTTTGCTCCAAAAGAATCTTAGAAAACCTACCTAACCTTATTATAACAAGAACAATTTATTTTAGCCTAACCCAACTAAATATATTTTAGATTTGTTTACAATAATTTAATACTAAGCAAGCATAGTGAAATATATTTTTTTTCGTTAGGTTCAGAATGATTTTGGCGAAATTATTGCATACACAAATTTTCACTTGTCCTATATGGCAAGATGAGCGTTGCTATTTAAGCCAAGATCGCAAGTTCTGCCTATTTCGGCACGACATTAATATATATATATATATATAAAAATATATATATATATATAATATATATATATATATATATAATATATAATATATATATATATTAATTTCATAGCAGAGGCATGCATGAGCGTGTTTGATAGGAGTGAATGGATACAAATGGTTTTTAATTACTTGACGTGCTGTTGGAGTGTGAGCAAAGTAACATTTATGAAGGGGTTCAGGGAAACGGCAGGCCGGACTTGAGTCCGGAGATGGAAGTACAGTGCCTGCACTCTGAAGGAGGGGTGTTAATGTTGCAGTTTAAAAACTGTAGTGTAAAGCACCCTTCTGGCAAGACAGTGATGGAGTGAATGATGGTGAAAGTTTTTCTTTTTCGGGCCACCCTGCCTTGGTGGGAATCGGCCAGTGTGATAATAAATAATAAATATTTCATAGCAACAGTAACAACAATAGTAACAGCAAAAGTAACAGCAACAGCAAAAACCACAACAACAGTAGTAACAGCAAAAGTAACAACAGCAACGGTAACAACAGCAACAGTAACAACAGTAACAGCAACAGTAACAACAGTATTCATATCTGAGAGGAGAAGTTAATTCTGCTTACACCTGCTTCCTATGATCACCTAACAATAATTAGGAACCTGGGAGTTAGTCGATTACAAAGGGTCGCGTCTTGGGCCGACAGAGACGACTGTGCAAGTTACACCTACTGCCGCTAGTTATCTAGCAGAAGTGACCAGCCTTGCCGCTAGTTATCTAGCAGAAGTGACCAGCCTTGCCGCTAGTTATTATCAGAAGGTGACCAGCCTTGCCGCTAGTTATCTAGCAGAAGTGACCAGCCTTGCCGCTAGTTATCTAGCAGAAGTGACCAGCCTTGCCGCTAGTTATCTAGCAGAAGTGACCAGCCTTGCCGCTAAATTTATCTAAACAGAAGTGACCAGCCTTGCCGCTAGTTATCTAGCAGAAGTGACCAGCCTTGCCGCTAGTTATCTAGCAGAAGTGACCAGCCTTGCCGCTAGTTATCTAGCAGAAGTGACCAGCCTTGCCGCTAGTTATCTAGCAGAAGTGACCAGCCTCCTTCAAGGCTGAGGAACCGAACATCTAAGAATCACATCTCCAGTATTCATTCATTGTATTACCAAAAATTTAACACTTGACGAAACATCTCATCTGTAAAGACATTTGTTGCGCCCGTACCTTCTGACTTTGTAAATGGTCCAAGTCGGACCGAAACGTCGTCGTAAGCTTCTCCCTTTTATGTGCGGGTTGTGTATGACTTGTCGTTGTTGTTTACAGTTGATGTACTGATGGTATACCTGTATATACCATGACTATTGTGTCTGACAATTACAGATACTATCACTAAATTTAGTATTCTTTACTCTGACTTCGTGAATTTTCTTCAGATTTGGCCCTTTAATAATACATGTATAACTTAAATATTAGTAATACATGTAATACTTTAGTATAAGTAATACATGCAATACTTTAGTATAAGTAATACACGTAATACTTTAGTATAAGTAATACACGTAATACTTTAGTATAAGTAATACACGTAATACTTTAGTATAAGTAATACACGTAATATTTTAGTATAAGTAATTACAGTAATACCCTTTATAATAAGTAAATAACTAATACTTTAGTATAATTTAAAACAGTAATACTTAGTATAAGTAATACATGTAATTTCTTTAGTATAATAATACATGTAATACTTTAGTATAAGTAATACATGTAATACTTTAGTATAAGTAATACATGTAATATTTTAGTATAAGTAATACACGTAATACTTTAGTATAAGTAATACACGTAATACTTTAGTATAAGTAATACATGTAATACTTTATTATAAGTAATACATTAATACTTTAGTATAAGTAATACTTGTAACACTTTAGTATAAGCAATACACGTAATACTTTAGTATAAGCAATACACGTAATACTTTAGTATAAGCAATACACGTAATACTTTAGTATAAGTAATACACGTAAAATTAGTATAAGTAATACACGTAATAACTTTAGTATAAGTAATAAAACCCTAAATTACTTTAGTAAAGTAATACACGTAATACTTTAGTATAAGTAATACACGTAATCTTTAGTATAAGTAATACACGTAAATTTAGTATAAAATAATACACGTAATACTTTAGTATAGTAATACACGTAATACTTTAGTATAAGTAATACACGTAATACTTTTATATAAGTAATACACGTAATACTTTAGTATAAGTAATACACGTAATACTTTAGTATAAGTAATACATGTAATACTTTAGTATAAGTAATACACGTAATACTTTAGTATAAGTAATACATGTAATACTTTAGTATAAGTAATACATGTAATACTTTAGTATAAGTAATACATGTAATACTTTAGTATAAGTAATACACGTAATACTTTAGTATAAGTAATACACGTAATACTTTAGTATAAGTAATACACGTAATACTTTAGTATAAGTAATACATGTAATACTTTAGTATAAGTAATACACGTAATACTTTAGTTTAAGTAATACAGATGACACTCATATTTATTTTTCAATTTGATTAATCTCCTTTTTATCGTTCATTTCAATTATTATCATTTACGTCAACCTAATATTTTTATTTCTGTCTCTAAATTATTGATTCTGAACTAAAATAGTTGAATTTTTGGTGAAACAAACTTTCGCAAAAATAAACAAAATTCAAAATGAATTTACTGCAAAAAATCACTGATTCTCATATTACATCAAATATTCAAATATTTTCTTTAAAATGCAGTTTAGAATACTTTAAAATTATGATAATTTATGCGTTTCCAGTCAACAAAACGTCAATTCTGGTATTTATATGCACGTTTAATCATAAACTATCACGGATTTATGAGTTTTTTTTTCGTGTTTCCTCTCACAGTCTTACAGCTGTTGGAAAGTGGCGTTTTTGGTGTCTTATTTCCTGTAGTTTTTCTTGCTTGCCGGCGCTAAAGATCGGAAAATCAAGTATTATCTTAGTCTACGTTCTCTGAATATCCTGACTTATCCTGCTTGAATAATTCACCAGTAGAGTATATCCCTCTCTGTTAGCTTTACACACACACACACACACACACACACACACACACACACACACACACACACACATTATATATATATATATATATATATGCAATAAGATCACAGTAAACAGGTGATTAATAGAATTTGGGAAGAATTTAATAATACACTGGACAAATAATAATTTTTAAATTTTCTTGGGTAGAATAGTTTGTTGGTGAGTTGTGCAAAGGACCTGTCCAGTTGGGCCGCCGCGCGTCAGGTGTTTAACCGTTGTGGGATCTGATAGTGAGGTGCTGGCCAGACCCCTTACATAGCTTCCTTGGATGCTTTACTTTCATAGTTCCTTGATAATGTGAGTAGTCACGAAAGCGTTTGGAATTTCTCTATTCTTTCAGAGTGGTTGTTTTTATATATAATATATATATATATATATATATATAATATATATATATATATAAAATGCAAGGAATTCGCAAGAGAAGGCGAAATATACAAAAACACTGATCTCTGGCTGAAGGAGACTCGAGCGTACGAACCTTGGAACAAGGTACGCAGTGCTTTACCAATCTACCCACACTGGACCAATACCTTGGAGTCCAGCTTGCGCTAGACTTTGATCCAAGGCAGCCAGCTTTCAGGGAGAAGGCTTACAGCTTTTCATCTCATCCCCTGCATGCATCAGCCTTACTAGAGATATTAACAATGCAAAGAATTCGCAAGAGCAGGCGAAATATACACAAACAGTGTGGGTAGATTGGTAAAGCACTGCGTGCCTTGTTCCACGGTTCGTAGGTTCGAGTCTCCTTCAGCCAGAGATCAGTTTTACATTATATATATATATATATTTTATATATATAAATATATATATAATATATATATATATATAATATATCTATATATATATAAAGATATTGTTTGTAAGATATCGTTGAGTCTTGTAGAAAAATTAACGAGCTTTACATTGGAAAAAAACGAATAGAAAAGCATTTAGCAAAATTAATATCAATAAATGTAAGTATGCGGTAGCAGTGTGTGTCCGCTTAGAGTAATGAAGCGAGAGTGAGATGACTGACACATTACATAACATTATCACCATCACCACACTGTCAACATGATCACCACCGTCTCTCCTCGTCAACGTCACCCATCAGAGAACGTCAATCATTTTTACCTCGAGGGGAGAAAATGAATCAAGGGATGGCTATGTTGTATATCAGACCGCAGTCTCACGCCGTTTTTTTTCCCCCTCCCCACTTTTTCTCCTTCAAGAATTTTTGTAAAAAGGGAAATTCTATTCATGTGAACTCTTAGTTGGCTTTACCGCGCACCAGCCTCGTTGAGGCTTAACTTTGTGTTACAGTATTTTATCTTCTTTGCGAAAGTTCAGTATTTTATGACAGGGATTTGTGGAGCGGTAGTGGTATTTTGTAGGTGGAATTTTGTCGGGAGAGAGTTTTGCAGCAGGATTTTGATGGAGATTTCTGTCGGTGGATTATAGTGGTGAAACTTTTTTGAAGGAGTGGTGACACGACCTTGTTGGGGCCTTTTTGGAGATGCTGATGCATAATTTTGGGTATTCTGTAGTCTTCCAAGAAGACTAGATGTGTCTTAAAACTCATAAACTGGATCCTTCTGAGGATGGTTTCGTGCAAGACTGGAAAATGTCTCCCTTATAAACTGGATTCTTCTGAGGTTTCTTGCAAGAATGGAAGATGTCTCCCTAAATTTATAAACTGTATTCTTCTGAGGTTTCTTGCAAGAATGGAAGATGTCTCCCTAAATTTATAAACTGTATTCTTCTGAGGTTTCTTGCAAGAATGGAAGATGTCTCCCTAAATTTATAAACTGTATTCTTCTGAGGTTTCTTGCAAGAATGGAAGATGTCTCCCTAAATTTATAAACTGTATTCTTCTGAGGTTTTTTTGCAAGAATGGAAGATGTCTCCCTAAATTTATAAACTGTATTCTTCTGAGGTTTCTTGCAAGAATGGAAGATGTCTCCCTAAATATATAAACTGTATTCTTCTGAGGTTTTTTGCAGGAATGGAAGATGTCTCCCTAAATTTATAAACTGTATTCTTCTGAGGTTTCTTGCAAGAATGGAAGATGTCTCCCTAAATTTATAAACTGTATTCTTCTGAGGTTTCTTGCAAGACTGAAAAATTCCTCCCTTAACTTATGAACTGGATCGTTCTGAGAGTGCATCATGTATCCCTAAACTTGCTAAGTGAAGAGTTCTGATGCTTTTCTTACATAAACTGTTAAACACTTTTTGTTAAAAATATCTGAAACATCTGCAACACTTATGTTTTAACACCCTTCAATATTTTCATTCTATTAGATGTTATCCTACCTTAGCTCATTTTGAAACCAAGGTTTATCTGAGGTTATAGGTGATGCCGTCACCTAGGATGCTAGGTAAACAGGGGCAGAAGGTGTAAGGAGTCTTAAGAACATAAGGGTGAAACACTGAAGCAGGCCTACTGGCCAAAACTAGGCAGGTCTTTTTCTGAATCAATCATTTCCACCCATCCATTTGTCTAGCTTTTTTCCAAAGCTTCCCAATAATTAACTTCACTACCTCAATAATAATTAACCGATAAGATGAAGAATTAGACATCTGGGCATCTTAACTTGTAGACGTTTCGCCATCCAGTGGCCTTAACAATACAAGGACTGAGGGACTGATTACCTCATCTTTTGTATACAAGTCACTGGGTGGCGAAACGTCTACAAATAAAGATACCCAGATGTCGCACATGTGTCTAAATCTTCACCTAAGGTACTAACTAAATCCAGCCCTTCTCACTCGTAAGAGAGGCAAGGCCACTATTAGAGGCAGTAGGATCGAGCCTTCATCATTCCGAACACTTGGTGACTCTCACGGGTTTACCATGAAAAACAATCCGTAGGAGGAGACCATCTTTCATTGAGTGCAAAAGGAGAGTGATGTTAAGGATGCACTTGTCTCGAGTAAGAGTGTGTCTGGACTGGCAGACGGTCTTCACTCGAGAATGCCATTTGCAGTGTCTGACAGTGCATTGTGCAGTGTCTTTCTGGCGTTGGCTTGGAACACCTGACTCTGGAATATAACTTCCCTGTAGGTGATGCAGGAAGTGTACTCACCTATTTTGGGGTTGCAGGGATCGATTCATAGCTCCTGGCCCCCGCCTCTTCACTGAACGTCACTAGATCCTCTCTGTCCCTGCTCCATGAGCTTTATCAAACCTCGTCTTAAAACTATTTATTGTTCCTGCCTCCACTACGTCACTTGCCAGACTATTCCAATTCCTGACAACTCTATGACTAAAGAAATACTTTCTAACATCCCATTGAATCATAAGTCTTTTCAGCTTCTAATTGTGACCCCTTGTTTCTGTGTCCCATCTCCGGAACATACTGTTTCTGTCCATCTTTGTGTGTGTGTGTGTGTGTGTGTGTGTGTGTGTGTGTGTGTGTGTGTGTGTGTGTGTGTGTGTGGTGTGTGTGTGTGTACTCACCTAGTTGTGGTCACCTAGTTGTGCTTGCAGGGATCGAGTCATAACTCCTGGCTATGTATGTGTGAGAGAGTGGGAGTATGTAGGTGTTGTGTGTGTGTGTGTGTGTGTGTGTGTGTGTATGTGTGTGTGTGAGTGTGAGTGCAATTACTAGTTGGCATGAGCACTTGTCGACAGACACTTGGCCTGTGGGTGTTTTTTAGTGTATAAACGTGTGTGTTTGTGCATGTATGTGTGCACGTCGAATCTCAGCTCCCGGCTCCACTTCTTCGCTAATCTCTACTAGGTCCATTCTTGCCTCATTTCGAGAACCTCATCATACTTCAGTGTCCTATAGCCACAACGAGGAATTGATAAAAAAATTGCATACAATTTCCTTTATCCCAAAAAATGCCATTCTGGATATATCCCTTTTCAGCATCCCTAAAAAAGATAGCGAAATACTTTTTTTCTCCCGAACACACAATTGTTCAAATTTTGCAGACCAGAGTTACTGTCACTCGGAAATGAAAAAAATGCCAGCTAGAACATGGTAGAGATTGATATATTTGGAGAGCAGACAGAGAAGACATCTCAACACCATCATAACCGAACGTCGTTATAACTTTCTCTCTCACCTATGTGTGCGTGTGTGTGTATTGTATGTGTAGTATGTGTGTGTAGTGTGTGTGTGTGTGTGTGTGTGTGTGTGTGTGTGTGTGTGTGTGTGTGTGTGTGTGTGTGTGTGTGTGTGTGTGTGTGTGTGTGTGTGTGAAACTTGTAAAAAAATATTAACACTCCAGATTTAAAAATCTAAGTTATGTTTCGTACAGGAATCGATTATCACTAGAAATAAAAGTAAGTTAATAACAAAAATATTACACAGTCAGCTTGGAGATGGCTGCATCACATATGTTTACGTCAGTGCACATGTTGACGTCAGCACGCATGTTGACGTCAGCAACAATACGGGTTTTACTGGCAAATACTTCCGACAGGTATTGTATAGAGTTGCCATAATCGTTCTGTGCACAGGTTTCAGACCCTGCCACGGGGGGCGTTGATCCTGGGAACCCTCAGGTATACCCCAGGTATACAGCATTAACACGACATGATATCGCTCTACATAGAGCAAGAAGTGTTTATGATGTAGACTTGCTCTGCAGAAAGACCCTCTATACCCCCTTCATCAATATTTTCGAGTGATACAAGCCTCGATATCATGACTCACGAAATCGTAATGACACGATTGGATAACGCGTCGGTCTGGAGTTTTGTGACTGACCCCCGTGGCCTGTTGGCTGAAGCTTTCGTTTCACACACGGAGGGCCCGGGTACGATTCCTGGCGTGGTGGAAATATTCCGACACGTTTCCTTACACCTGTTGTCCTGTTCACCTAGCAGCAAATAGGTACCGGGGTGATAGTCGACTGGTGTGGGTCACATCCTGGGGGAGAAGATTGAGAATCCCAATGGAAATAAGACACAGTCCTCGATGACGCACTGACTTTCTTGGGTTATCCTGGTTGACTAACCCAGTAGGGGTAAAAATCCGAACAAAATCTTACCTTGACTCTCTGATCGTGGGTTCTAACCCCGCGAATGATATAGTTTATCACACCATACGTAAATAACCCCACTCATTCCTAAACACAGGAGCCAAGACGCACAGGTCACAGAGATAATCATCTCCAGAGGACCTTAACTTGGGTTATCATGATTGACTAACCCAGTAGGGGTAAAAATCCGAACGAAATCTTACCTTGACTCTCTGATCGTGGGTTCTAACCCCGCCAGTGATATAGTTTATCACACCATACGCAAATAACCCCACTCATTCCTAAACACAGGAGCCAAGACGCACAGGTCACAGAGATAATCATCTCCAGAGCACCTTACAGAAATATCCATCTTGTAACCCAACTTAGTGAATAGTTACGTGAAAAAACTTCACTGCAACGATGAGAGTAATGGTTACGTATTAACTTATCTCCGAGGATAATGTCCAAACTTTAGCTCGAAGTTAAAGAATATCAAGTTGGGGGTAGGGCCAAGCCTGGCCAAGCCTGGCCAAGCCTGGCCAAGTCTGGCCAAGTCTGGCCAAGCCTGCGTTTTATTTACTTAGCCAAGAACGTGAGCCATTATTTTCCAGAGCAAGTTTCCTGGCTAGTAAAGTCTAACTGTTCCCTAGTAAAAACTTTGCGTTTAATGAAAGAAATAGAATAAATAGTAATGTAAAGCGCTAAACCCGTGTGGGTTTTTGAAGAAGTAGTGGGCAAGGCTTTTTCAAAATGAAAGCTACAAATGTGAAATAAT
>NC_069458.1:16137749-16270249 GCF_026875155.1 Cherax quadricarinatus | reverse complement strand
TGTGTGTGTGTGGTGTTGTGTACTCGCCTAGTTGTACTCACCTAGTTGAGGTTGCAGTGACGAGTCCAAGTCTGGCCGCTCTGTATAGATGGCGTACTAGGTCACTCTCCCTGAACCGAAGCTTTATCATGACCATGCTTAACGCTATGTATGGATCCTGCCTCCATACATGGCTTCCCAAACTATTCACTTCTGTGTGTGTGTGTGTGTGTGTGTGTGGGGTGTTGTGTGTAGTGCATGTGTAATTTGTGTGTTATTTGTGAATATAGTGTGTTAGTGAGTGTGTTTACGTATGGTGTATTAGTGTAGCATAGTTAGTTTGTGAGTGTAGCGAGTTTATGAGTGTAGTGTGTATAGTGGGTGTAGTGGGTGAGTGTGTATAGTGTGTTGTTAGTGGGTGTAGTGTGTGTAGTGGGTTGTAGTGTGTGTAGTGGTGTAGTGGGTGTAGTGTGTTAGTGGTGTGTAGTGTGTGTAGTGGGTGTAGTGGGTGTAGTGTGTATAGTGATGTAGTGGGTTGTAGTGTGTGTATGGTGTTAGTAGGTGTTAGTGGGTGTAGTGGGTGTAGTGGGTGTAGTGTGTGTAGTGTGTATAGTGGGTGTAGTGGGTGTAGTGGTATAGTGTGTGTAGTGGGTGTAGTGGGTGTAGTGGGTGTGTGGGTGTAGGGGTGTAGTGGGTGTAGTGGGTGTAGTGTGTGTAGTGGGTGTAGTGGGTGTAGTGTGTGTAGTGGGTGTAGTGTGTGTAGTGGGTGTAGTGTGTGTAGTGGGTGTAGTGTGTGTAGTGGGTGTAGTGGGTGTAGTGGGTGTAGTGGGTGTAGTGGGTGTAGTGGTGTGTAGTGGTGTAGTGGGTGTAGTGGGTGTAGTGGGTGTAGTATTTATAGTGAATATCATGTTTATCATGAGTGTAGTGAGTTGGCGCTTATACCAGCACTCACAATTAGCGTAAAATAATCGCACTTAAACAAATAAATGATCACATCATTTAGTGGTTAAGAGGTTGTGATCTCAACGCTTATACAAGCAATCACAGGAAGAATATGTATGATTTCAGCGCTTATACATGCAATCACAGGAAGAATATGTATGATCTCAGCGCTTATACAAGCAATCACAGGATAAGATATGTATGATCTCAGCGCTTATACATGCAATCACAGGAAGAATATGTATGATCTCAGACGCTTATACATGCAATCACAGAAGAATATGTATGATCTCAGCGCTTATACTGCATCACAGGAAGTATATGTATGATCTCACGCGTTATACATGCAATCACAGGAAGTATATGTATGATCTCAGCGCTTATACATGCAATCACAGGAAGTATATGTATGATCTCAGCGCTTATACGTGCAATCACAGGAAGAATATGTATGATCTCAGCGCTTATACGTGCAATCACAGGAAGTATATGTATCTCAGCGCTTATACATGCAATCACAGGAAGAATATGTATGATCTCAACGCTTATACAAGCAATCACAGGAAGAATATGTATGATCTCAGCGCTTATACGTGCAATCACAGGAAGTATATGTATGATCTCAGCGCTTATACATGCAATCACAGGAAGTATATGTATGATCTCAGCGCTTATACGATGCAATCACAGAATGTATGTATGATCTCAACGCTTATACATGCAATCACAGGAAGTATATGTATGATCTCAACGCTTATACATGCAATCACAGGAAGTATATGTATGATCTCAACGCTTATACATGCAATCACAGGAAGAATATGTATGATCTCAGCGCTTATACGTGCAATCACAGGAAGTATATGTATGATCTCAACGCTTATACATGCAATCACAGGAAGAATGTATGATCTCAGCGCTCTACATGCAATCACAGGAAGTATATGTATGATCTCAGCGCTCGTACATGCAATCACAGGAAGTATATGTATGATCTCAGCGCTTATACATGCAATCACAGGAAGTATATGTATGATCTCAGCGCTTATACATTGCATCACAGGAAGTATTACATATGATCTCAGCGCTCATACATGCAATCACAGGAAGTATATGTATGATCTCAGCGCTTATACATGCAATCACAGGAAGTATATGTATGATCTCAGCGCTTATACATGCAGTCACAGGAAGTATAAATATGATCTCAGCGCTCATACATGCAATCACAGGAAGTATATGTATGATCTCAGCGCTTATACATGCAATCACAGGAAGTAATATGTATGATCTCAGCGCTCGTATACATGCAATCACAGGAAGTATATGTATGATCTCAGCGCTTATACATGCAATCACAGGAAGTATATGTATGATCTCAGCGCTTATACATGCAGTCACAGGAAGTATAAATATGATCTCAGCGCTCATACATGCAATCACAGGAAGTATATGTATGATCTCAGCGCTATAATCAATCACAGGAAGTATATGTATGATCTCAGCTTATACATGCAATCACAGGAAGTATATGTATGATCTCAGCGCTTATACATGCAATCACAGGAAGTATATGTATGATCTCAGCGCTTATACATGCAATCACAGGAAGTATATGTATGATCTCAGCGCTCATACATGCAATCACAGGAAGTATATGTATGATCTCAGCGCTTATACATGCAATCACAGGAAGTATATGTATGATCTCAGCGCTTATACATGCAATCACAGGAAGTATATGTATGATCTCAGCGCTCATACATGCAATCACAGGAAGTTATATGTATGATCTCAGCGCTCATACATGCAATCACAGGAAGTATCAGTATGATCTCAGCGCTTATACATGCAATCACAGGAAGTATACATATGATCTCAGCGCTTATACATGCAATCACAGGAAGTATATGTATGATCTCAGCGCTTATACATGCAATCACAGGAAGATATGTATGATCTCAGCCTCATCATGCAATCACAGGAAGTATATGTATGATCTCAGCGCTCATACATGCAATCACAGGAAGTATACATATGATCTCAGCGCTTATACATGCAATCACAGGAAGTATACATATGATCTCAGCGCTTATACATGCAATCACAGGAAGTATATGTATGATCTCAGCGCTTATACATGCAATCACAGGAAGTATATGTATGATCTCAGCGCTTATACATGCAATCACAGAAGTATAAATGATCTCAGCGCTTATACGTGCAATCACAGGAAGTATACACATGATCTCAGCGCTTATACATGCAATCACAGGAAGTATACAATGATCTCAGCGCTTATACATGCAATCACAGGAAGTATATGTATGATCTCAGCGCTTATACATGCAATCACAGGAAGTATATGTATGATCTCAGCGCTTATACATGCAATCACAGGAAGTATAATGTATGATCTCAGCGCTTATACATGCAATCACAGGAAGTATATGTATGATCTCAGCGCTTATACGTGCAATCACAGGAAGTATATGTATATCTCAGCGCTTATACGTGCAATCACAGGAGTATATGTATGATCTCAGCGCTTATACATGCAATCACAGGAAGTATATGTATGATCTCAGCGCTTATACATGCAATCACAGGAAGTATATGTATGATCTCAGCGCTTATACATGCAATCACAGGAAGTATATGTATGATCTCAGCGCTTATACATGCAATCACAGGAAGTATACACATGATCTCAGCGCTTATACATGCAATCACAGGAAGTATACATATGATCTCAGCGCTCATACATGCAATCACAGGAAGTATACATGATCTCAGCGCTTTACATGCAATCACAGGAAGTATACACATGATCTCAGCGCTTATACATGCAATCACAGGAAGTATACACATGATCTCAGCGCTTATACATGCAATCACAGGAAGTATACATATGATCTCAGCGCTCATACATGCAATCACAGGAAGTATACACATGATCTCAGCGCTTATACATGCAATCACAGGAAGTATACACATGATCTCAGCGCTTATACATGCAATCACAGGAAGTATATTATGATCTCAGCGCTTATACATGCAATAACAGGAAGTATATGTATGATCTCAGCGCTTATACATGCAATCACAGGAAGTATACACATGATCTCAGCGCTTATACATGCAATCACAGGAAGTATATGTACGATCTCAGCGCTTATACATGCAATCACAGGAAGTATATGTATGATCTCAGCGCTTATACATGCAATCACAGGAAGTATATGTATGATCTCAGCGCTTATACATGCAATCACAGGAAGAATATGTATGATCTCAGCGCTTATACGTGCAATCACAGGAAGTGTATGTATGATCTCAACGCTTACACATGCAATCACAGGAAGTATATGTATGATCTCAACGCTTATACATGCAATCACAGGAAGTATATGTATGATCTCACGCTTATACATGCAATCACAGGAGAATATGTATGATCTCAGCGTTATACGTCAATCACAGGAAGTATATGTATATCACAACGCTATACATGCAATCACAGGAATGATATGTATGATTCAGCGCTGTACATGCAATCACAGGAAGTATATGTTGATCTCACGCTTATACATGCAATCACAGGAAGTATATGTATGTCTCAGCGCTTATACATGCAGTCACAGGAAGTATACATATGATCTCAGCGCTCATACTGCAATCACAGGAAGTATATGTATGATCTCAGCGCTTATACATGCAATCACAGAAGTAATGTATGATCTCAGGCTTATACTGCAGTCACAGGAAGTTAAATATGATCTCAGCGCTCATACATGCAATCACAGAAGTATATGTATGATCTCAGCGCTTATACATGCAGATCACAGGAAGAATATGTATGATCTCAGCGCTCGTACATGCAATCACAGGAAGTATATGTATGATCTCAGCGCTTATACATGCAATCACAGGAAGTATATGTATGATCTCAGCGCTATACATGCAGTCACAGGAAGTATACATAGATCTCACGCTCATACATGCAATCACAGGAAGTAATGTATGATCTCAGCGCTTATACATGCAGTCACAGGAAGTATAAATATGATCTCAGCGCTTTACATGCAGTCACAGGAAGTAAATATGATCTCAGCGCTCATACATGCAATCACAGAAGTATATGTATGATCTCAGCGCTTATACATGCAATCACGGAAGAATATGTAGATCTCAGCGCTCGTACATGCAATCACAGGAAGTATATGTATGATCTCAGCGCTTATACATGCAATCATGGAAGTATATGTATGATCTCAGCGCTTATACATGCAGTCACAGAAGTATAATATGATCTCAGCGCTCATACATGCAATCACGGAAGTATATGTATGATCTCAGCGCTATACATGCAATCACAGGAAGTATATGTAGATCTCAGCGCTTTACATGCAATCACAGGAAGTATATGTATGATCTCAGCGCTTATACATGCAATCACAGAAGTATATGTATGATCTCAGCGCTATACATGCAATCACAGGAAGATATAGTATGATCTCAGCGCTCATACATGCAATCACAGGAAGTATATGTATGATCTCAGCGCTTATACATGCAATCACAGGAAGTATATGTATGATCTCAGCGCTTATACATGCAATCACAGGAAGTATATGTATGATCTCAGCGCTCATACATGCAATCACAGGAAGTATATGTATGATCTCAGGCGTATACATGCATCACAGGAAGTTATACATATGATCTCAGCGCTTATACATGCAATCACAGGAAGTATACATATGATCTCAGCGCTTATACATGCAATCACAGGAAGTATGTATGATCTCAGCGCTTATACATGCATCACAGGAAGTATATGTATGATCTCAGCGCTCATACATGCAATCACAGGAAGTATATGTATGATCTCAGCGCTCATACATGCAATCACAGGAAGTATACATATGATCTCAGCGCTTATACATGCAATCACAGGAAGTATAATATGATCTCAGCGCTTATACATGCAATCAAGGAAGTATATGTATGATCTCAGCGCTTATACATGCAATCACAGGAAGTATAGTATGATCTCAGCGCTTATACATGCAATCAGGAAGTATAAATGATCTCAGCGCTTATACGTGCAATCACAGGAAGTATACACTGATCTCAGCGTTATACATGCAATCACAGGAAGTATACAATGATCTCAGCGCTTATACATGCAATCACAGGAATGTTTATATGTATGTATCTCAGCGCTTATACATGCAATCACAGGAAGTATATGTATGATCTCAGCGCTTATACTGCAATCACAGGAATATAGTATGATCTCAGCGCTTATACATGCAATCACAGGAAGTATATGTATGATCTCAGCGTTATACGTGCAATCACAGGAAGTATATGTATGATCTCAGCGCTTTACGTGCAATCACAGGAAGTATATGTATGATCTCAGCGCTTATACATGCAATCACAGGAAGTATATGTATGATCTCAGCGCTTATACATGCAATCACAGGAAGTATATGTATGATCTCAGCGCTTATACTGCAATACAGGAAGTATATGTATGATCTCAGCGCTTATACATGCAATCACAGGAAGTATACCTGATCTCAGCGCTTATACATGCAATCATCAGGAAGTATCATATGATCTCAGCGCTCTTTACATGCAATCACAGGAAGTATACACATGATCTCAGCGCTTATACATGCAATCACAGGAAGTATCACTGATCTCAGGCTTATACATGCAATCACAGGAAGTATACACATGATCTCAGCGCTTATACATGCAATCACAGGAAGTATACATATGATCTCAGCGCTCATACATGCAATCACAGGAAGTATACACATGATCTCAGCGCTTATACATGCAATCACAGGAAGTATACACATGATCTCAGCGCTTTATACATGCAATCACAGGAAGTATATGTATGATCTCAGCGTTATACATGCAATAACAGGAAGTATATGTATGTATCTCAGCGCTTTACATGCAATCACAGGAAGTTACACATGATCTCAGCGCTTATACATGCAATCACAGGAAGTATATGTACGATCTCAGCGCTTATACATGCAATCACAGGAAGTATATGTATGACTCAGCGCTTATACTGCAATCACAGGAAGTATAGTATGATCTCAGCGCTTATACATGCAATCACAGGAAGAATATGTATGATCTCAGCGCTTATACGTGCAATCACAGGAAGTGTATGTATGATCTCAACGCTTACACATGCAATCACAGGAAGTATATGTATGATCTCAACGCTTATACATGCAATCACAGGAAGTATATGTATGATCTCAACGCTTATACATGCAATCACAGGAAGAATATGTATGATCTCAGCGCTTATACGTGCAATCACAGGAAGTATATGTATGATCTCAACGCTTATACATGCAATCACAGGAAGAATATGTATGATCTCAGCGCTCGTACATGCAATCACAGGAAGTATATGTATGATCTCAGCGCTTATACATGCAATCACAGGAAGTATATGTATGATCTCAGCGCTTATACATGCAATCACAGGAAGTATACATATGATCTCAGCGCATACATGCATCACAGGAAGTATATGTATGATCTCAGCGCTTATACATGCAATCACAGGAAGTATATGTATGATCTCAGCGCTTATACATGCAGTCACAGGAAGTATACATATGATCTCAGCGCTCATACATGCAATCACAGGAAGTATATGTATGATCTCAGCGCTTATACATGCAATCACAGGAAGAATATGTATGATCTCAGCGCTCGTACATGCAATCACAGGAAGTATATGTATGATCTCAGCGCTTATACATGCAATCACAGGAAGAAATATGTATGATCTCAGCGCTTATACATGCAGTCACAGGAAGTAATAGTATGATCTCAGCGCTTATACATGCAATCACAGGAAGTATATGTATGATCTCAGCGCTTATACATGCAGTCACAGGAAGTATAAATATGATCTCAGCGCTCATACATGCAATCACAGGAAGTATATGTATGATCTCAGCGCTTATACATGCAATCACAGGAAGTATATGTATGATCTCAGCGCTTATACATGCAATCACAGGAAGAATATGTATGATCTCAGCGCTTATACATGCAATCACAGGAAGTATATGTATGATCTCAGCGCTTATACATGCAATCACAGGAAGTATATGTATGATCTCAGCGCTCATACATGCAATCACAGGAAGTATATGTATGATCTCAGCGCTTATACATGCAATCACAGGAAGTATATGTATGATCTCAGCGCTTATACATGCAATCACAGGAAGTATATGTATGATCTCAGCGCTTATACATGCAATCACAGGAAGTATATGTATGATCTCAGCGCTCATACATGCAATCACAGGAAGTAAATATGATCTCAGCGCTTATACATGCAATCACAGGAAGTATACATATGATCTCAGCGCTTATACATGCAATCACAGGAAGTATAGTATGATCTCAGCGCTCATACATGCAATCACAGGAAGATATAGTATGATCTCAGCGCTCTATACATGCAATCACAGGAAGTATACATATGATCTCAGCGCTTATACATGCAATCACAGGAAGTATACATATGATCTCAGCGCTTATACATGCAATCACAGGAAGTATATGTATGATCTCAGCGCTTATACATGCAATCACAGGAAGTATATGTATGATCTCAGCGCTTATACATGCAATCACAGGAAGTATACACATGATCTCAGCGCTTATACGTGCAATCACAGGAAGTATACACATGATCTCAGCGCTTATACATGCAATCACAGGAAGTATACACATGATCTCAGCGCTTATACATGCAATCACAGGAAGTATATGTATGATCTCAGCGCTTATACATGCAATCACAGGAAGTATATGTATGATCTCAGCGCTTATACATGCAATCACAGGAAGTATATGTATGATCTCAGCGCTTATACATGCAATCACAGGAAGTATATGTATGATCTCAGCGCTTATACGTGCAATCACAGGAAGTATATGTATGATCTCAGCGCTTATACGTGCAATCACAGGAAGTATATGTATGATCTCAGCGCTTATACATGCAATCACAGGAAGTATATGTATGATCTCAGCGCTTATACATGCAATCACAGGAAGTATATGTATGATCTCAGCGCTTATACATGCAATCACAGGAAGTATATGTATGATCTCAGCGCTTATACATGCAATCACAGGAAGTATACACATGATCTCAGCGCTTATACATGCAATCACAGGAAGTATACATATGATCTCAGCGCTCATACATGCAATCACAGGAAGTATGCACATGATCTCAGCGCTTATACATGCAATCACAGGAAGTATACACATGATCTCAGCGCTTATACATGCAATCACAGGAAGTATACACATGATCTCAGCGCTTATACATGCAATCACAGGAAGTATACATATGATCTCAGCGCTCATACATGCAATCACAGGAAGTATACACATGATCTCAGCGCTTATACATGCAATCACAGGAAGTATACACATGATCTCAGCGCTTATACATGCAATCACAGGAAGTATATGTATGATCTCAGCGCTTATACATGCAATCACAGGAAGTATATGTATGATCTCAGCGCTTATACATGCAATCACAGGAAGTATACACATGATCTCAGCGCTTATACATGCAATCACAGGAAGTATATGTACGATCTCAGCGCTTATACATGCAATCACAGGAAGTATATGTATGATTCAGCGCTTATACATGCATCACAGGAATATATGTACGATCTCAGCGCTTATACATGCAATCACAGGAAGTATATGATATGATCTCAGCGCTTATACATGCAATCACAGGAAGTATATGTACGATCTCAGCGCTTATACATGCAATCACAGGAAGTATATGTATGATCTCAGCGCTTATACATGCAATCACAGGAAGTAAAACATAGATCTCAGCGCTTATACATGCAATCACAGGAAGTATATGTATGATCTCAGCGCTTATACATGCAATCACAGGAAGTATATGTACGATCTCAGCGCTTATACATGCATCACAGGAAGTATCCATGATCTCAGCGCTTATACATGCATCACAGGAAGTATATGTATGATCTCAGCGCTTATACATGCAATCACAGGAAGTATACACATGATCTCAGCGCTTATACATGCAATCACAGGAAGTATATGTATGATCTCAGCGCTTATACATGCAATCACAGGAAGTGTACACATGATCTCAGCGCTTATACATGCAATCACAGGAAGTATACACATGATATCAGCGCTTATACATGCAATCACAGGAAGTATATGTATGATCTCAGCGCTTATACATGCAATCACAGGAAGTGTACACATGATCTCAGCGCTTATACATGCAATCACAGGAAGTGTACACATGATCTCAGCGCTTATACATGCAATCACAGGAAGTATACACATGATATCAGCGCTTATACATGCAATCACAGGAAGTATATGTATGATCTCAGCGCTTATACATGCAATCACAGGAAGTATACACATGATCTCAGCGCTTATTAGAGCGAAAGTTTGCAAAATACTGTAATAAAAATATTACTGGTGATATTTTTTAGGCATGTTGCTAGAGGACCTTTCAGACAACACAGATCTTCAGGTATGATTGAAACGTGCACCTAGGAGGCGAAACTTATATACCTACGTTTCGGTCCATCTCTAACCATTACGAAGTCCCTCTGAGGCGAGTAAAACAGGCAAGCCCTTTTCTACTTTCCTCGTCCCAGTTGTGACTTGACTATGTTACAGCATAGAGCTCCGTCATGAGGCTCATCTATGGGTTTAATTGTTGCAGGAACGGCATTTGGTACTCTGACTTTCTGTACTGTGCAGTAAAGTTTCAGAGTACATAGAGAAGCAGTTCTCTGCTCTCTGTGACGTATTGTAAGAGCTATAGCATTGGAGAGGTGGTACTCTGCTTACCCACCTGTGTTATTATGGAAACGAGAAAAACAGACGTGATAATCTGCTGTGCTGCGATATGGGATGCCAGTGTTCGTAATATTGGGTACCTATCCAGAAACCATTGTGTCCTCTGTTCTGCATTTGCGCTGCGAGTCTGCTTATGCTGTTTACATACTACTAGTTGCAGGCTATTTAAGTTGAGAATATTGCCGGTAAAGTATTTTGTATTCGTGTTGGCTGGTTATGCCACCTGAGTGTGTGAGGCGCTTGGTGACGGCGTATACCTTGCAAAACGTGCTGCTGACCAATCACTCGTTCAATTAGCATTATCAACGTACTCTTACTGCTGCACAACATCGCGAGTGTATAAGCAACAGATTAAGATCCGTATCGTACAGTATGGCGCTCCAGCTTGGTGAGCCAGTTGCTACGGGAGCTCATGTTAATTCTCTCCCCCCCACTTCGATTTCTTGTTCATACAGGCCATACTCCTGAACGTTCGCTCGACAGCCTCTCATCTCAGGTTCAGTTAGCTTCGTTGGCTCATGAACTAGCAAAAATGACTTCACCAAATTAGGGAACTGCCTTTGCAAAGGAGGAATATGACAGGAGATGAGAATTTCAGCATACTAGTGATAATTTTAGTTTGCAGAAGTGTCGGTTTTTGGTACCTCGTTCTCTGAATCAAAGTTTGAGTAGTTTTTCGAGTTTTTCAAAAAACAGGCTCCAGCTCTGCCATGGCCATTAGTTCACTGGGCAGCACTAGTTCACACAGCGTTGCATGGAAAATCACAGTTCACTGCTGGTTTGGGTGATGAAGACTTTTCCTATCAGTACAGCGTTGTAAAGGCGGCTGTGCTAGAAGCATATCAATGTATTCCTGCCAAATATCCTGGAGAGTTTGTGTCAATCAGGCCAGCCTTGCGTAGGCTTTGTTAGGCTCTTGACCAAGATCTTCACCAAGAAGTATAGACCAGCTGATATTCCTAACTTTAGTGAATTATTGTAATTAATTTTAGTTGATAATCTTGTTAAGTCGGTTGGTGAGGAGGTGAGGGGTCTATCTGAAAGATCATTCATTAGCAACTGCTGTGGAGGTGGCTAGCTAGCCGATATCTTCTAGTCAAACCGGTCTCTGGGTGACAGATCTACAAAAACAAAAACAAATAATCCACCAGCTTTTTATGGACAGATCGTTGTGAAAAGACCTAGACTTTGGGTAGTTTCAAATTTAGGTTGGATAAGTACATGAGTGGAAGGGGTTGGATTTGAGAGGGACTTGCACATCGGAGCTTGTTTCGTGGGTGGCATTGAAAATTGGGTTGGTCAAATGTTTGTTAGTGGGATGAATTGTAAAGGACCTGCCTAGTATGGGCCAACAGGCCTGCTGCAGTGTTTCTCCTTTCTTATGTTCTTATGTTCTTATTAGACCAGGGACGGAAGCTGGGGGTGAGATAAAACACCCACCGCAAGAACAGAAAAGTGCACGAGAGAGTTTCCCAAGCCAGTACCCTGTCTCTACTGCCCTAAGTCTGGCCATCTCAAGGCCACTTACTGTAAACTAAAAAGTCTGCTTCCAGATGCAAGTCTAGCTTATCATCACCATTGGGGACACTTAATCTAATAAAAAGTATCACAGCTAATCAGAATGAAGTAGGTGCCTGTACGATATTTTTCTTTAGTGCCAGTCAACTATCCCTAAAGTATCCACCTTTATAGACACAGTAGCTTATTGCTCCCTCTTTCGAGTGGGAATACTCACGATTTCTCATCTTCTGTCTTGTTTTAAACGTATAGAGAAGCCGTTTTTGCAGTTCCTGTACATAAAATTTAAATAAGGAGTCAGTATTACACTGGTTATTTAGCCGGAGTTTTCCCATAAAGGATGCTTTACTGTTATTTGGTAATAGCATCCTCTGTTCCCGATTGTGTCCCGATCCCAATGTAACTACGGGCAGCTCTACCCCATCTCCAGTTCTGGACGTAACCTGGGCAATGCCCTTGGGAAAGTCTGCTAGAATGCTGATATTACCTTGGGGCACTCAGATCTTGGGTTGGTCAAGTTGTTTTACGATGGCTGCTGGCCAGGGCTTCAGAAATCAAGTGAAAAGTCCATTATTAAGCCGCCCTGTTCCTGGGTAGCAGGACTACCAGATGCTCCCGTTTTCTTACCCGACAGACCGACCTTCAGGGAAGAACAGCTGAGAGATCTGTCTCTTGCTTCGGCTTTTCAGTCGGTTATCACTGGAGTCGAATCCGTACACCCCGCTAAACATATACTCAGAATCGTTATATTATTTAGCCAGCCTACTGGTAAGGAGATAAGGGAGGGGTATTGAAATCGGATAGACTTGTGATAACACGAGAAAGTAGACCTTAAGTTTTGAGGGTCATTTATGACTTGGGTGTCACTAAAACACTTTATATATCACAACATTTCGATTGTCCAAGTTTAGGATGAGATGTCCGAAACTACATCAGATCCTGGCCTGAATGTAAGCAAGCGGGGAAATCCGGACACTACAGAAACCTGCACCACTTCGTCTCACACCCACTGATAAAATAAGAATGGAGGAATACTGCAGAAGGCCTACTGCCCCATACAAGACAGGTCCTTATCAAAACCACCCCTTTAGAAAGCTACCCAAAAATTTATCCCAGTACCCACGACACCAAACCCAGCCTCTCCCACTCATAAAACTGTCAAATCACTTTATTAATCCAACCCAGAGTCCTAGCCTCGATTACCCTACTTGGTAGACTGTTCCACGCATCGACAACTCTGTTTGAAAACCAGTACTTACCCATGTCATGTCATTTGCACACCTGACCATAAACTGTGTGGGACTTGTATCTAAGGCCAAGTCAGGTAACCAACATCTCTTCACTATTGTAATAATATTGGTAGAATTACCGACAATATGTAAAGTAAAAGGGCACAAGTGCAACTAATGTGACATTTTTATTGTGGCAACGTTTCGCTCTCCAGGAGCTTTGTCAAGCCGTAACGGCTTGACAATTAAAAACCCTCATTAGATTTATAACCCACGTTAAAATTCAACGATCTATTCAAAGTGACCGGGTCACTTATTTTACTGCATTTAGAGAAGCATTAAACTGACTAGAAATTAAGCAAAGACTTTCCTCAGCCCATCAGCCTCGATTTTCCTCAGCCCATCAGCCTCAGCCTCAAAGAGCACTGGAGAGGTTCCATCAGACCTTGACAACCATGATGCGTACGTATTGCATTCATTTTCCTACAGACTAGGATGAATCATTACCTCTGCTACTTTTTGCCATGCGATAAACTAGGCAGGAATCTATATGGTACAGTTCACTCGAGTTCATTTTTGGGCATAATGTAAGAGGGGTCCATTACAAGTGCTTAAGATGCTTAAGATGCCATTAAGATTCCTTACGACCCCGAAACAAGACTTCCACTGCCACTGGCCGTAACCACTTACGCCTTGAGTGACTCATTTGTACCATTTCCAATCTGTTTAACTCTCTTATTACACTGTACACGGTGTATATATATATTTGTGAATTAATACACAGGCAAAGAAATCTACCCATGTTTGTCTTGTCCTTGCTCTGCCCTACTGAATTCTTTTTGCTTGCTGACTTAGTTACTACCGGACGCAACAGGCCCTCAGACTACTATCTGTGTTATGAAAGAGAGTACCCTGTACTGTTTTACAAGAATTTCAGAGTAACAGACTTGGTAATGTCTGTTTCTGGACCGTGTTGTAAGAATTTAAGTACAGTACTCTTTGCACTAAGGACATAGTACCAGGGATACTTATGGGGTTGCTGCAAGGACTGAAACACGATGTAAACTTTGATGTTTACTGGTGGATGTTTACCCTGGGAGTGCTGTGTTTACTTTAATATTCAACCATACAGCTCTCCCCCTCGCTGTGAGGAAATGTTGAAAACAAATACTGGCAGGATGGCTCTCCTGGGCTGCAGGAGGGACGGGGAGAGAGAGAGAGAGAGAGAGAGAGAGGAGAGAGAAGAGAGAGGAGAGAGAGAGAGAGAGAGAGAGAGAGAGAGAGAGAGGGAGAGAGGGAGAGAGGGAGAGAGGGAGAGAGAGGGAGAGAGAGAGAGAGAGAAAATAAAGGAAAGATATGAGAAATGGAGGAAAGATATGAAAAAGGAAGGAAATGTTAGATAAAAAGAGAAGAGACATTAAAGAAAGAGATGAAAATCAGATAAAGGAGAACCAGAGAAATAAAAATCAAAGAGATAAAGGCAAGAGAGATAAAAAGGAAACTGCTCTCAAATAAAAATATTAGAGAGAGAGAGAGAGAGAGAGAGAGAGAGAGAGAGAGAGAGAGAGAGAGAGAGAGAGATTAAAGACTACGTCATTTAAAGTGTTTGATCATTGAATTTCGAAGGCAGTGAACCATGGGGTTTGAGACAGTAGAGACAGTGAGAGGGGTACTGAGAGGGGCGCCGAGAGGGGTACTGAGAGGGGCGCTGAGAGGAGTTCTGAGAGGGGCGCTGAGAGAGATTTAGAGATCATCTCAGGGCAAGGATCCCGGCGCAGGCGTAGAGAATCATATCGATTCCTACGGTGACTGGCAACCCACTTAATGTTCTACCAAACAGTGGTCTCCCACTCGGCGGTAACCAACCGAGTGGTCTCCCACTCGGCGGTAACCAACCGAGTGGTCTCCCACTCGGCGGTAACCAACCGAGTGGTCTCCCACTCGGCGGTAACCAACCGAGTGGTCTCCCACTCGGCGGTAACCAACCGAGTGGTCTCCCACTCGGCGGTAACCAACCGAGTGGTCTCCCACTCGGCGGTAACCAACCGAGTGGTCTCCCACTCGGCGGTAACCAACCGAGTGGTCTCCCACTCGGCGGTAACCAACCGAGTGGTCTCCCACTCGGCGGTAACCAACCGAGTGGTCTCCCACTCGGCGGTAACCAACCGAGTGGTCTCCCACTCGGCGGTAACCAACCGAGTGGTCTCCCACTCGGCGGTAACCAACCGAGTGGTCTCCCACTCGGCGGTAACCAACCGAGTGGTCTCCCACTCGGCGGTAACCAACCGAGTGGTCTCCCACTCGGCGGTAACCAACCGAGTGGTCTCCCACTCGGCGGTAACCAACCGAGTGGTCTCCCACTCGGCGGTAACCAACCGAGTGGTCTCCCACTCGGCGGTAACCAACCGAGTGGTCTCCCACTCGGCGGTAACCAACCGAGTGGTCTCCCACTCGGCGGTAACCAACCGAGTGGTCTCCCACTCGGCGGTAACCAACCGAGTGGTCTCCCACTCGGCGGTAACCAACCGAGTGGTCTCCCACTCGGCGGTAACCAACCGAGTGGTCTCCCACTCGGCGGTAACCAACCGAGTGGTCTCCCACTCGGCGGTAACCAACCGAGTGGTCTCCCACTCGGCGGTAACCAACCGAGTGGTCTCCCACTCGGCGGTAACCAACCGAGTGGTCTCCCACTCGGCGGTAACCAACCGAGTGGTCTCCCACTCGGCGGTAACCAACGAGTGGTCTCCCACTCGGCGGTAACCAACCGAGTGGTCTCCCACTCGGCGGTAACCAACCGAGTGGTCTCCCACTCGGCGGTAACCAACCGAGTGGTCTCCCACTCGGCGGTAACCAACCGAGTGGTCTCCCACTCGGCGGTAACCAACCGAGTGGTCTCCCACTCGGCGGTAACCAACCGAGTGGTCTCCCACTCGGCGGTAACCAACCGAGTGGTCTCCCGCTCAGCGGTAACCAACCGAGTGGTCTCCCACTCAGCGGTAACCAACCGAGTGGTCTCCCACTCAGCGGTAACCAACCGAGTGGTCTCCCACTCAGCGGTAACGAACCGAGTGGTCTCCCACTCAGCGGTAACGAACTGAGTGATCTCCCACTCAGCGGTAACCAACCCAGTGGTCTCCCACTCAGCGGTCACCAACTGAGTGGTCTCCCACTCAGCGGTAACCAACCGAGTGGTCTCCCACTCAGCGGTAACGAACCGAGTGGTCTCCCACTCAGCGGTAACGAACCGAGTGGTCTCCCACTCAGCGGTAACGAACTGAGTGGTCTCCCACTCAGCGGTAACGAACTGAGTGATCTCCCACTCAGCGGTAACCAACCCAGTTGGTCTCCCACTCAGCGGTCACCAACTGAGTGGTCTCCCACTCAGCGGTAACCAAACCGAGTGGTCTCCCACTCAGCGGTAACGAACCGAGTGGTCTCCCACTCAGCGGTAACGAACCGAGTGGTCACCCACTCAGCGGTAACGAACTGAGTGATCTCCCACTCAGCGGTAACCAACCCAGTGGTCTCCCACTCAGCGGTCACCAACTGAGTGGTCTCCCACTCAGCGGTCACCAACTGAGTGGTCTCCCACTCAGCGGTCACCAACTGAGTGGTCTCCCACTCAGCGGTCACCAACTGAGTGGTCTCCCACTCAGCGGTCACCAACTGAGTGGTCTCCCACTCAGTCTCTAAAATAATACTAATCATAATATAATATTATTATTATTATTATTATTATTATTATTATTATTAAGAAGAAGAATTCTGCTCAAATATTGACCCAAAAAATTATCTTCTTACTTGACTTTCAGATTATTATAAAGTTATACCATATTAATGTACATCACTTCTTTATCCTTTATCCTTTATCCTTTATCCTTCACTTCTTTATCCTTTATCCTTTATCCTTTATCCTTTATCCTTCACTTCTTTATCCTTTATCCTTTATCCTTTATCCTTTATCCTTCACTTCTTTATCCTTTATCCTTCACTTCTTTATCCTTTATCCTTCTTTATCCTTCACTTCATCCTTTATCCTTCACTTCTTTATCCTTTATCCTTCTTTATCCTTCACTTCTTTATCCTTTATCCTTCTTTATCCTTCACTTCATCCTTTATCCTTCATCCTTCTTTATCCATCGCTCTATCCTTTATCCTTCTTTATCCTTCACTTCTTTATCCTTTTCCTTCACTTCTTTATCCTTTATCCTTCACTTTATCCTTTATCCTTCTTTATCCTTCACTTCATCCTTTATCCTTCACTTATTTATCCTTTATCCTTCTTTATCCTTCACTTCTTTATCCTTTATACCTTTATATCCTTCAACTCATCCTTTATCCTTTTTATTCCTTCTTTATCCATCGCTCTATCCTTTATCCTTCTTTTATCCCTTCACTTCTTATCCTTTATCCTTCACTTCTTTATCCTTTAATCCTTCTTTATCCTTTCACTTCATCCTTTATCCTTCACTTCTTTATCCTTTATCCTTCTTTATCCTTCACTTCATCCTTATCCTTCATCCTTCTTTATCCATCGCTCTATCCTTTATCCTTCACTTTTTATCCTTTTCACTTCTTTTTTTCCTTTACTTCCTTATCTTCTTATCCTTTATCCTTCACTTTCATCCTTTATCCTTCATTCTTTTTCCTTCACTCTATCCTTTATCCTTTATCCTTCACTTCTTTATCCTTTATCCTTCACTTCTTATCCTCACTTCTTTATCCTTCACTTCTTCTTTATCCTTCACTTCTTTTTATCCTTTCATCCTTCTTTATCCATCACTCTATCCTTTATCCTTCTTTATCCTTCACTTCATCCTTTATCCTTCATCCTTCTTTATCCATCGCTTTATCCTTTATCCTTCATCCTTCACTTCTTTATCCTTTATCCTTCACTTCTTTATCCTTTATCCTTCTTTATCCTTCACTCTTTTATCCTTTATCCTGCACTTCTTTATCCTTTATCCTGCACTTCTTTATCTTTAATCCTTCACTTCTTTATCCTTCACTTCTTTATCTTTTATCCATCGCATCTTTATCCTTTATCCTTCACTTCATTATCCATTTATCCTTCACTTCATTATCCATTTATCCTTCACCGCACATTCGTAAAACTTATATTTAATTAAACTTAAGAGTTCAGGGATAAAAGAGTTTGTAATTATCCTATTACGCAGAGAGTTCTACACTGTGCGTAAAGAGGATCCTGGATCATTGGTGTGAGCGTAAAGAGGATCCTGGATCTTTTACAGGACTTTAAGGAGGATCCTAGATCCTTGGCGAGAGCGTAGAGAGGTTCCTGGATCTTTTACAGGACTGTAAAGAGGATCCTAGATCCTATGTGCTTCAAGAACATCCTAAACACTGTAAAAAAACATAGATCCCATGAACCTATGAGAGGATCCTAGAAAGAGGATCCTAGAGCCTACGACAGTAAAACTAGAATCATAGATCCTATGTGTGAGGAATAACGAGGAAACTGACTCCCCTCAGAGAGCTGAAAATAAAGAAATATCGTACATGCTGTGCGTGTGTTCCAATATTTTCTCACGAACTTATATCCTCCATAATTGTAAACAAAGCGAAAATGTGAACCAGAATTATTGCACCAACGTCTTCGTATCTCATTACAATATTTATTCCTTGAATTATTTGTTTTGGCACGCCAATGTCCATTTTATATAATATATATATATATATATATATATATATATATATATATATATATATATATATATATATATATATTTATATATTTATATATGGTAGGTAGTAGGTTGGTAGACAGCAACCACCCAGGGAGGTACTACCGTCCTGCCAAGTGAGTGTAAAACGAAAACCTGTAATTGTTTTACATGATGGTAGGATTGCTGGTGTCTTTTGTCTGTCTCATAAACATGCAAGATTTCAGGTACGTCTTGCTACTTCTACTTACACTTAGGTCACACTACACATACATGTACAAGCATATATATATACACACACCCCTCTGGGTATTCTTCTATTTTCTTTCTAGTTCTTGTTCTTGTTTATTTCCTCTTATCTCCATGGGGAAGTGGAACAGAATTCCTCCTCCGTAAGCCATGCGTGTTGTAAGAGGCGACTAAAATGCCGGGAGCAAGGGTCTAGTAACCCCTTCTCCCGTATAAATTACTAAATTTAAAAGAAACTTTCGTTTTTCTTTTTGGGCCACCCTGCCTCGGTGAGATATGGCCGGTGTGTTGAAAGAAATTATATATGTCGTGCCGAAAAGGCAGAACTTGCGATCTTGGCTTAAATAGCAACGTTCATCTTGCCATATAGGACAAGTGAAAATTTGTGTATGCAATAATTTCGCCAAAATCATTCTGAACCTAACGAAAAAAATATATTTCACTTTGTTTGTTTAGTATTAAATTATTGTAAACAAATTTAAAATATATTTAGTTGGGTTAGGCTAAAATAAATTGTTCTTGTTATAATAAGGTTAGGTAAGTTTTCTAAGATTCTTTTGGTGCAAAATTATAATTTTTACATCAACATTAATAAAAAATATATATCTTTAAACGTATAAGAGAAAATTTCAGAAAGGACTTAATTTTAAATGAGTTCTTGCTAATTGACCAGTTTTACGTATTCGGCACGACATTATATATATATATGTCGTGCCGAATATGTAAAACTGGTCAATTAGCAAGAACTCATTTAAAATTAAGTTCTCTCTGAAATTTTCTCTTATACATTTAAAGATATATATTTTTCATTAATGTTAATGTAAAAAATTTTAATTTTGCACCAAAAGAATCTTAGAAAACTTACCTAACCTTATTATAACAAGAGCAATTTATTTTAGCCTAACCCAACTAAATATATTTCAGATTTGTTTACAATAATACTAAACACAGTGAAATATATTTTTTTCGTTAGGTTCAGGATGATTTTGGCGAAATTATTGCATACACAAATTTTCACTTGTCCTATATGGCAAGATGACCGTTGCTATTTAAGCCAAGATCACAAGTTCTGCCTATTCGGCACGAGATATATATATATATATATATATATATATATATATATATATATATATATATGCAATAAGATCACAGTAAACAGGTGATTTCAGAATATGCAAAACAACCACTCTGAAAGAATAGAGAAATTCCAAGCGCTTTCGTGACTACTCACATTATCAAGGAACTATGATAATGTGAGTAGTCACGAAAGCGCTTGGAATTTCTCTATTCTTTCAGAGTGGTTGTTTTGCATATATATATATATATATATATATATATATATTATATATATATATATATATATATATATATATATTGTATGCTCTCCAGAAAGCATCCATGGGAATGTCTAATTTAAACGAGAGATGAAAGTTTTTAATGGGAGAAATGGATAACTGTCCCTGAAGAAATAACCCAAGAACTGGAAGATATCATGGAAAAGCGGAAGAACGTTCTTGGGAAAATAAGTGAACTAGTCTCAAGAAATCGTAATGACACGATTGCAAATAAACCATACCCCCGGCCGGGATTGAACCCGCGACGGGCTGGAGTTTTGAGACTCTATGACCGCGGGTTCAATCCCGGCCGGGGGTATGGTTTAAGTGAACTAGTGGAAGGGGAATGAAGGGTAAACATCAGAGGAATCAGGAAGAGATGATTGAGAAATGACTTTATTGGAGATGCTCACAGAAGTCCAGGAGGCAGATATAAGAGAGAGGAAATGAAACTGGTAACAGTAAACAACGTAATCTTGAGGGAAACAGCGCTAGGATAAAGAAAGAAGTCACTAATGATCTAATGACTTGAAGCTATTGGTGGGTCAGAAAAGAGACTGGAGGAGGATGAATACGAAATTACAGCAATCCTTGAGTCTACTAAAGGAAAACAGGAATTAGAACAGATGGATATTTTCACAGTAATGTGAAGTTTTCGTTCGACAAATGGTTCCCTGTCAAATTAACTCTGTGGACAGGAATAACTTAAAACAGGATCTTAACATAGATCACTATGTGTATCAGGATAGGGAGAGAGAATAAACTGAGATAAAACAGTTGAGGAAGCATGTAAATTATTAGTTACATGAAAGAAATAGAGAGGGTGGAAAGGGTACAACCCAACTTGAAGAAATCTCTCTAGGGCCACCTAACCTCTCAACTGGACCTTTTCTAAACCCACTTCTTCCATCCCTAACATAATAATAACTGAACAAAAGCCACACACATGCCTCTCCTCATCTACAACTATAGTTCTAATCCCTTCCTGTTTAACTATGTATACCGCAATTCCAGACCCGCAATTCCAGACCCGCAATTCCAGACCCGCAATTCCAGACAGAAGAAAGTTCAGATATTGCTAGACGAAGCAAATTCAAGAAAAAATTCAGAATATAGTACACGAATGTAGATGAAATGTGTAGTAGTTTGAAAGAACAAATAGCAGAGACAACCCAGATATCATAGCACCTACAGAAACCAGATTAACTGAAATAATAGAAGATTAGAAAATTCCAGCAAGATATTAAGTAACGAAAAAAGAGAAAACATCGGAGGTGCAAGAACAGTATAGCTTATCAGAAATCAGTGGAAATTTAAAAATGAGAAACAAACAAATTTGCCAAAGGAGTACTCAGTGAACACAGTCAAGGCTGGGGAACCAAAGCAGTTTTAACAGGATTGTAGATGAATGGTTCAGTGAACCGACACGTTGATAAATTAGACACATGTGCAACTCTTGGGTATCTATATTGAGGAAACGTTTCGCGCCACAGTGGCTTCATCAGTCCATACCAAGAATAAACTTGAAGAACAGGAGGAGAATGAGGTAATCAGTCCCTCAACCTTGAGTCGATGTGGTCAGTCCATCAATCTTGAATAGAATACGGCATATGAGCGGAGCAGCAGCTTATAAACCGTATGCCGTATTCTATTCAAGATTGATGGACTGACCACATCGACTCAAGGTTGAGGGACTGATTACCTCATTCTCCTCCTGTTCTTCAAGTTTATCCTTGGTATGGACTGATGAAGCCACTGTGGCGCGAAACGTTTCCTCAATAAAGATACCCAAGGGTTGCACATGTGTCTAATTGAACAACAGTTTTAACAGAGATTTACAACATATCACAACAAGAAGTACTCGCAAGATTAAACCCTAAATAAGTAATTATGGGTGATTTTAATAAGGAAAAATTGGAGAGACCAGAATGTGAAGGGCCCAGGAAATGGAGTGAGTGAAAGATAACTATGTCAGTGACTTTGTCAATGGTCCAAGTCGGACCGAAACGTCGCCGTAAGCTTCTCTCTTTTATGTGCGGGTTATTTGTGTATTGTTCCAGTCACGGTATTGTGCCTTTTTGTTATTTAGTTATTTACACAAGAGATAGACAAACAAGAATGAATCTGTAAAGTAAAAGGACACAAGTGCAACTAATGTGACATTTATTGTGGCAACGTTTCGCTCTCCAGGAGCTTTATCAAGCTCCTGGAGATAAAGCTCCTGGAGAGCGAAACGTTGCCACAATAAATGTCACATTAGTTGCACTTGTGTCCTTTTACTTTACAGATTGTCGGTAATTCTACCAACTTTATTACAAGAATGAATCTAGTATTCACTAAGTACATCAGATGTATTGTAGATGAATGGTTCAGAGAACCGACATGTTGATTAATTAGACACATGTGCAACTCTTGGGTATCTTTATTGAGGAAACGTTTCGCCACACAGTGGCTTCATCAGTCCATACATAGGAGAAACTTGAAGAACAGGAGGAGAATGAGGTAATCAGTCCCTCAACCTTGAGTCGATGTGTTCAGTCCATCAATCTTGAGTAGAATACGGCAGATGAGCGGAGAAGCAGCTTATAAACCGTATGGCAGGAGAGGTGTAGAAGTCATAGGTAGTGTCACATTTTGTTCAATGTGGAAGTAGGTTGTGCCCAAGAATTAGGCAAGCGAAGAATTCCAAAGTATTAAGATCCCAAGAAGTTGCAGTGTCTGACAGGTTTGTTGATGAATGTTTCAGAGAACCGACATGTATGATAAATTAGACACATGTAGAACTCTTGGGTATCTTTATTGAGGAAACGTTTCGCCACAAGATTGGCTTCATCAGTCCATACTGAGGAGAAACTTGAGATCTTTATCTTAGGAATTCTTCGCTTGCCTAATTACTTGGGCCAACCTACTTCCACATTGAACAAATGTGACACTACCATGACTGCTACACCTCTCCTGCCATACGGTTTATAAGCTGCTTCTCCGCTCATCTGCCGTATTCTACTCAAGATTGATGGACTGAACACATCGACTCAAGGTTGAGGGACTGATTACCTCATTCTCCTCCTGTTCTTCAAGTTTCTCCTATGTATGGACTGATGAAGCCACTGTGTGGCGAAACGTTTCCTCAATAAAGATACCCAAGAGTTGCACATGTGTCTAATTTATCTACATCAGATGTAAACAAAATAAATATGAAAGTCCCCCGGGAACTATCGTTCATACAGAATTTCAGATATTTCGTGAATCATTGGAAGAAGCAAAGATTCCTCCCCAGATTTCTGAAGAGTAATCTGTGCAGAGATGAGAGAATTTATGAAATACAGTGGGACAAAGAACTAGAAGGGAAGAGAGTGAATGTGATGATAGAGTCCCCAGTCAGAGAGTAAAAGACTGAGAAGAAACCATACTCAGTAGAAGAACGGTAAGAACATGGAAAAAACAAGAGGTGCAAAAGTTTGGAAAAAATATATAAAATTCGTAGGACAAAAGAAAACAGGAGCAAATGAGCCACAAATATGCAAGATTGAGAAGAGTTGCTAAGTGGAAATTTGTGAACGACATTGCAGCAAAAACCAAATCTAATTCAATTCTGCTTTACAGCCCCATCAAAAGACATTAAAAGCCCAAGTAAAAAAAACTTGGAGAAGAGCAGAGCTCATGAGATGTGAGAAAAAAGTCTAAGAGAGATGATGTTGTCAATGGAAGCAAGAAGACCAGAGGGACCACTATCAGGTACTGGACACTATTCATACAACAGGATAATAGGTGAAGAAATTTTTAAGTGAACTGGATGCATGATAGGCAATGGGATCTAATAGTGTCACGAAAGGTTCTACCAAAATCTAAAATATATCCATTGACGCTTGATGCCAGAAAACTAGACTATGGCAGGAAGCGTTAAACTACAGACCACTATCACTGACACACCTCGCGTAGGGTCAGAAATAATCAGGAGAGCAGTGAAGCCCCTGGGAAGAAATGATTTCGTAAATTAAAACTAGCATAGATTTAAAGATGAATAAGAGAACGAGGAATGAATGGACTGCTAGAATGTATTTTATACTGTACCTTACAACAGACTGGGACAAAAACTTGTAGAAGAAATAACAGGGAGCTCATTATAGTGGACCAAAGTATTCTTTGTAGAAAGGAGAAGAGTAATTGCTCGAGCTGTCAGAATGAGATGGAGTAACAAGGGGTTCTGCAAGGTGTGATATTAGGACCAATATTGTTTCTGGTATTTGAGGATATACCAGAAATAATTTCTGGTATATGTAAATATGCTAGAAATAATACCAAGAAACAGTGTCAGAGGTTTCCCTGTATACAGATGATATAAAATGTGAAGAGGAAAAAATGACAAGGAAAAGCTAAAAATGGATCCGGACAAATAACAAAATTACTCGGATAACTGGTTACATGAATTCAACCCCAGAAAGTGCAAGGTTATAAAGACTGGGGAAGGGACAAGAAGACCAGAACCTGAGTATAGTGCCAGAAGACAGAGGATGTAAAGCTTAACAGGAAAGGAACTGAATAACTTATGCAGTCAATATTCGTTTGGCAAATCTAAGAGTAGCCTTCAGGAATCTCAGCAAAGAGTAGTTCAGGGAAGTTTATGCAATACATATCAGACTTATTTTAGAGTATGTAATACAAGCACTGAACCCACATCTGTGCCAGAACAAAGATAAAGAAGAAGCTAATGAGACAGATCCTGACAACATTAGAGAACAGAAGAACCAGGGGAAATATGATTCCAGTTCACGAAAGCAGAGAAACTCACAGGGTGGTCAGGGACGGACAGAGGCAGGAAACAGGTTTACGAGAGCATAACTGGAAGTTATAGACAGATGAATCACAAGATATCGGTATTTCTTCAGCCTCAGTGTAGTAATGAAGTGGAACGTCCTAGACGAGGAGGTAATGGAGGTAGGCTCCATACATAGCTTTCAGAGTAGGTATAACAGGGCTCACGATGCAAAAATGGAGTGAATCTAACAAGCATTAAAAGGACTCGATGTCTTAAACCACACATACACAAGCAAGCACATAAACTGTGTGTAACGCAAACACGGGCAGCGATTTTCCTGATCATAACACACTGAGTGTCCTCTAGCGAGGTAAACAAGAGCTTGGAGGAGGAACATTAAGGCCACCACCATCCCAGAGGTGGGCAATGTTGTCTGCGTCTTGATAACCCTTGTGTTCCTCCCCCACCCCTGCACCTCTCTGTCTCTCTCTCTCTCTCTCTCTCTCTCTCTCTCTCTCTCTCTCTCTCTCTCTCTCTGTCTCTGTCTCTGTCTCTGTCTCTGTCTCTCTTTTCTCTCTCTCTCTCTCTCTCTCTGTGTCTCTCTCTGTCTCTCTCTCTCTCTCTCTCTCTCTCTCTCTCTCTCTCTCCTCTCTCCCCTCTCTCTCTCTCTCTCTTCTCTCTCTCTCTCTCTCTCTGTCTCTCTGTCTCTCTCTCTGTCTCTCTCTCTCTCTGTCTCTTCTCTCTCTCTGTCTCTCTCTCTCTCTCTGTCTCTCTCTCTCTCTGTCTCTCTCTCTCTCTCTCTCTCTCTCTCTCTCTCTCTGTCTGTCTCTCTCTCTCTCTCTGTCTCTCTCTGTCTCTCTCTGTCTCTCTCTGGTCTCTCTCTCTCTCTCTTGTCTCTCTCTCTGTCTCTCTCTCTGTCTCTCTCTCTGTCTCTCTGTCTCTCTCTCTGTCTCTCTCTCTGTCTCTCTCTGTCTCTCTCTGTCTCTCTCTGTCTCTCTCTGTCTCTCTCTGTCTCTCTCTGTCTCTCTCTGTCTGTCTCTCTCTCTCTCTGTCTCTGTCTCTCTCTCTCTCTCTCTCTCTCTCTCTCTCTCGTCTAAAAACACAAGAGAATTTATCCCGAGTTTTTTTTACTTTGACATTGTAAGACGTAAACATGGGAGAGCGCTTTACCCGTCAGGGTGATACAGCACATATGGCGCCGGATGTCAAGTGATTTTAATTGGAGAAAGCGAATAACTACTTCAGTTTTTTTGTATCAAGAGCCCTTTAAAAGTAATAAGGCGCATTTCTTGAGAGACAAAGTCAATCTAAGCGATTCGAAAAAAATATCCGTCAAAGAACTGTCCACAAAGCCACTTATTTTGACAGAAATTCATGTAAAACTCCATTGTTTTATATATAATAAAACCAAAGGTTCTCTCCCTCTTCATTCCCTAGTTACGGCTGTAAATAAATATTTCGCGGTTTATAAGACGCGGTTGGTAAGACTTGACTTAATTTCAATGGTTCGCCATCGGACATAACTGGGAGAAACCATACCACGGGTGGTGATAGAACCCGCGGTCAGAGAGTCTCAAAACTCCAGACCGTCGCGTTAGCCACTGGACCAGCTAGCCACAATAAGATTCGTCCAGCTAGTTGGACGAATCTTATTGTACCCAGCTGGTCCATGTGGCTAACGCGACGGTCTGGCGTTTTGAGACTCTCTGATCGCGGGTTCTATCCCCGCCCGTGGTATGGTTTGTTTGCAATCGTGTCATTACGATTTCGTGAGTTATAATAACTGGGAGAGCTAGAACCCATTCCACACCCCAAACTTATAGCTCCCGTCACTGACCTTCGGTTTACAGGACGCAGACTGGTTTTTGTTATGGATAAAATGCGTCTAATAAGCCGCAAAATACGGTAATTTACCTCCTAACTTTGCCACCTAGTGGAAAGGACGGTGAAAACCCTCGGGAGGGGCGAGTTGTATAGACAATTTTTCTTATATCTGCTGGCCAGGTTTACCTACATGGCAGTAAACTTTTTGCTTGAGGTAGACTATTGTATAAGACATACCACGTACTACCAAATTCTTTACGCTTACTATTCCTGTTTACTTAAATAAAATATGTACCTGGGTGTTAGTCGACTGTTGATTGTCGTATTTTAGGCTAGCGAAATAAAGGGGGAAAAATTTTTTTTTTTTATTAAAATTTAAATTTTTTCATGGACATACGATTCCTCGTCTCTCTCTTGCGATCTAAAGCGAGATACTGCGAACCAGAAATGACAGGAGCTTCTCTCTCTCTACTTAACATCAGACTACCACCTCCTCCCCAGGATAAACAACATCACATCTCCATTACATCTTAAGAATACATCCTGGATCGAGAAAAATTTCTCACTTGAACCAACGACGGTCTTTTTTTTTTTTTAAGTATTTAGTAAATTGCTTTTAATTTAATCATTATTCTTCCTCTTCAAATTCATTTATTTTTATGATTAAAAGGAAGGCGTTTCCCTGACACTAAAAAAAACTGAAAATATTTATACGTCAAAAAACGTATACATAACGTCTGTTACTGTCTCTTATTTTGATATAAATACTGAAATAAGTTTTATTACCAAATATTAGTTAATTAGTTAGTTAAAGATTCGCCGGTATTCTCCCGGCCCGGGCCTTGTCCAAGTGGTGGCCCGGCCTTGGCTCCCTCTTTAGGGAGTGTCTGAGACCTAAGTCTCCCATGGGAGGAGGCACAAGTACCTCCTTATCTTTGGGACCAACTGTCCCCAGGCCTAGCCACAAGCTAGGCCTCTCTGGTCTGTCATCCCCGCCACAAGGGGGCTAATGGGAATGACAGTCTTATGAGCTAAAGGCTCGGGCTCAGGCACCTACCCTACCCTAGAAGGGTTAGGCATGGTGTCGATGACCAAATATTAACATTATATCATTATATCTCATCTTCACGCCCCTTAATTATATTACGTTGTGCATTTATGTAATCTAACATTGTTGTTCCTATAATCCGCTTCGTTACGTCAAATTATCTTTGTACTTTAATTATCACAACTTCAGGCAACTCAGATTATATTTTACACTAATGTAATCTAACTGTTCTGTAAATTATTCATAGGAATGCTTGATCTTACGTCAGCCAGAAATACTTTGCATAACAATGTAATTAAATGTTAACTTTGATTATTCACTCTCGCATGCATTACATGATCTAAGTTAAGAAATATGTTCGTTGGTTTGCATACCTCACCTCACAAAATCGTAATGATACGATTGCAAACAAACCTTACTCTCTGATCGCGTGTTCTAACCCCACCCGTTTGCGTACTTGCATTGACTACTGATTACTTCTCACTCATCCAGACGTTAAATGACTCGTACGGATGTAGAGCTTCGCCTCGAAAATAAAAATAATTGAATTAATAATAGGAAGGAGAAAAAAGAGAAAGATGAGCTAAAAGGAGAAGTCAAGGAGAAAAAAACATAGCAAAAATAAGAATAAACGTGAACGTTGTATTTGAGATACCACAGGTATCCCAAATGAAATGCCTGCAAAAATACGTAAATACAATGATATCGGACAAATACAGTTATAACATACAAAATCTTTCTCTCTGCAATACTAAAAGATTACGACTCATACCATTACATGTGACTTCGCTGACAGTGCTTTGCAGATAGCCACTTAGTCAGTCCGACAGTCAGTAAGCTTCCCAGGCAATCAGCTAACCCACCAGTTAGTCAAGTACCTGAGCGGTTAAAAGCATCCAACTAGTCAGAGAGCCAGCCATCTAGCCAACCAGCCAGGGAGCCAGCCATCTAGCCAATCAGCCAGGGAGCCAGCCATCTAGCCAACCAGCCAGGGAGCCAGCCATTTAGCCAACCAGCCGAGCCAGCCATTTAGCCAAACAGCCAGGGAGCCAGCCATCTAGCCAAACAGCCAGGGAGCCAGCCATCTAGCCAACCAGCCAGGGAGCCAGCCATCTAGTCAACCAGCCAGGGAGCCAGCCATCTAGCCAACCAGCCAGGGAGCCAGCCATCTAGCCAACCAGCCAGGGAGCCAGCCATCTAGCCAACCAGCAAGGGAGCCAGCCATCTAGCCAAACAGCCAGGGAGCCAGCCATCTAGCCAACCAGCCAGGGAGCCAGCCATCTAGCCAACCAGTCAGGGAGCCAGCCATCTAGCCAACCAGCCAGGGAGCAAGACATCTAGCCAACCAGCCAGGGAGCCAGCCATCTAGCCAACCAGCCAGGGAGCCAGCCATCTAGCCAACCAGCCAGGGAGCCAGCCATCTAGCCAACCAGCCAGGAGCCAGCCATCTAGCCAACCAGTCCAGGAGCCTGCCATCTAGCCAACCAGTCAGGGAGCCAGCCATCTAGCCAACCAGTCAGGGAGCCAGCCATCTAGCCAACCAGCCAGGGAGCAAGCCATCTAGCCAACCAGCCAGGGAGCCAGCCATCTAGTCAACCAGCTAGGGAGCCAACCATCTAGCCAACCAGCCAGGGAGCCAGCCATCTAGCCAACCAGTCAGGGAGCCAGCCATCTAGCCAACCAGTCAGGGAGCCAGTCATCTAGCCAACCAGACAGAGCCAGCCATCTAGCCAACCAGAGAGAGAGTCAGCCATCTAGCCAACAAGCCAGAGAGCCAGCCATCTAGAAAACCAGAGAGAGCCAGCCATCTAGCCAACCAGACAGAGCCAGCCATCTAGCCAACCAGACAGAGAGCCAGCCATCTAGCCAACCAGACAGAGAGCCAGCCATCTAGCCAACCAGACAGAGAGCCAGCCATCTAGCCAACCAGACAGAGAGCCAGCCATCTAGCCAACCAGCCAGAGAGCCAGCCATCTGGCAAACCAGCCAGAGAGCCAGCCAGAGAGCCAACCAGACAGAGAGCCAGCCATGTAGCCAACCAGACAGAGAGCCAGCCATCTAGCCAACCAGCCAGAGAGCCAGCCATCTAGCTAACCAGCCAGAGAGCCAGCCATCTAGCCAACCAGACAGAGAGCCAGCCATCTAGGAAACCAGCCAGAGAGCCAGCCATCTAGCCAACCAGCCAGAGAGCCAGCCATCTGGCAAACCAGCCAGAGAGCCAGCCATCTAGCCAACCAGACAGAGAGCCAGCCATGTAGCCAACCAGACAGAGAGCCAGCCATCTAGCCAACCAGCCAGAGAGCCAGCCATCTAGCTAACCAGCCAGAGAGCCAGCCATCTAGACAACCAGACAGAGAGCCAGCCATCTAGGAAACCAGCCAGAGAGCCAGCCATCTAGCAAACCAGCCAGAGAGCCAGCCATCTAGCCAACCAGCCAGAGAGCCAGCCATCTAGCCAACCAGCCAGAGAGCCAGCCATCTAGCAAACCAGCCAGAGAGCCAGCCATCTAGCCAACCAGCCAGAGAGCCAGCCTTCTAGCCAACCAGCCAGAGAGCCAGCCTTCTAGCCAACCAGACAGAGAGCCAGCCATCTAGCCAACCAGCCAGAGAGCCAGCCATCTAGCCAACCAGACAGAGCCAGCCATCTAGCCAACCAGCCAGAGAGCCAGCCATCTAGCCAACCAGACAGAGAGCCAGCCATCTAGCCAATCAGCCAGAGAGCCAGCCATCTAGCCAACCAGACAGAGAGCCAGCCATCTAGCCAACCAGACAGAGAGCCAGTCATATAGCCAACAAGACAGAGAGTCAGCCATCTAGCCAACCAGACAGAGAGCCAGCCATCTAGCCAACCAGACAGAGAGCCAGCCATCTAGGAAAACCAGTCAGAGAGCCAGCCATCTAGCCAACCAGACAGAGAGCCAGCCATCTAGCCAACCAGCCAGAGAGTCAGCCATCTAGCCAACCAGACAGAGCCAGCCATCTAGCCAATCAGACAGAGAGCCAGCCATCTAGCCAACCAGACAGAGAGCCAGCCATCTAGCCAACCAGACAGAGCCAGCCATCTAGCCAACCAGACAGAGCCAGCCATCTAGCCAACCAGACAGAGAGCCAGCCATCTAGCCAACCAGCCAGAGAGCCAGCCATCTAGCCAACCAGACAGAGAGCCAGCCATCTAGGAAACCAGACAGAGAGCCAGCCATCTAGCCAACCAGCCAGAGAGCCAGCCATCTAGCAAACCAGACAGAGCCAGCCATCTAGCCAACCAGCCAGAGAGCCAGCCATCTAGCCAACCAGACAGAGAGCCAGCCATCTAGCCAACCAGACAGAGAGCCAGCCATCTAGCCAACCAGAGAGAGCCAGCCATCTAGCCAACCAGACAGAGAGCCAGCCATCTAGCCAACCAGACAGAGAGCCAGCCATCTAGCCAATCAGCCAGGGAGCCAGCCATCTAGCCAACCAGCCAGGGAGACGCCATTTAGCCAACCAGCCAGGGAGCCAGCCATTTAGCCAAACAGCCAGGGAGCCAGCCATCTAGCCAAACAGCCAGGGAGCCAGCCATCTAGCCAACCAGCCAGGGAGCCTGCCATCTAGTCAACCAGCCAGGGAGCCAGCCATCTAGCCAACCAGCCAGGGAGCCAGCCATCTAGCCAACCAGCCAGAGAGCCAGCCATCTAGCTAACCAGCCAGAGAGCCAGCCATCTAGCCAACCAGACAGAGAGCCAGCCATCTAGGAAACCAGCCAGAGAGCCAGCCATCTAGCCAACCAGCCAGAGAGCCAGCCATCTGGCAAACCAGCCAGAGAGCCAGCCATCTAGCCAACCAGACAGAGAGCCAGCCATGTAGCCAACCAGACAGAGATCCAGCCATCTAGCCAACCAGCCAGAGAGCCAGCCATCTAGCTAACCAGCCAGAGAGCCAGCCATCTAGCCAACCAAACAGAGAGCCAGCAATCTAGAAAACCAGCCAGAGAGCCAGCCATCTAGCAAACCAGCCAGAGAGCCAGCCATCTAGCCAACCAGCCAGAGAGCCAGCCATCTAGCCAACCAGCCAGAGAGCCAGCCATCTAGCCAACCAGCCAGAGAGCCAGCCATCTAGCCAACCAGCCAGAGAGCCAGCCTTCTAGCCAACCAGCCAGAGAGCCAGCCTTCTAGCCAACCAGACAGAGAGCCAGCCATCTAGCCAACCAGCCAGAGAGCCAGCCATCTAGCCAACCAGACAGAGCCAGCCATCTAGCCAACCAGCCAGAGAGCCAGCCATCTAGCCAACTAGACAGAGAGCCAGCCATCTAGCCAATCAGCCAGAGAGCCAGCCATCTAGCCAACCAGACAGAGAGCCAGCCATCTAGCCAACCAGACAGAGAGCCAGCCATCTAGCCAACAAGACAGAGAGTCAGCCATCTAGCCAACCAGACAGAGAGCCAGCCATCTAGCCAACCAGACAGAGAGCCAGCAATCTAGGAAAACCAGTCAGAGAGCCAGCCATCTAGCCAACCAGACAGAGAGCCAGCCATCTAGCCAACCAGCCAGAGAGTCAGCCATCTAGCCAACCAGACAGAGCCAGCCATCTAGCCAACCAGACAGAGAGCCAGCCATCTAGCCAACAAGAGAGAGAGCCAGCCATCTAGCCAACCAGACAGAGCCAGCCATCTAGCCACCCAGACAGAGCCAGCCATCTAGCCAACCAGCCAGAGAGCCATCCATCTAGCCAACCAGCCAGAGAGCCAGCCTTCTAGCCAACCAGCCAGAGAGCCAGCCTTCTAGCCAACCAGACAGAGAGCCAGCCATCTAGCCAACCAGCAAGAGAGCCAGCCATCTAGCCAACCAGACAGAGCCAGCCATCTAGCCAACCAGCCAGAGAGCCAGCCATCTAGCCAACCAGACAGAGAGCCAGCCATCCAGGAAAACCAGTCAGAGAGCCAGCCATCTAGCCAACCAGACAGAGAGCCAGCCATCTAGCCAACCAGACAGAGCCAGCCATCTAGCCAACCAGACAGAGAGCCAGCCATCTAGCCAATCAGCCAGGGAGCCAGCCATCTAGCCAACCAGCCAGGGAGCCAGCCATTTAGCCAACCAGCCAGGGAGCCAGCCATTTAGCCAAACAGCCAGGGAGCCAGCCATCTAGCCAAACAGCCAGGGAGCCAGCCATCTAGCCAACCAGCCAGGGAGCCTGCCATCTATTCAACCAGCCAGGGAGCCAGCCATCTAGCCAACCAGCCATGGAGCCAGCCATCTAGCCAACCAGCCAGGGAGCCAGCCATCTAGCCAACCAGCCAGGGAGCCAGCCATCTAGCCAACCAGCTAGGGAGCCATCCATCTAGCCAACCAGCCAGGGAGCCAGCCATCTAGCCAACCAGTCAGGGAGCCAGCCATCTAGCCAACCAGTCAGGGAGCCAGCCATCTAGCCAACCAGCCAGGGAGCCAGCAATCTAGCCAACCAGCCAGGGAGCCAACCATCTAGCCAACCAGCTAGGGAGCCAACCATCTAGCCAACCAGCCAGGGAGCCAGCCATCTAGCCAACCAGTCAGGGAGCCAGCCATCTAGCCAACCAGTCAGGGAGCCAGTCATCTAGCCAACCAGACAGAGCCAGCCATCTAGCCAACCAGACAGAGAGTCAGCCATCTAGCCAACAAGCCAGAGAGCCAGCCATCTAGAAAACCAGACAGAGAGCCAGCCATCTAGCGAACCAGACAGAGCCAGTCATCTAGCCAACCAGACAGAGAGCCAGCCATCTAGCCAACCAGACAGAGAGCCAGCCATCTAGCCAACCAGCCAGAGAGCCAGCCATCTGGCCAACCAGCCAGAGAGCCAGCCATCTAGCCAACCAGACAGAGAGCCAGCCATCTAGCCAACCAGCCAGAGAGCCAGCCATCTAGCTAAGCAGCCAGAGAGCCAGCCATCTAGCCAACCAGACAGAGAGCCAGCCATCTAGGAAACCAGCCAGAGAGCCAGCCATCTAGCCAACCAGCCAGAGAGCCAGCCATCTAGCCAACCAGCCAGAGAGCCAGCCATCTAGCCAACCAGCCAGAGAGCCAGCCATCTAGCCAACAAGTCAGAGAGCCAGCCATCTAGCCAACCAGCCAGAGAGCCAGCCATCTAGCCAACCAGCCAGAGAGCCAGCCTTCTAGCCAACCAGGCAGAGAGCCAGCCTTCTAGCCAACCAGACAGAGAGGCAGCTATCTAGCCAACCAGCCAGAGAGCCAGCCATCTAGCCAACCAGACAGAGAGCCAGCCATCTAGCCAACCAGACAGAGAGCCAGCCATCTAGCCAACCAGACAGAGCCAGCCATCTAGCCAACCAGACAGAGAGCCAGCCATCTAGCCAATCAGCCAGGGAGCCAGCCATCTAGCCAACCAGCCAGGGAGCCAGCCATTTAGCCAAACAGCCAGGGAGCCCACCATTTAGCCAAACAGCCAGGGAGCCAGCCATCTAGCCAAACAGCCAGGGAGCCTGCCATCTAGCCAACCAGCCAGGGAGCCTGCCATCTAGTCAACCAGCCAGGGAGCCAGCCATCTAGCCAACCAGCCAGGGAGCCAGGCATCTAGCCAACCAGCCAGGGAGCCAGCCATCTAGCCAACCAGCCAGGGAGCCAGCCATCTAGCCAACCAGCCAGGGAGCCAGCCATCTAGCCAACCAGCCAGGGAGCTAGCCATCTAGCCAACCAGTCAGGGAGCCAACCATCTAGCCAACCAGCCAAGGAGTCAGCCATCTAGCCAACCAGTCAGGGAGCCAGTCATCTTGCCAACCAGACAGAGCCAGCCATCTAGCCAACCAGACAGAGAGTCAGCCATCTAGCCAACAAGCCAGAGAGCCTGCCATCTAGCCAACCAGCCAGGGAGCCTGCCATCTAGTCAACCAGCCAGGGAGCCAGCCATCTAGCCAACCAGACAGAGAGTCAGCCATCTAGCCAAACAGCCAGGGAGCCTGCCATCTAGCCAACCAGCCAGGGAGCCTGCCATCTAGTCAACCAGCCAGGGAGCCAGCCATCTAGCCAACCAGCCAGGGAGCCAGGCATCTAGCCAACCAGCCAGGGAGCCAGCCATCTAGCCAAACAGCCAGGGAGCCTGCCATCTAGCCAACCAGCCAGGGAGCCTGCCATCTAGTCAACCAGCCAGGGAGCCAGCCATCTAGCCAACCAGCCAGGGAGCCAGGCATCTAGCCAACCAGCCAGGGAGCCAGCCATCTAGCCAACCAGCCAGGGAGCCAGCCATCTAGCCAACCAGCCAGGGAGCCAGCCATCTAGCCAACCAGCCAGGGAGCTAGCCATCTAGCCAACCAGTCAGGGAGCCAGCCATCTAGCCAACCAGTCAGGGAGCCAGCCATCTAGCCAACCAGTCAGGGAGCCAGTCATCTAGCCAACCAGACAGAGCCAGCCATCTAGCCAACCAGACAGAGAGTCAGCCATCTAGCCAACAAGCCAGAGAGCCAGCCATCTAGAAAACCAGCCATAGAGCCAGCCATCTAGCGAACCAGACAGAGCCAGTCATCTAGCCAACCAGACAGAGAGCCAGCCATCTAGCCAACCAGACAGAGAGCCAGCCATCTAGGAAACCATCCAGAGAGCCAGCCATCTAGCCAACCAGCCAGAGAGCCAGCCATCTAGCCAACCAGCCAGAGAGCCAGCCATCTAGCCAACCAGACAGAGAGCCAGCCATCTAGCCAACCAGACAGAGAGCCAGCCATCTAGCCAACCAGTCAGCCAGGACATCAACACGTCATGAAAATAACCTAACTCATTCTCTCCGTACATTAAGTCGTAATGATATATCACAAACACCAATAATAAGATAACGACTGAGAGAAAAAACTTTCACAGTTAATATTTACGTCACGATATTAGAAGATCCTTATTTTTGTGAAATACATTAATATTAATTCATTTTTTTATTATATTAACACATCGGCCGTCTCCCACCAAGGCAGGGTGGCCCGAAAAAGAAAAACTTTCATCATCATTCACTCCATCACTGTCTTGCCAGAAGGGTGCTTTACACTACAGTTATAAAACTGCAACATTAACACCCCTCCTTCAGAGTGCAGGCACTATACTTCCCATCTCCAGGACTCGAGTCCGGCCTGCCGGTTTCCCTGAATCCCTTTCCAGACTGTTCCACTTCCTGACAACCCTGTGACTCAAGAAATACTTCCTAACATCCCTGTGGTTCATCCGAGTCTTCAACTTCAAACTGTGACCCCTTGTTGCTGTGTCCCATTTCTGGAACATCCTGTCTCTGTCCACCTTGTCTATTCCTCTCAGTATTTCATATGTCGTTATCATATCCCCCTATCTCCCTGTTTTCCGTTCGTAGGTTGTTTTCCCTAACCTCTCCTCTAGGACATGTCCCTTAGCTCCGGGACTAGTCTTGATGCAAACCTTAATACTTTCTTTAGTTTCCTTACATGGTTGGCTGGTAGGGTTCCAAAAAGGGCCTGTATACTTTTATAGGCCAAATGTAACAGTGTACAGGGCCCTAAATCACTCCTTATTAAGATGTCTGAATGCTTTCTCAGGTTTCCCAATCGTCGTTGCTCCCCAGTTTTTTGGGTTTGATGTGCGCCTCGGGGAGATGTTTTTCGGTGTTTATCCCTCAAGACCCCTTTCTTGATGAGGTTTGTATCTCTGGCCCCCTAGACGTATTCCTTCTGGGGTCTTCTTTGCCCTTCCCCAATTTCATGACTTTCACTTGGTGGGGTTGAACTCCAGGAGCCAGTTGCTGGACCAGGTCTGCAGCCTGCCCAGACCCCTCTGAGTTCTCCCGGGGGTCTTCGCCCGACGAATTTTCTCATCAACTTCACAATCGCAAATAGACAATTGGGGAGTTTATTCCTTTCCGTCATGTCGTTCAAAAAATAAAGAAACAGTGCGTGCGTGTGTTTGTGTTGTTCCATTTTGTCCTAGGCACATGTCTAAAACCTTAGCCTTTGTGTGTGTAGGGTGGTGTGGTGTGTGTTGGGTGTGTGTTGTGGGTGTGGTGGTGTGTGAAGTGTGTGGGTAGGTGTGGGGTGTGTGTACTCACCTATTGAGGTTCGGGGGTCGAGCCCCGAGCTCCTGGCCCCCCCCTTTTCACTGATCGTTTCTGGGGTCACCTCCTGACGTGAGCTTTATCATACCTCTGTTTTAAAGTAGTATGGATCCTGCCTCCCTACATCGTTCCCCAAACTTTTCCATTTTCTGACTACTCGGGGGTGAAAAAATTTCCTAAATCCCTGTGTTTACTGTGTCTTCGTTTCCAACTGTTCCCCCTTGTTCTGTGCCATCTTGGAACACCCTGTCTTTGTCCCCTTTGTAAATTCCTCTCAGTATTTTGTATGTCGTTTCATGTCCCCCCCTACCTCCTGTCCTCCAGTGTCTATTGTTCCCCCTTTAAACCCTTCCTGTAGGACATACCTTAGCTTGGGATATTTTTTGCAAACCTTTGCACTTTCTTAGTTTCTTCACGTTTTTGGGCTGGGGTGTGGTTTTCCAAAGGGTCCCGCTACTCCATAGGCCTAACAACACGGTGTACAGGGTCCTGAATGTTCCTTATTAAGTGTGGATGCTGTTTGGGTTTGCTAGGCCCCCCATATGTGCAGCGTTATTTGTTGATGTGCGCTAGGAGATTGCCTGGTGTTATTTCCCCCCCCAAGTTTTTTCCTTGAGTGAGGTTTGTAGTCTTACCCCCAGCGTATCCGTCTGCGGCCTTTTTGCCCTTCCCCCTCTTATGACTTTTCCTTGGTGGGATGAACTCCGGAGCCAATTGCTGGACCCGGTTGCAGCCCGCCGATCCCTTTTTAGTTCTGCCTGGTCTTCGATCGAGTGAATTTTTTCATCAATTTACGTCATCTGCAACAGGGACACCCCAGGTCTATTCCTTCCCTCATTCGTTCACAAAAACCAGAAACAGCACTGGTCCTAGGATGACCCCAGCGGGGCCCCCGGGTCAAGGTGCCCACTCTGACACCTCGCCACGTACCATGACTCCTGCTGTTTTCCCTGCAAGTATTCCCTGTCCATTGTATGTTTTCCCTGTTTCCCGCTTGGTCCCCCCATTTTTGCACCAATCTCTTGTGGGGAATGTGTAAAACCCCTTCTTGCACCCAAGAAAATGCAACCACCCACCCCCTCTTCTTGTCTTACTGTGTCACCATGTCATAGAACCCCCCCAGTAGGTTTGTGACACAGGATTTCCCGCCCCTGAAACCATTTTGGTTGCTGTGAGAGATCATTCCTTTCTAGGGTTCCACCACTCTTGTCCTGAAAATCTTCTCCATGATTTTGCATACAAAACTGTCAGTGAACTGGTCTTGTTTAATGTTTCTGTCTGTCCCTTTTTTAAAGATTGGGACTACATTTTTCTTATCCCTCAGGCAACCCCCTTTTTTTAAGATTTTATTGAATATTGTTGTTGGGGGGACGCTGGCCCCTCTGCCCCTCTCTCAATCCCAGGGGGGAGATGTTACGGGGCCCCATTCCCTTTGAGGTATTTTTCTCGCTCAGAAGCCCTTCACTTCTTCCTCGGTTGTGTGCACTGTGCCAGCACTTGGGGGTGTGCCCACCTCCGTTTTCTGGGCCCTTCGCTCCTCTGTGAAACTTTTTAAATCTCTTGTTGAGTTTTCACATTTTCACGGTCTTTTCTTTTGTCTCTCCCCCTTCCCTTCCCTTAGCCGATTCCCTGGTCCTTGACTGTTGTTTTCCCCCTGATGGGTGTACAACAGTTTGGGTCAATTTGGTTTCGCTGCTATGTTTTCAATTTTGTCTTTGGCCTCCTTTTACTGTGATTTCGTTTCTGGCTCTCGACTGTTTCCCTTTTTCTCCTGGGTCCCTTTTCCTTCTAATTTCTTCCATTCCCTAGACATTGGTTTTTTCCTCCCTGCCCCTTTGGGTAAACCATGGTAAACCAGGGGTGTGTAGGTGTGTGTGTGTGTAGGTGTGTGTGTGTGTTGTAGGAGTGGTGTGTAGGTATGTGGTGGTTTTGTGTGTGTAGGTGTGTATGGTGTGTAGGTTGGTGTAGGTGTGTGTGTATGTGTGTGTAGGTTTGGTTTTATGTTTGTAGTGTGTGGTTTTTTATGTTGTGTGGTGGTGTGTGTGTGTGGTGTGTATGTGTGTGTGTGGGTGATGTGTGTGTGTGTGTGTGTGTGTGTTGTGTGTAGGTGTGTGTGTGTGTGAGGTGTGTGTGTAGGTGTGTGTGTGTGTGTGTGTGGGTTTTTTGTGTAGGTGTAGGTGTGTGTGTGTAGGGCGTGTGTGTAGGTGCGTGTTGTAGGTGTGTGTGTGTAGGGCTTGTGTAGGGGGTGTGTTAGGTTGTGTGTGTGGTGGTGTGTGTAGGTGTGTGTGGTAGGGGTGTGGAGTAGGGGGGTGTGTGAGGTGTGTGTGTGTAGGTGGTGTAGGTGGTGTGTGGGGGGTGTGTGTGAAGGGGTGTGTGTTGGTGTGTGTGTGTAGGTGTGTGTGTGTGTGGGGTAGTGTGGTGTGTGTATGTGTGTTGTGTAGGTGTGTTGTGTGTGTGTGTTGTGTGTGTGTGTGTGTGTGTGTGTGTGAACACCCCTACATACGAACGCATAAAAATTAAAGAAAAAAAAAACTTTTACCCTGACTATTTCGTGTGTTTCTCTCAGGCAGTAGGGTTAACACATTTTGGGGTTCACACCCACAGTATAAAAAATTGCTCTTGGGGAGGGTGTGCCCCGGGACCAGTGCCTTTGATGGTCTTGTGCCGCAAAACGAGCACAAAATTGCACTTTCCCGTACCTTACCTAAGGTTTGAGTATATTTTTGTATGTTTTTTAAAAATGAAGTTAAAATCGTGTTTTTTTTCGAAAGTTTTTTTATTATTATACATAAAAAAATATTTTTTGGGGGGGTTGTATTATTAAAGTTATATTTTTTAACTGTAGTAAAGAAAAAAAATATTTTAAAATTTTTTTAAAGGTTTTTTTTAGTATTAAAGCATTTTTGGTGATGTAGATTTTTGGTGTTACTTAAGGGTGAGTTGAAGAAGACTTTCTGAATTGCAAAAGACACACACACACACTCATTAGCAATCAGTGAAGAGGCGAGGCCAGGAGCTATGACTCGACCCGTGCAATTACAATTAGGTGAGAACACACACACACACACACACACACAAAACCACACACACACACACACAAGGTGGACAAAGACAGGATGTTCCAGAGATTGGACACAGTAACAAGGGGACACAGTTGGAAGCTGAAGACACAGATGAATCACAGGGATGTTAGGAAGTATTTCTTCAGCCACAGAGTAGTCAGTAAGTGGAATAGTTTGGGAAGCGATGTAGTGGAGGCAGGATCCATACATAGCTTTAAGCAGAGGTATGATAAAGCTCACGGCTCAGGGAGAGTGACCTAGTAGCGACCAGTGAAGAGGCGGGGCCAGGAGCTCGGACTCGACCCCCGCAACCTCAACTAGGTGAGTACAACTAGGTGAGTACACACATGACATGACGGAGAGATATGAGAGAGAGATACAGACAGACACAGAATTACACTGAAAGTGAATCAAATATGAGGCTTCATATTGTTTTGAAATACCTCCTCCCCTCTCTCTCTCTCTCTCTCCCTCTCTCCCCCTCTCTCTCTCTCTCTCCTCTCCTCTCCCCCTCTCCTCTCTCTCTCTCGTCTAAAAACACAAGAGAATTTATCCCGAGTTTTTTTTACTTTGACATTGTAAGACGTAAACATGGGAGAGCGCTTTACCCGTCAGGGTGATACAGCACATATGGCGCCGGATGTCAAGTGATTTTAATTGGAGAAAGCGAATAACTACTTCAGTTTTTTGTATCAAGAACCCTTTAAAAGTAATAAGGCGCATTTCTTGAGAGACAAAGTCAACCTAAGCGATTCAAGAAAAATATCCGTCAAGGAACTGTCCACAAAGCCACTTATTTTGACAGAAATTCATGTAAAACTCCATTGTTTTATATATAATAAAACCAAAGGTTCTCTCCCTCTTCATTCCCTAGTTACGGCTGTAAATAAATATTTCGCGGTTTATAAGACGCGGCTGGTAAGACTTGACTTAATTTCAATGGTTCGCCATCGGACATAACTGGGAGAAACCATACCACGGGTGGTGATGAACCCGCGGTCAGAGAGTCTCAAAACTCCAGACCGTCGCGTTAGCCACTGGACCAGCTAGCCACAATAAGATTCATCCAGCTAGGTATATTTCTACACTATAGTTGGACGAATCTTATTGTAGCCAGCTGGTCCAGTGGCTAACGCGACGGTCTGGCGTTTTGAGACTCTCTGATCGCGGGTTCTATCCCCGCCCGTGGTATGGTTTGTTTGCAATCGTGTCATTACGATTTCGTGAGTTATAATAACTGGGAAGCTAAAACCCCATCCCACCCCAAATTATAGCTCCCGTCACTGACCTTCGGTTTACAGGACGCAGACTGGTTTTTGTTATGGATAAAATGCGTCTAATAAGCCGCAAAATACGGTAATTTACCTCCTAACTTTGCCACCTAGTGGAAAGGACGGTGAAAACCCTCGGGAGGGGCGAGTTGTATAGACAATTTTTCTTATATCTGCTGGCCAGGTTTACCTACATGGCAGTAAACTTTTTGCTTGAGGTAGACTATTGTATACGATATACCACGTACTACCAAATTCTTTACGCTTACTATTCCTGTTTACTTAAAACAAAATATGTACCTGGGTGTTAGTCGACTGTTGATTGTCGTATTTTAGGCTAGCGAAATGAACAGGAAAATCTGTTTTCCCTGTTTAACTAGCAGTAAATAGGAACCTGTTGAAGTGTGAGTAAGTTAACATTTATGAAGGGATTCAGTGAAACTTGTTAGCCGGGCTTGAGTCCTGGAGGTGGATGGTACAGTTCCTGCACTCTGAGGGAGGGGTGGAGATATGTTGCAGTTTGTGAACAGTAGTATCGGCACGCCTTTGGTAAGACAGTGATGGAGTGACGATCAAAGTGTTTCTTTTTCTCGGGTCACCCTGCCTCGGTGGGAAACGGCCGACGTGTTAAAAAAAAAGTCGACTGTTGTGGGTCACATGTTGGTGAGTAGCAGCATATACATGGTGTTTCAAGTAGATGGACCTAATTTCAAAGCATTCTGGTTTGAAATTGGCTCCAAAATATTGAAAAATATTCCACTACTAGCTAGATTTCGAAATAAAACAATCCTTAGTCTCTAAATTAAATTATATAAAAACCCAGAACGCTTACATCCGTACAAATCGTTTTCAACTTTTCGCAAGAACGGGTTCATTCCTTTTAACTAGAGAATGCAGTCTCTCTCCCCACTGCTGTAGGCAGAGGAGGCTGGCCAGGCCAGTGCATGCCTCGGGCAGATGCAAAAAGCTGCAAGTTTCCTGAACGTGCAGCCAAAATATATATATAAAAAATATCGTGATCCATATTCACGAGTATATTCCAGGCGGAAGCTGCCCAGTAGATGCAAAAAATGGAATTGAAAAATATGGTGAAGAGAGCTGTATTTTTATTATTTATGTAGTAATTTATTTTCGATTGCTGGGTGGTGGAAAAAAATATATACGTAAATCAGTTGACAGTTTATTATAGATGAATTAGTACGTAAAGAAATTTGAAAACATTACGAGTACACACACACACACACACACACACACACACACACACACACTGGAGAGATAAGTAGTGAAGGCAGGATTCATATATAGCTTTAAGAACAGAAACAGTGCTCTACCCCTGATTGACTCTGTGTGTGTGTGTGTGTGTGTGTGTGTGTGTGTGTGTGTGTGTGTGTGTGTGTGTGTGTGTGTGTGTGTGTGTGTGTGTGTGTGTGTGTGTGTGCGCGCGCGCGTTGCAAAAACTGTTTCACCTGAGACATTGGAAAATAAACCTTGTCTTTCAAATATTTCACCTAACTCAGCTGAGGTAGATAACATGCTTAGAATACACAAAATTTTTTCTCAAGATTACAACACCACTGTTTCACTGGCAAAGGCAGGTGGTTCTCTAGGTTCGTGGTATCCTTCACTATATTACTGCTTGACACCTTCACGAATCTGAGTGCAGATTCCCTCTATGATTCTAAGATGAAACTATCCCAGACTGCATCGTTTCTGGTATTCGTAAAGGTGGTAGCATCTCCCTTTTCAGTTCCAGTGTATCGGACGTACGTGTCCGTAATTTTAAACCCACCTAAGTATATGTTTTTTTTTACAGGTTGTCTAGAGCGGCACGATGAATATCTGGGCGCTTCTAGGTGCCATCATGTCTGCTTAAATGGTCTTTTCTTACTGATAGACAACAGGCTATGTAGTGTGTTTACCTGATGACATGGCGACCTAATCATGTCGTGATTTGTTTTCCTGACGTAGGGTAGATGAGTCTAAGGGCACTAAAACTAGTCTGTTAAGGGCCAGTCGTAGATGCACCTGTGTTCGGTGAGAATGGGGTCACTTAGACGAAGGGCCACACAAATGTGAATGTCCTGAGGGCCGAGATAAGTGCCCGAGGAGGAATTATGAATAACAAATAGAAAATCCCAAGCATATGCTGCGCTTATAGCCTGGACACGAGCCTTTTTCTTTCCACAAGCACTGTTGAGCAAAGCCTGGGCGATTTTCCCCACAATGAGGCTGACCCAATTGAACTGTTTATGGTCTTTAGAAGGAGCTGGTCTGCTTTAAGAGTCTGCAAGGCTATCCCACTGCCCTGCTCCTTCGATAAACTTTGGATCTTGATCTTCAACAGAACCTATCAAGCGCTCCACTAGTTCCCTGGATGCAATACACGAAGATAGGAGCGCAGGTATTGCTATCTGTGTTGCCTTGCCAATTTCCCTATTTTCCTCAGTTTCATGTATAATATTTTATATACATTATAAATATATATATATATATAATATATAAATATATTACATATATATATACATATATATAATACATATATATATATACTTTATATATATATACATATATATATATACATATATATATATACATATATATATATACATATAAATATATACATTATATATATATATATATTATATATATAAAATTATATATATTTATATATTATATATATATATATGTACTCGCCTAGTTGGGGTCGGGGGTCGAGTCCGAGCCCCTTTGGCCCCGCCTCTTCACTGATCGCTACTAGGTCACTCTCCCTGACCGTGAGCTTTATCATACCTCTGTTTAAAAAGCTATGTATGGATCCTGCCTCCACTACATCGCTTCCCAAACTATTCCACTTACTGCTACTCTGTGGCTGAAGAAATACTTCCTAACATCCCTGTGATTCATTTTGGTTTTCAGCTTCCAACTGTGTCCCCTTGTTACCGTGTCCAATCTCTGGAACATCCTGTCGTTGTCCACCTTGTCAATTCCTCTCAGTATTTTGTATGTCGTTATCATGTCCCCCCTATCTCTCCTGTCCTCCAGTGTCGTCAGGGTTGTTTTCCCCTTAACCTCTCCTCGTAGGACATACCTCTTAGCTCTGGGACTAGTCTTGTTGCAAACCTTGCACTTTCTCTAGTTTCTTCACGTGCTTGGCTAGGTGGGGGTTCCAAACTGGTGCGCTACTCCAATATGGGCCTAACGTACACGGTGTACAGGGTCCTGAATGATTCCTTATTAAGATGTGGGAATGCTGTTCTGAGTTTGCTAGGCGCCCATATGCTGCAGCAGTTATTTGGTTGATGTGCGCTTCAGGAGTTTGTGCCGGGTGTTATACTCACCCCAAGATCTTTTTCCTTGAGTTGAGGTTTGTAGTCTCTGACCCCCTAGACTGTACTCCGTCTGCGGCCTTCTTTGCCTTCCCCAATCTTCATGACTTTGCACTTGGTGGGATTGAACTCCAGGCCAAATGCTGGACCAGGTCTGCAGCCTGTCCAGATCCCTTTGTAGTTCTGCCTGGTCTTCGATCGAGTGAATTCTTCTCATCAACTTCACGTCATCTGCAAACAGGGACACCTCAGAGTCTATTCCTTCCGTCTGTCGTTCACAAATACCAGAAACAGCACTGGTCCAGGACTGACCCCTGTGGGACCGCGCTGGTCACAGGTGCCCACTCTGACACCTCGCCACGTACCATGACCCCGCTGCTGTCTTCCTGACAAGTATTCCCTGATCCATTGTAGTGCCTTCCCTGTTATCCCTGCTTGGTCCTCCAGTTTTACACCAATCTCTTGTGTGGAACTGTGTCAAACGCCTCTTGCAGTCCAAGAAAATGCAACCCAAACCCACCCCTCTCTCTCTTGTCTTACTGCTGTCACCATGTCATAGAACTCCAGTAGGTTTGTGACACAGGATTTCCCGTCCCTGAAACCATGTTGGCTGCTGTTTATGAGATCATTCCTTTCTAGGTGTTCCACCACTCTTCTCCTGATAATCTTCCCATGATTTTGCATACTATACATGCAGTGACACTGGTCTGTAGTTTAATGTTTCATGTCTGGGCTCCTTTTTTAAAGATTGGGACTACATTTGCTGTCTTCCATGCCTCAGGCAATCTCCCTGTTTCGATAGAGTATTGAATATTGTTGTTAGGGTACACATAGCGCCCCTGCTCCCTCTCTCAATACCCATGGGAGATGTTATCTGGCCCCATTGCCTTTTAGGTATCTAGCTCACTCAGAAGCCTCTCACTTCTTCCTCGGTTGTGTGCAGTGTCCAGCACTTGGTGGTGTGCCCCACCTCTCCGTCTTTCTGGAGTCCCTTCTGTCTCCTCTGTGAACACTTTTTTGAATCTCTTGTTGAGTTTTTCACATACTTCACGGTCATTTCTTGTTGTCTCTCCTCCTTCCTTTCCCTTTGCCTGATTACCTGGTCCTTGACTGTTTTTCCTCCTGATGTGGCTGTACAACATTTGGTCAGATCTGGGATCGCTGCTATGTCATTTTCAATGTCTTTGGGCCTCCTTCTTATCTTGCAATTGTTTCGGCTCTACGACGTTCTCCTTATTCTCCTGGTCCTTTGCCTTCTATTTTTCCATTCCCTAGCACACTTGGTTTTTGCCTCCCTGCACCTTTGGGTAAACCATGGGCTCATCCCCGGCTTTTTCATAATTCCCGTTACCCTTGGGTAAAACCCCTCCTCAGCCTCCTTGCATTTTGTTGTTTCATATTCCTCTCTCATTAACTGCTTCCCTGCCAGTTCTCTGTCCACTGAAACCCCCTTAGGTTTCCTCATTTCCCCCTGTATCCCTTTTTGTAGTTTGGGCTTTATTCTCCTGGCCTTCTGTGTGTGGTGTGTGTGTGGTTGTGGTGTGTGTGTGTGTGTGTGTGTGTTGTGTGTGTGTAAAATTGTTTTAAAAAAATGGTTTAAATTTGCAAGACCTCATTTAAAATTAAGTCCTTCCTAAATTTTCTCTTATACGTTGAAAGATACACATATTTTTCATTTATATTAATGTAAAAATTAATAATTTTGTACCAAAACCTTGGAAAACTTACTTAACCTTTTATAACACGCGCAATTTAATTGCTTAGGCCAACTAAATATTTTTAGGGTAAGTTTACAAAAATAATCGGGCGAACACAATGAAAAATATTTTTTTTTCCTTAGGTTCAGAATGATTTTTAAAAAATTATTGAATATACAAAATTTCGCTCGCCTTATTCAGCAAAGAGAGCGTTGCTATTTAAGCCAAAATCGAAAGCTTTAAACCTATCGGCACGTATATTATATAATTTATATATAAAATATATATATATATAAATATATATATATATATATATATATTATATATATATAATATGTTGTGTGTGTGTGTGTGTGTGTGTGTGTGTGTGTGGTGTGTGTGTGTGTGTGGTGTGTGGGGTGTGTGTGTGTGTGTGGTGTGTGTGTTGTAGGTTTTGTTTTCATCTGTGATCGGCCGGGGTCGTGGGTTGGGGAAGGAAGTGGCCGCCCACGACACGGTCATTGGATGGTGAACAGAAGAACACCTCGTTAATAGTGTGAGCATGGTGATTAGTGTGCCAAATGGCACACTAATCATCCCAGCCTAGGCCCACTGAGTTCCTGACCAAGGGTGTTGCCGTTTAGTGCCCCACCAATTACAAGTTCCGCCGCTCGCTACTCCCCCACCCTCATCCCCCATGCATCCATGCTGCCCTTCACCCGTCACCCCACAGCTGGCGCCCTCCCACCCGCACGATATCAGCAATGTCACAAGTAGTCGCGGGTTCCCAGGAATCTTCACGACAGAGCCAAAGCTGTCGTTCACGAGGCATCTGCCGGGTGTGCCACAGGGAATGTGCACTCAATCCCACATCTGGCAACATCCGTGGCTCTGGTGGCCTATTGGTTAACGCTCTCGCTTCACACGGTGAGGGCCTGGGTTCGATTCCCAGCCAGAGTAGAAACATTGGACGTGTTTCTTTCCACCTGTTGTCTATGTTCCCCATCAGTAAAATGGGTGCCTGAGTGTTAGTCGACTGGTGTGGGTCACATCCCGGGACACTGACCTAAGGAGGCCTGGTCACAGACCGGGCCGCGGGGGCGTTGACCCTCGGAACTCTCTCCAGGTAAACAATGGATGTCTAGGCTCCAGGAGAGCTCCAAATGAGAACCAACAGCCTCCCCCAGCAGACAGGGCTGACAGCTACCGTGACTTCACCTCTACAGAGGACCTCAAATCTGCAATCAAATTAACATCCACAAAAGCAGCTCGCCCTCAAGCTGCTAGCAAATTCACTGACCTTCTGAAGAAAGTCAACGATGCTCCTTCAAACAACAGATCCTGGCACAACTTGCTGCTTTTTGGCAATGCCTGTTTGGTTGTCCCACCAAGGAGGGACAAGTCACTAGCAATACATGTTATTAGGGCAATAAATGCATTCCCAAGGGATGACAACCTCGTCCGTCTCCCCCCTAGGGCGACAAAAACCCGCCGGGCAAATGCCCCAAAAACAGGACACCCGACACCTCAAAAATCAGAGCCAAATTAGCAAAAAAAAAAGAAGAGGATAATACTATTGGAGCTTTGAGACTTATGACCAGTGAGGATACCATCGCTCCCAAGGACGTCAGCACTGCGCAAGCTCTGAAGGACAAACATCCACCCAGGGCTCCCAGTACCAACATTGACCTCCCTACATTGCAGCAGGCGAAGAACATCTAACCTTACAGGATGCGATGTGTATAAAGCTGCTATGTCATTTCCACAGAGTTCAGCAGGAGGTTTCACCGGTTTAAGGCCTATCCCCTTAAAACATTTCTCAATCCAGCACTTGGGGAGGTTTCAGAGAGGCTGCTGTCTGAACTCGCCAAATTTTCCAACCCGTGCCTGGCTGGCGGTGTCCCAGAGGCCATCAGACCCTTTTTCTTTGGTGCCTCATTGTGTGCCCTCCGGAAAAAGAATGGCGGAATCAGGCCCATTGCAGTGGGTAACACCCTTCGGCGCCTATCGCCAAGGCTGCAGTAAGAAGGGCGAGTCAAGAGGCTGCTTTCAATGCTGAAACCAACTCAGCTCGGTTTCGGCGTTCAACAGGGCTGTGAAGCAGCTGCCCACGCAGCACGAGTATATATCAAAAACATGTCCGATGAAAAAGCCTTGGTCAAATTGGACTTTGCCCAAAGCTTTCAACTCAGTCAGAAGGGATGCTGCTCTCCAAGCAGTTTTATAGAAACTTCCCTTCCTTTACCCCTTCATAGAATCGTGTTATAGTGTACTTCCAAACTATTGTTTGGGGACCATGAAATTGACTCATGTGAGGGCGTGCAACAGGGGGACCCTCTCGCCCCCTTTCTATTTTGTTTGGTCATCAAGGAGGTCACAGAAGCACTCTCCAGCGAGCTCATATCTGGTTCCTGGACGACGGTACCTAGCTGGCACAACAGAATCTCTCCTAGAAAAACATCAGTAAAATTAAAGACATGGGAAAAAAGCCTGGGCCTTTCTTTAAACCCCCCCAAATGTGAAATAGTTTCTACCAATCAACAGATGATCCGAATATTAGTGCCGTTTTACAAGGAGCACGAGCCATTGATCCAGCCAATAGCACTCTCCTCGGTGCTCCTCGTGGGTCCAATGCCATCGATCTGATCCTAGGAAAAAAAGTCTCAGACCTCCCGACGATGGAAAGGGAGGATGAAAGACACTGACACACACGATGCCTTCTACCTACTCACCAGGTGCCTGTCAATTCCCAAAAATTACCTATTTTCTGAGATCTCCCCAGCCTTCAGCAGTCCAAAACTCAAGGAATATGACTCTCTCCTGAAGGCCATGCTAGAGAGTGTATTTCTCTTTCCTTGACGATGGGCAGTGGTTGCAAGCCTCACTTCCGGTTTAGGCTTGGAGGGGTAGGAGTACGCAGTCCCCCCAGATTGCTCTACCAGCTTTCCTATCCTCTTCCATTGCATCAAACGAGTTGATAAGACAAATTCTTCCTGACACCCTCAGTGACTCAGCAGGAATAGAAGACCCTAGCTATGCCAGTGCCATCACCGAATGGGAGACTCTTGCTGCTCCAGCACCAAACCCTAGTGCAGCACTGGCTCACAAACAGTCAAGCTGGGATGGCCCAATTGCTGAAAAGGTGCTTGCCAACATGCTCAGGGCTGCAATATCAGATATTGAGATTGCCAGTCTCCAAGCTGTGAGTGCACATCACTCCGGGGATTTCCTCAAAACAGTTCCCATATCGGCAATGGGAGCTAATGATTGGTCTGGACTAATAAAAACACACAAACCAGGGAATCCAGTCAGACCAATCATTAGCTCCATAGGGTCAGTTTCATATAAATTATCCAAATGGCTTGTTGATATTTTGAGCCCTATTGTTGGCAAAATTTCTAACTTTAATGTTAAAAACAACATAGACCTAGTTGACAAATTAAACTCCTTGACTGACTTAAATGATTTTAACATGGTTAGTTTTGATGTTACTTCCTTGTTTACGAAAGTTCCTGTTGATGATTTATTAAATTTCTTATCTGAAGAACTCGTTAAAATATGATTTACCATTGCCAATTCCTACTACATTAAACTTATTAAACTTTGCATTGTTGATGCAAAATTTGTATTTAATGATAAATTTTACACTCAGAAGTTTGGTATGCAATGTGAAATCCTCTTTCACCTGTTCTTAGTAACCTATACATGGAATTTTTTGAAACAAGGTTGCTTAAAAACAATCCTCCCTAATAGAGCTAAATGGTTCAGATATGTTGATGAGATTTTGTGTCTTATGCCCAAAAATGTAAAATATACACCATTTTTGAAAAATTAAATAGCTTAGCCCATTCTATAAACTTTACTGTTGAGTTTGAAGAAAATAACCCCATTACCTTTTCTAGATGTTTTAATTATTAAGGGTAATAATGAATTCAAATTTAAAATTTACAGAAAACCTACAAATAATTGTTCCTATGTCCACTATTATTCTTCGCATCAAGATAGAGTCAAACTGTCTGTTTTCTCATCAATGTTTTTGAGAGCTTTACGAATTTGTAGTTCCTGAGTTCATAGATAGGAAATATCCAAAATTTATGAAAATAGGTAATGATTTAAAATACCCAAGAAATGTAATTGATAAATCTTTTTAAAATTGCTAGAAATACTTTTTACAATCCAAAAAGGGACAACCAGCCTTATTCAACTAAAAATATGTTGGTTCTCCCTTACCATGAAAACTTGTTGATATGTCTTCTCTTCTTAAGACTTTTAATATTAAAGTTTTTTCAAAAATCTTGAATACAGTAAAAAAAAACTTTTGATAAAGAATTCCCCCCAAAATGCTGATGGATGTGTCTATAAGATTCCTTGTAAAATTTGCGATAAATTTTAAATTACGGTCAAACTGGTAAAAATCTCGAACTAAGATTAAAACAAAAATAAATAAGCATTAGAACTGGACAAGATTCCAATGCTCTATTTATTCATGTAAGAGATTTTAACCATCCAATTGATTTTCAAAAATTTGAAAAAGTAGTATCAAAGCAAGTCCATGGTCGACAGGAATATTATTGAATCTTGTTTCAAAAAAAGCAGTTTTGACAATAATATGAATATTTCCTTTGGGGTTTTTATAAATTAGATCCATTTATAATTAATAGAATTTTTGGGAAGAATTTAATAATACACTGGACAAATAATAATTTAAAAATTTTCTTGGGTAGAATAGTTTTGTTGGTGTGTTTTTGCGAAGGACCTGTCCAGTAGGGCCGGCGCGCGTCAGGTGTTTAACCGTTGTGGGATCTAATAGTGAGGTGTTGGCCAACCCCTTATATACCTTCCTTGGATGCTTTACTTTCATAGTTCCTTGATAATGTGAGTAGTCACGAAAGCACTTGGAATTTCTCTATTCTTTCACAGTGGTTGTTTTGCACACACACACACACACATATATATATATATATAATATATATATATAATATATCTATATATATATAATATATATATATATATATCGCACATGCATGAGGTGTGCACAGGTAAATATAGTTCTTTTCCAACACATGAAAACAAACAAGCATGCTATAAACTGAGAAGAATCAGGCATCAGACTCACAACTAAGTCACAGTTCGGAGGTTAAATAATCATGCATAGCAGATCTGAACCTATTAAAAGAAATACGGAGACCAGATATCAAATCACAATTGTTGTTGAGAAATGGCATTACCAGTTAAGTTTAAAGAGTTTTTACTTAACTTAGAAAGACAGCTCATCGCCTGCACAGCCACCCCTGCAGACGAGGTCTTGAGAAGCTGTCGAAGTCATCTCTCAACGGGCTGTAAAGAGTTATAATTTGTAAGATTATAAATTACCCCTAGGGGGTGTTATGTCAGCATATTTCATTCACTGATTTCTGACAAATTACATACTTGTTTGGACTCAAAAGTCCGCACCTTACTGCCGACTATAGGTTGATTACAAACTCTTTGCGACTCAAGAACTGCGCAGTCCCCCGTACTACAAGAAATTCGTAACCTACCTTGCTCTTGTATCGTGAGCTTTGGTGTTCTTCACACCTTCGACAGATATCGGTGACTTGATAGAAGCTGAAGTGTCCTTGGATGTCCACGTCTTCCATAGTCTAGGAATACGCACACTGGTACACTATGTTCCACAAGATTCGTCTTTATTGTTCACAATCTTATCACTAAAGAAGCTGATAACACTTCTCTTAAGTGTTTGTTGTGTTTTATGAGACACTTTGTTCACACTAACGCACAGATCGTTCTTTGTTGGTTATCTTGGCGTCAGTGTCACTCTCAGTAGAGTCAAAAGTAATCTGAAGACGCCACAGCACCCCATGCCGTCACTGCCCCTTGCACAAAGGAAAAGCTGACCTAGTACTTTTTGCTTTCTTGCCACTTCCTCGATGAAGCAAAGCAGAATGTTTGATTCTTGCTGTCTTAAGCATAGACAACAATGTCCACTATCTTTACTATGGTAATAAAGTGGGAGCAGGATTTTCCTTAATTGTCCTTCTAAGGTAAGAGATGATCTTTCTCTTATTAAAATACACTCTGCAACACTGGACTGCAAGGAGCCGCGGTCGCTTGACCACGTCGCATACTCGTACTGCATCTGCGATCAATTACTCACTGTAGCAGTAAACAAGACGCTTGCCCCTTCTGAGAGGGCTGGGCCCCTCAGGGCTGAAAGGGCTGAAAGGGGCTGAAGGGGCTGATACCCCCGGCCTGAAGAAAATTTCTCCACAATTGTGGCATCAAATCTGAAACATTCCTGGTGGGTCTGTTGTAATTAAGGTTTTAACATGTTTTAAGGGTGTATTTCCCATTTTCTTTTTGTATAAGGAAAACAATTATGTTTTGATTTTGCGTTTTTTGTGAGTATCTTTATGGTATTACTCTACGATTGGTGCTGTTTTTAATTCTTTTGTTTTGGTTAAGGCCTTGTGAAGGCTTTGTTAGATTTAGTTACAAAATATCGGCATCAACTAATTTTGATATATCAGTCGAGAAAATTGGTATGTTATTTTTCGTACGTGACTCACGAAATCGTAATGACACGGGTGGGGTTAGAACCCGCGATCAGAGAGTCACAAAACTCCAAACCGACGCGTTAGCCACTTGGCGAAGTGGCTAACGCGTCGGTTTGGAGTTTTGTGACTCTCTGATCGCGGGTTCTAACCCCACTCGTTGTATGGTTTGCACTTTTAATTCTTAACGTCTTAGGGCTACAGATTTTTAATTATCTTAGTATCAGAAATCACGAAACAATGACACAAATGCAAACAAATCAAGGCAAGGGTGGGATCAGAACCCATGGCAAGTGAATAGTAAAACTCCAAGACAGTGCGTAAGCCACTGGACCAGCTGGCTGCAGTAATATTCATTCAACTAAGTATATTATACAGCATAGGTAGGTTAGCATGGGCCACCACCGTGACCACAAATGTACCTTTTTTACAGATGAGTCTCTCGCCAGCGTAGCCGTGACGAACTCTAGCTCAAGTCCCCTCAAAGCCGCCATTATGACTGGGTCACCCGGCTCAGTGGTTTACGCACTGGCCAGGAGTTGTACGACTCACCATGGTTCTAAACCCACCCATACCATGCTTTATCTTTGTATGATGTTTCGCTCTGTGTTCCTAATTACCTGGGTAGAATTTCAAGTGAAATAATACACACCTTTTTAATTAAGTTTTCTGGACTGCAAACTGGAGGTCAAGATATGATTTGTTAGGACTTTTTAACTTGGAGGGTTAGCTATCCAGAATAACCCAGGAAAGTCAGCGTGACATCAAGGACTATCTGTTTTATTTCCACTGGAGTCTTTTAGTCTTGTCCCCCCAGGATGCGACCCACACCAGTCGCTTAACACCCAGGAACCTACTTACTGATACGTGAATAGGAACAGCAAGGAAATAAGCCCAGTATTTCCACCAGTGAGGGGGATCGAACTACGGACACTCAGTGTGTGAGGCGATAACGTTGCAACCAGGCCACGGGACACCATTCCAGTCCACCACTTTACCCCTGGACGCTTAAGGCTACAATAAGATCCACAACTATACAGTTGGAATATCATTGCGTGTAAGGTGTCTAACTCTTCCCCGTGAAGGTCACACAGTGCCCTGGAAACACGGCGCTGTGTGACCTTTACGGGGAAAGAAGGCAATGAATAGGTCCAATTTCTTTACCCAAGAGGCCTTCATCAGCACCAAAGGCACACCTTCCTTGAAGGGACAATCACCCTAAAAACGGTGAGGCGTCCATGGAGGTCCTTGGTGTTGTGCTTAAAAGCCTGGAAAGCTAGAAGAGTCATTATCCTCTTTATGTGGCAGCGGGAGTGTGTGTGGGGGAGACTGTCTCATTATCATTCTCCAGGACCCACTTACCTAAAATATTCACCCACTTGATGGATTCTTCTCACCATGGCCTCCGCTAATGTTGTATTGATGACCCATGGCCTCTACTAATGTTGCATCGATGGCCCATGGCTTCTAACCCCTGACGTGATGAACGGCTTTTGTTTAATGGTGACCCATGGTCCCTAGCTCTTGTTATGACTCTCTGCTTCTGCTAATTTAATAGTGACCCATGGCGTCTAGCCCCTAGTTCATTAATAATGCCTGGCCTCCAACCTGGCTTGAATAATGTTAAATGAAGACCCATGATCTCCGGACCCTGGAATGATCTACGGCCTTCCATAATGTGTTGATGGCCGACGGCCTCCAGCACCTGGTATGACGCTGTGTTGCATTGATGGCCCATGGCCTCAAGTGCCTTGTATGGCCCTCAGCTTCCCCTAATGTTATATTGATGGGCCATATCCCTAAGCGCATATTGTGACCCATACCCTCTGTTAATGGTGCATTGATGATCCATGTGACATCAATCGTGTGATGTCCGGATATCAAGCAGGTTAAGTGTATGACGTCATTCCTCATTCAAGGTAACACTCTCATAATGTTTTGTTGGTATTATAATAATCATTTAGAGGCACTAACCTACACTTGGGAAATGGTAGGTAATCAGATTTGATCGAAAGAAGGGGAGGATAGAAGGAAGGGAAGGATGGAAGGAAGGGAAGGATAGAATGTAGGAAGGGAAGGATAGAAGGGAAGGACAGAAGGAAGGGAAGGACAGAAGGAAGGGAAGGACAGAAGGAATGGAAGGATGGAAGACCGAAGGGAAGGATAGAAGACGGAAGGGAAGGATAGAAGAAAGAAGGGAAAGACAGAAAGAAGGGAATGATAGAAGAAGGGAAGGACAGAAGAAAGAAGGGAAGGATAGAAGAAGGAAGGGAAAGATAGAAGAAGGAAGCAAAGGATAGAGTCTTCTGTTTATATCAAAGGCCTTGAATTGTTAATATCTCTAGTAAGGCTGATGCATGCAGGGGATGAGATGAAAAGCTGTAAGCCTTCTCCCTGAAAGCTGGCTGCCTTGGATCAAAGTCTAGCGCAAGCTGGACTCCAAGGTATTGGTCCAGTGTGGGTAGATTGGTAAAGCACTGCGTACCTTGTTCCAAGGTTCGTAGGTTCGCGTCTCCTTCAGCCAGAGATCAGTGTTTGTGTGTGTATGTATGAATGTAATATATATATATATATATATATATATATATATATATATATATATATATATAATATATATATATATATATATATATATGCAATAAGATCACAGTAAACAGGTGATTTCAGAATATGCAAAACAACCACTCTGAAAAAATAGAGAAATTCCAAGCGCTTTCGTGACTACTCACATTATCAAGGAACTTGATAATGTGAATAGTCACGAAAGCGCTTGGAATTTCTCTATTTTTTCAGAGTGGTTGTTTTGTATATATATATATATATATATTATATATATATATTAATATATATATATATATATATATATATTATATATATATATGCAAAACAACCACTATACATGGAATTTTTTGAAACAAGGTTGCTTAACACAATCCTCCCTAATAGAGCTAAATGGTTCAGATATGTTGATGATATTTTGTGTCTTATGCCCAAAAATGTAGATATACACCATTTCCTTGGAAAATTAAGTAGCTTAGCCCATTCTAGAAACTTTACTGTTGAGTTTGAAGAAAATAACTCATTGCCTTTTCTAGATGTTTTAATTATTAAGGGTAATAATGAATTCAAATTTAAAATTTACAGAAAACCTACAAATAACTGTTCCTATGTCCACTATTATTCTTCGCATCAAGATAGAGTCAAACTGTCTGTTTTCTCATCAATGTTTTTGAGAAGTTTACGAATTTGTAGTCCTGAGTTCATAGATGAGGAAATATTCAAAATTTATGAAATAGGTAATGATTTAAAATACCCAAGAAATGTAATTGATAAATCTTTTAAAGTTGCTAGAAATACTTTTTACAATCCAAAAAGGGACAACCAGCCTTATTCAACTAAAAATATGTTGGTTCTCCCTTACCATGAAAACTTGGTTGATATGCCTTCTCTTCTTAAGACTTTTAATATTAAAGTTGTATTCAAAAATCTTGATACAGTAAAAAAACTTTTGATAAAGAATTCCCCCCAAAATGCTGATGGATGTGTCTATAAGATTCCTTGTAAAATTTGTGATAAAGTTTATTACGGTCAAACTGGTAAAAATCTCGAACTAAGATTAAAACAACATAAATATAGCATTAGAACTGGACAAGATTCCAATGCTCTATTTATTCATGTAAGAGATTTTAACCATCCAATAGATTTTCAAAAAGTTGAGAAAGTAGTATCAAGCAAGTCCATGGTCGACAGGAATATAATTGAATCTTGTTTCATAAAAAGCAGTTTTGACAATAATATGAATATTTCCTTTGGTTTATATAAATTAGATCCATTTATAATTAATAGAATTTAGGAAGAATTTAATAATACACTGGACAAATAATAATTTTTAAAATTTCCTTGGGTAGAATAGTTTGTTGGTGGTTGTGCAAAGGACCTGTCCAGTTGGGTCGGCGCGCGTCAGGTGTTTAACCGTTGTGGGATCTGACAGTGAGGTGTTGGCCAGACCCCTTATATAGCTTCCTTGAATGCTTTACTTTCATAGTTCCTTGATAATGTGAGTAGTCACGAAAGCGCTTGGAATTTCTCTATTCTTTCAGAGTGGTTGTTTTGCATATTCTGAAATCACCTGTTTACTGTGATCTTATTGCATATATATATAAATATATATATGTTGCAGTTTAAAAACTGTAGTGTAAAGCACCCTTCTGGCAAGACAGTGATGGAGTGAATGATGGTGAAAGTTTTTCTTTTTCGGGCCACCCTGCCTTGGTGGGAATCGGCCAGTGTGATAATAATAAATAAAATATATATATATATATATATATATATATATATATATATATATATATATTATAAATATATATATATATATATATATATATATATATATATATATATATATATATATATAATATATATATATATATATACTTTTTCCTGTAACCACAAACTTCTGCTGAACACTAACACTACATTTTTAAACCTACCCATACCTCTTCGACCCCATTGCCTATGCTCTCATTAGCCCATCTATCCTCCAATAGCTGTTTATATCTTACCCTAACTGCCTCCTCTTTTAGTTTATAAACCTTCACCTCTCTCTTCCCTGATGCTTCTATTCTCCTTGTATCCCATCTACCTTTTACTCTCAGTGTAGCTACAACTAAGAAGTGATCCGATATATCTGTGGCCCCTCTATAAACATGTACGTCCTGAAGTCTACTCAACAGTCTTTTATCTACTAATACATAATCCAACAAACTACTGTCATTTCGCCCTACATCATATCTTGTATACTTATTTATCCTCTTTTTCTTAAAATATGTATTACCTATAACTAAACCCTTTTCTATACAAAGTTCAATCAAAGAGCTCCCATTATCATTTACACCTGACACCCCAAACTTACCTACCAATCCCTCTCTAAAAGTTTCTCCTACTTTAGCATTCAGGTCCCTTACCACAATTACTCTCTGACTTGGTTCAAAGGCTCCTATACATTCACTAACATCTCCCATATATATATATATATATATATATATATATAATATATATATAATATATATATATATATATATATATATATATATATATATATATATATATAGGTATAACTGGTCGATTACCGAAAACTCATTTAAAATTAAGTCCTTTCTAAAATTTTCTCTTATGCATTTAAAGATATATTTTTTTTTCATTTATGCTAATATAAAAATTAATGATTATGTGCCACAAGAACCTTACCTAACCTTATTATAACAAGTGCAATTTAATTTAGCCTAATCCAACTAAATATATTTTGTACAAGTTTACTATAATTTAATAATAAACAAACACATTGAAATATATTTTTTTCGTTAGGTTCAGAATGATTTTTGCGAAATTATTGCATACAGAAATTTTCGCTTGCCCTATTCGTCAAGAAGTCCGTTGCTATTATAGCCAAAATCGCAAGATTTACTTATTCGTCACGACATTTATAAACTATAATATACCTGGAGAAAAACAGGAAACAAAAGAAATGCTACGTATCTGCTAAAATAAAACCCTCTTCAGCAAACAAAAGCATTTGAGAGAAACAATTTAACGCCATTCAAAACACCAGTCCTAAGTTAGGGAGTTAGGTGTAGGAAGCTAAATTAGGTATCGGAGCTCATCCTTCACGTTTCTGAACAGATATGAACTAAGGGAGACAAACTCGTCAGGACACCCGCTGGTAGGTCATACACAATGTCTTCGCGAAAGGCGTTAGACAGTCTTTGACTGCTGGGTGAGTATTGTGTAGAGAACAAGCAAGAATGTACTAAGCCAACAGGTTGCTAATAGACAAAGGACTAAAGTCCTTTCACGAAAACGAATCAAATATCTTGTTTGAAGGCAGCTTAATTGACACCAGCGGTTTTAGGGAGAGACATTCAGTTTTTGCTTAAAACAATTAAAGATCGCCTGAGCGTGTGGTTCTGTGAGTATAAATCTTCAAGACAAGATCTGTGAGTTTGAAAGACTGGAAAATCTTGATACCAGCTCAGCCATGAATCTGGAAGGGGGCAACTTATAATTTAAAACCTCTCAACAGCGAAACCAGAAATCCTTTTCTAAATTTCGTTAATCATATCACGTAATGACTGAGATCAAGATCCCATTGTTTGCATTCCAGTCTTACCTCTTCCCTATCACCAACAAATGGACGGAAAAATTAACGAAATAATATTTCCATCCTTTGTTAAAGCCATCGACCACGGCTTCCTTAATCGTCTTCGCTTTGCAGAAACACGAACCTCTGCAGGGAAAGTTAGTCGAGGGACCACCTAGAACCTCACAGCAAATTTCGAGCCGCACAGTAGGTAAAATATTTGCATCCGAGCGCAAACACGAATAACAGACCAATTCTGTGACAGTTGCAATAAGGAAAAATGCTAGTTGTCATTAGGATCTAGACCAAGGAGAATATCACAATGGTCTGAAGCCACAGGAGGATCATTTACTGTAAAAGACAGACAATGAACCAAGCTAGCTGCTTCAACCGTTCAGGAAAACCACAATAACACAGTGGGTCACGTGAACGGCGGAGAAAGAGGCAAGCAACTGTCTGTCTGGAGACTCCATGTTTTGATACATCTCAGACAGCGTTACCATACTATCTGCCATTTTTTCACACACGTTTCTTGAACAAGTTTCGCCCCACCCACCTCAAGATACACCAATAACGTGACCTCACAAGATTTCAACTGATCTGCCTTCACTATAGAACATCTTACATGTACATTTGCCTATATAAAACATGTTCCTCAGGTCCCACGTATATTTAGAGTGAAAAAGGCCTCAGAACTGAAGAGCCTTCACAATAAATCGTCCTAAGTCTCTCCTCACTTGCCTCTACCCACATGCCTAGCAAGCTCGATGGGCTCCGGGAGGCTCCTAGTATTGCCTGGGTTCTCAGTGTACAGTCTTATCTGTTTGAGAGGATAGTTACACTGATTTGCAAATTGGAAAATAGTTTTTATAGTCCTTTAATATTAGAGTGCATTCTTATAGTTACATCAGGCCGTCTGACGTAGAAATAGTGATTATAAAGAAAAAAATGATATAATACCGTGACTGGAACAATACACAAATATCCTGCTCATTGGACTATGAAACTTTTGACGACGTTTCGGTCCGACTTGGACCGAAACGTACTAATTACCTTGCACGTGAAGTGGCCCAAGATGAGTTGCAAAGCTTCACTTACCTGAAAAAATAGAAGGGAAAAATGAATTATTAACTTACTCAAGATATTGTGATATTATCTAATGGTTATAATCATAACCATGATTTTTAAAGGGTGGACCGGTAAGCCAGTAGAAGGAATCGGTCAGATGACCAAAAGCTCCAGTGGCGAGTCATCACATGACTAAGAATCGCGTCTTAGTCATGTTCCCCGAGAAACCTTATCTAATTTAAGACTTTCTGTTCAGCATTTTTTTTTAATAAAAACTACTTTGTAAATGGTCCAAGTCGGACCGAAACGTCGTCATAAGTTCCTCTCTCCTATGTGCGAGTTATCTGTGTATGGTATACTACCACACCCAGGATGCCACCAACCTTCTCTATGGTATATTACCACCCAGGATGCTAGCTTTCTCTGCGATGTACTACCGCACAAAAAAAAAAAATCCCCAGCTTTATTTAAAGCATAACATTGCTTCATAATGCCACCAGCTTTAAGGATGCCACCGGGCTTATCTGAAGTATACTGCAACCCAAGGATGCCACCATTCCTGTCTAATGTATTCTACCGCTCCATGATGCTACCATCCCTGTCTACTAGGCCACAGGATGCCACTAGCTCTATGGTATACTATCCCCCCCCCCTCCGTTTCCCAAGTGTTCGCAAGTATGAGAATGAAAAGGACTGGATTTAAGGATTTGCTAGCACGGTCTACTGCAACGTACTCAGCAAAGTTTCGCCACGAATGGCCGCATCAATTAGGATATTCTATTGAAGCGTTTCGCCAATCGTGACGACACGCTTCCTCAATAGAATATCCTGAGACTACTCGTATTGTATTTTACACCTAAAGGTATTTTTTATCTAAGATAGAAGAGCGTAGTCCTAATATCATGGAGTATTCCCTAAGTTCCCTAAATAGAATATACTAAGATTGCTAGTATTGTATCTAAGGTAGAAGAGTGTTGTCGTAATATCATGTAGCTTCCTAAGTTGAGATCCAGAGGGAAGGTGAAGCCAGCACTGGTGAACAAGGTCACTTTCGCACGACAGCCAAGTCATCAATCACTGGATCACTGTAACACCGCCTCGCCTGCCAGAGAAACGCATCCTAATTGAAGGGTAGCTGAGTTAATTCTCATCAGTCTCTCCTCAGTCACTGTTTTCACTGGTTTTATTACCTCTTTCCAGAGTTATTACATGTTATTTATGAAATAAAAATTAGAGCTGAGCTGGTGTCAAGGATTAACGAAGTCTTAGAGACGTATCCTTGTGTTTCTTTTTCACGAAACCATGTTTTCGCCTCGTTTTTTACCTTATAGTTAACGAGATCTTCACACGCACTGTAGTTGACTATTTAATTTTTATTGCTGGTGATGTAGATAATCTGGTCGGATTATTTTTGAGAAATAAACACCTTCCGCCGTGTATTTTTTTCTGTGCGTGAGTGATATCAGTTTGTAGTTACAGGATAAGAACTATGTTCATTGTGTCTCGTCTGTGAAGGAAGAGGTAGGCTCGTTGTATCTGTGTTTAATGTTAAAGAATTGCTTGTGGTGACCAGTCTTCTGCTTTCAATTTGCATGCATATATTTCCATCTCCAGTACAAGGTACGTAAGAACTTACAAAGAATCCTTTAATTACCATAAAGACAGCAAATGATTTACAATTCAATTTTATAGTCTCCAGTAGTACGTAAGAACTTAAAAAGCAGCCTTTTATTACCATCAAGTTCATATATGATTTTAATGAAACTCAAAATAATCAGGAAAGTTTACAATTTAAGTGACTATAAGAATTTGCTTATAAGTTTTTCAGTGGCAGTGTTGTTTATTCAAGACTCCATGTTGGGTCCTGTGTTCTCACACCGAGACTTGTGGACGCATCTCCTAGCACCTACTGCCCCTATTCACCTAGTAATAAGTAGGTACCCAGTAGGTAGCAGATTACTGGCCGAAGCATAGTGGGGTAAAAGACCAAATGGGTCTCAAGTAAATAAGCCACACGGTTGAGCTTCATTGGGTTTCTAACTTATCGTGGTTACCACTGCAGCCTTCTTTGAGATAACTGTTTCCAAGACTGTATAATACTAGCTGTAGATACAAGCCACGGTAGATAACAGCCACGGTAGATAACAGCCACGGTCGATAACAGCCACGGTAGATAACAGCCACGGTCGATAACAGCCACGGTAGATAACAGCCACGGTCGATAACAGCCACGGTCGATAACAGCCACGGTAGATAACAGCCACGGTCGATAACAGCCACGGTAGATAACAGCCACGGTCGATAACAGCCACGGTCGATAACAGCCACGGTAGATAACAGCCACGGTCGATAACAGCCACGGTAGATAACAGCCACGGTCGATAACAGCCACGGTCGATAACAGCCACGGTAGATAACAGCCACGGTCGATAACAGCCACGGTAGATAACAGCCACGGTCGATAACAGCCACGGTGATAACAGCCACGGTCGATAACAGCCACGGTCGATAACAGCCACGGTCGATAACAGCCACGGTCGATAACAGCCACGGTCGATAACAGCCACGGTCGATAACAGCCACGGTCGATAACAGCCACGGTCGATACAGCCACGGTCGATAACAGCCACGGTAGATAACAGCCACGGTCGATAACAGCCACGTCGATAACAGCCACGGTCGATAACAGCCACGGTCGATAACAGCCACGGTCGATAACAGCCACGGTCGATAACAGCCACGGTAGATAACAGCCACGGTCGATAACAGCCACGGTAGATAACAGCCACGGTAGATAACAGCCACGGTCGATAACAGCCACGGTCGATAACAGCCACGGTCGATAACAGCCACGGTCGATAACAGCCTACGGTCGATAACCAGCCACGGTCGATACAGCCACGGTCGATAACAGCCACGGTCGATAACAGCCAGGGTCGATACACAGCCACGGTCGATAACAGCCACGGTCGATAACAGCCACGGTCGATAACAGCCACGGTCGATAACAGCCACGGTCGATAACAGCCACGGTCGATAACAGCCACGGTAGATAACAGCCACGTAGATAACAGCCACGGTAGATAACAGCCACGGTGATAACAGCCACGGTAGATAACAGCCACGGTAGATAACAGCCACGGTCGATAACAGCCACGGTCGATAACAGCCACGTCGATAACAGCCACGGTCGATAAAGCCACGGTCGATAACAGCCACGGTAGATAACAGCCACGGTCGATAACAGCCACGGTAGATAACAGCCACGGTAGATAACAGCCACGGAAAATAACAGCCACGGTAATAACAGCCACGGTAGATAATAGCCACGGTAGATAACAGCCACGGTAGATAACAGCCACGGTAGATAATAGCCACGGTGGATACCAGCCACGGTGGATACCAGCCACGGTAGATACCACCTACGGGAGATACCACCTACGGGAGATACCAGCCACGATAGATACAGCCACGTAGATACCATCCACGTAGATACCAGCAACGATAGATACAGCACGGTCGATAACAGCCACGTCGATAACAGCCACGGGAGATAACAGCCACGGTAGATAACAGCCACGGAGATAACAGCCACGGTAGATAACAGCCACGGTAGATAACAGCCCGGTAGATAACAGCCACGGTAGATAATAGCCACGGTGGATACAGCCACGGTGGAATACAGCCACGGTAGATACACCTACGGAGATACCACCTACGGGAGATACCACCACGATAGATACTAGCCACGGTAGATACCATCCACGGTAGATACAGCACGATAGTAACAGCCACGGTCGATAACAGCCCGTCGATATCAGCCACGGTAGATAACGCCACGGTAGATACAGCCACGGTAGATAACAGCCACGGTAGATAACAGCCACGGTAGATAATAGCCACGGTAGATAACAGCCACGGTAGATAACAGCCACGGTAGATAATAGCCACGGTGGATACCAGCCACGGTGGATACCAGCCACGGTAGATACCACCTACGGGAGATACCACCTACGGGAGATACCAGCCACGATAGATACTAGCCACGGTAGATACCATCCACGGTAGATACCAGCAACGATAGATAACAGCCACGGTAGATAACAGCCACGGTCGATAACAGCCACGGTCGATAACAGCCACTGTAGATAACAGCCACGGTAGATAACAGCCACGGTAGATAACAGCCACGGTAGATAACAGCCACGGTAGATAACAGCCACGGTAGATAATAGCCACGGTGGATACCAGCCACGGTGGATACCAGCCACGGTAGATACCACCTACGGGAGATACCACCTACGGGAGATACCAGCCACGATAGATACCATCCACGGTAGATACCATCCACGGTAGATACCAGCAACGGTAGATAACAGCCACGGTAGATAACAGCCACGGTGGATACTAGCCACGGTAGATAACAGCCACGGTAGATAACAGCCACGGTAGATAACAGCCACGGTAGACAACAGCCACGGTAGATAACAGCCACGGTAGATAACAGCCACGGTAGATAACAGCCACGGTAGATAACAGCCACGGTAGATAACAGCCACGGTAGATAACAGCCACGGTAGATAACAGCTACGGTAGATACCAGCCACAGTAGATACCAGCCACAGTAGATACCAGCCACAGTAGATACCAGCCACGGTAGATACTAGCCACGGTAGATACTAGCCACGGTACATACCACCTACGGTAGATACCAGCCAAGGTAGACATCAGCTACGGTAGATACCGTAGAGTAAGTCACAAAAGGGGTAGATGAACCGTAGATCAAAACAAACAAGAGGTAAATTAACCGTAGATCAACATTATCCTGAGTCCCAGGAGCTATAGGTGAACATAAACACTGATCAAAGATTACACCAAGTTACTGAAACGTGGCATGCGATGTCCGTAGACTTTCTTCCTTCTAGACACCTGACGTAAAGTCAACGATGATTTAAAAAGTCACAATACCGTGACTGGAACAATTTACCAAAAATTTGCACTTACGAGAGGAACCTGATGATGAGGATTTCGTGCATCCTGGACCATTGTCAAGACCGAAAGAGAAAAACTCAGAAACGGCTAGAAGACAGAAAGGAGGACGGTAGAAGTAGTAGTCGTTGTAGTAGTAGTAGTACTAGTAGCAGCAGCAGTTATGTAGTTGCTAATGACTTCCTCTTTTCTAATACTACTAATCAACACTGCATTCTACAAATCAACAACTACCACTAACCCCATGTTTCGAATTCTGGCGCCTCTCTGTCCCATTCTCGTCAGCTGTGACTTGATAAGGTCAAGATGGCCTCGAAAACACCTGAGCTTACCGTCCAAAGTGAGGAAGTTTTTGAGAATTAGCAAGCTTTTTCTGGCATATAATCCCCAGTTATCTATTTAAACTCATCTCAATAACTCACACAATGCAATGCCAATGGGATTCTGCTATCTGACACTTCCAAGTACAAAGGAATATGTCCGAATAAGTTATACCCGGGGGAAAGTTATGTATTGAAACTCGTAACCAACTCTTGTTTATTAAATTTGATAAATTCACCCAATTTCCCATAACATCCAAACTCTGGAAGTAAGTACTCCAAGTTGAAAGTTGAACTGATCAGAGAGGCAAGGGGAAAATAAGTGTATTAAAGAGAACTGACTATAATTGGCGATAATATTCACGCATGTCCCTCATCCTCCTTTCCTCTCATCTCGCTCCATCTTAAGTCTGAGCTCTCTACAAATAATTATCTCTCTAGCATATACTACTCGTCTCTCTCTCTCTCTCTCTCTTCTCTCTTCTCTTCTCTTCTCTTCTCTCTCTTTTCTCTCTCTCTTTCTCTCTCTCTCTTCTCTCTCTCTTTCTCTCTCTCTTTCTCTCTCTCTTTCTCTCTCTCTTTTCTCTCTCTCTTCTCTCTCTCTTTCTCTCATCTCTTTCTCTCTCTCTTCTCACTCTCTCTTACTCTCTCTCTTTCTCTCTCTCTTTCTCTCTCTTCTTCCTTTCTCTCTACTTTCTCTCTTCTCTCTTTCCCTCTTTTCTCTCTCTCTCATCTCTCCTTCTTTCTCTCTCTCTTTCTCCTCACTTTCTCTCTCTTCTCATCTCTTCTCTCTCCTCATTTCTCCTTCACTTCTCTTTCTCTTTCTCTCTCTTTCTTTACTCTCTCTCTCTCCTTTCTCTCATCTCTATTCTCTACTCTCTCTTTCTCTCCTATCTTTCTCTGGTCAGTTTTTCTCCCTTCTCTTCCTCTTCTTTCTCTCTCTCTTTCTCTCTATCTTTCTTCTCTCTTTTCTCTCTCTCTTCTCTCTCTCTTTGACTCTCTCTCTTCTCTCTCTTCTCTCTCTCTCTCTCTCTCTCTCTCTCTCTCTCTCTCTCTCTCTCTCTCTCTCTCTCCGTCCCTCCTGCAGCCAGGAGAGCCATCCTGCCAGTATTTGTTTTCAACATTTCCTCACAGCGAGGGGGAGAGCTGTATGGTTGAATATTAAAGTAAACACAGCACTCCCAGGGTAAACATCCACCAGTAAACATCAGAGTTTACATCGTGTTTCAGTCCTTGCAGCAAACCCATAAGTATCCCTGGTACTATGTCCTGGGTGCAAAGAGTGCCACGTCTGCTACTCTAAAACACCTGTAACACGGTACAGAAATCACAGTAGCACCTCTCCTATACTTGAACATAGGTAAAACTTGCGATTTTAGCTTAAATAGCGACGCTCTTCTTGCCGAATAAGGCAAACGAAAATTTGTGTATGCAATAATTTCGCAAAAATATTTCTGAACCTAATGATAAAAAAATATATTTCATTGTGTTTGTTTATTGCTAAATAACTGGAAACTTACCTAAAATATATTTAGCTGGATTAGGGTAAATTAAATTGCGTTTGTTATAATATGGTTAGGCAAGTTTTCTAACGTTCTTTAGGTACAAAACTATTAATTTTTACATTAACCTAAATGACAAAAAAAATATCTTTAAACGTATAAGAGAAAATTATAAAGAGGACTTAATTTCAAATGAGATCTTTCTAATTGACTAGTTTTACCTATTCAGCACGAACACACACACACAACCAATATATATATATATATATATATATATATATATAATATATATATATATATATATATATATATATATATATATATATATATATAATGTCGTGCCGGATAGGCAGAACTTGCGATCTAGCTTAATAGCAACGCTCATCTTCCCATATAGGACAAGCGAAAATTTGTGTATGCAATAATTTCGCAAATTATTCTGAACCTAACGAAAAAAATATTTTCTCTGTGTTTGTTTGGTATTAAATTATTGTAAACAAATCTAAAATATATTTAGTTGGGTTAGCCTAAAATAAATTGTTCTTGTTATAATAAGTAGGTAAGTTTTTTAAGATTCTTTGAGCAAAATTAAAATTTTTACATTAACATAATGAAAAAATATATCTTTAAATGATAAGAGAAAATTTTAGAATGGACTTAATTTTAAATGAGTTCTTGCTAATTGACAGTTTTACATATTCGGCACGACATATATATATATATATATATATATATATATATATATTATTTTATATATATAATATATATATTATATTATATATATATATATAATCTGGAACATCTAAATATTTACACAAGCAATCAAAACATGTGAGCAATAGACTTGAATATATATGAATTCCTCTGCATGACAGCAGCCAATAAAATTAATTATTCAGTCCAGTGTTTAACTAAATACATATTATATATCTGACTCAACAACAGCTCATCATGCAAAAAAAATATTCAATGAGCAAAAAGAAAAGAAATGGTCAAAATAGTAATTGGCTTTTATGACTGTTGATAGTGTTGGAAATGTTGGCCTTTTAATAAAGAAGAAATAAATGAGGCGAATGTTATTTTGAGTGATGGTAATGATGGGGTAATTATATCTTCACGGACGGTCGTTAATAACTGTGGGTTCTTGCACAAGCACACACGTACACACACACACACACACACACACACACACACACACACAACACACACACACACACACCCCAAACACACACACACACCACACACACACACCACACACACACACACCACACACACTCACAACACACACTCACCACACACACACACACACACACACACACACACACACACACACACACACACACGATAGAGAGAAATGATGGAGTCTCTGCGGGGATGAAAGAGGGAAGAAATGAAGAGGAAAAGGAAGGCAATGAGCCATGGCACATGGGAAGCTTCAAGCAGAAACGATTGACATAGGAGATGACTTAGGAAATGTGAAAGGCGGTAAGAAAGGAAGGAATAACTAGTAAATAAGTAAATAAATGATAGGAACGACTGGAATCTGCGAAACAGAATGTGATGAGAGGTTTAGAGAGAGAACAGGATCATTTCTTGAGTTATGAAGTTATAAGACGGGAATTTGAGCAGGATAGGAAACAGGACAAGTGTCTCCTGACGCGGGTCTTAGTCATATGATGACCCACCTTTGGAGCTTTTGGTCATCTGACCGAGGCCTTCCACTGGCTTACCCTTCCACCACTTTAAAAATTAAGGTTAAAATTCTAATTATTTATATGAAGAAAATTGAACGGCTGTTCAGCGAAAGGTAAGAAAACTGAAAGAAATTTAAGGAACCATAATGAAAAAATTTAGTAGTATTTAAGGCAACGTTTCGCTCGCACAACAGACAGAAGACAGGAAAATAGTTAGATGTGATGAATAAGAGACACCTACAACATTGCCGAAACGTTTCGCCTCCACAACAGACTTATGTCGAATGTAAGCGAATAAAACACTGGAGACAGTTGAATTAATTTTGAAGTTATCAGTCCGTCACCCCCGGTAGAAAGAAGGTGGTCAGTCTCTCAAGCAGCAAAGATAAGATACCCAAGTTTTGCACATGTATCTTGTTCATCAACTGGCTAGTACTGTATACCATTAGTTATATAATACTCAGATGTGGATACACTTAAGTAAAAGTTGAGGAACACTGCAACGTTGGCTAAACTTTAGATATCCTTCTTGAGACACTTATGTACAGTTCTGGACATTTATTAGAGAAAATATTTCGTGAACAGTGGCTTAATAGTACTTTGCTCACGACAATATTCTTGTTAGATGATTGGCCATCTGACAGCTTCATTGGTTGTAGTGACGAGGGCAGTTGCTTAATATTTTCCTGTTGTCTTACTATAAGGCTAATTTTACATAAGCAAATTTCATCGCTGATGCAAATGGTTAGATTCGTGGCAGTTTCACCCATGTACACCTTAGTACAACGTCCACACGGGACTTCATAACCTCCAGCATCCAATGTCTTCTTTTTAAAAGATGTATTTATCTTACAGTGTCGTAAACAGTGGTGGAGGTTGTGGCTGGGCTTTAATGTTCGTTCGGCTCAATATTTCTGAGAGGTTGGAGTTGACTTTACTAGCGAGGAAGACTAGATATCTGTGTTTTACTGCCGTTTCTAGAATTACTTAGTTTTCTTCCTCTTTGTCTATAGTATAGAATGTAATATGAAGGGTGTTGGGGTTTCCTTGAAATAGCTTACATCGTCTAACATTCGTCTTCCAGAAACCTGAGACGACACATTATATTTGCATATATTTGCGGCAGGGCGACGGCTGATCAGTTCGGACTTCATGGTCTTGTGTGTGACATCACAAGGAAAGTATGCCAGACATGAGGTCAACGACATCATAAAGAGAAGCCTCGCCACAGCCCGTTGCCCAGCTCAACGAGAACCCCAAGTGCAGAGGTCTGACGGAAGTCAAAAGCGTCCTGATGGAGCCACTATGCTACCCTGGAAGGATGGTAAGCTGATTGCCTGGAACTACACCTGTGCCGCCATATTGGCAGACACCTACTTGCCATACTCCGTAGTGGAAGGGGGTGAAGCTGCCAGCCACAGGGAGACCCGCAAATATGAAGATCTTCACCCTTGCTATAACTTCATCCCAGTGAGGATGGAAACCCTTGGAGCATGGGGCAAATGTGCTCTAAAGTTCCTCATAGAGCTGGGTGAAAAACTCATCATAGAATCAAAGGATCACAGAGCTTCCTCTTTCAGAAACTCAGTGTTGCGATCCAGAGGAAAAATGCCTGCAACATTCTGGTCACGCGGCCCACCGCCGGGGAGCTGGACGAAGTATTCAGCATGTAGCTCTTAGATGTTATCTATGCTGTTCTACTCCCTATCGTATTTTTGTCAATGCATTTTGTCTTTAAATAAAGTCTGCATAGAATATGTACCAGAGGTGGTACCTTCCTATATATATATATATAATGTGTGTGTGTGTGTGTGTGTGTGTGTGTGTGAAAGAAAAGTTATTCGTATACCTTTCTTTTGGTGTCATAAAGCATTCTCCATTTTCTGAAAGACGATCGTAAAACAGTGAAAGACATTTCCAGGAAACTGCAATACGAGACAAAGAAAACCACAGAAGCTTTCAACTGGCCAGTTGCCTAGCAATACAGTGGATCAGTGAAGCATATTGTCGTGACCTACACACCATTCTGCTATTGCTGATACCACTACAAGTCAATTATTTTAATTTTTAAAGAGGTAGCCCGGTACGCCAGTGGAAGGCCTCGGGCAGATGACGAAAAAGCTCCAGTTCCGGGTTATCATATAACAAAGACGTGCATCAGAAAACACTTGTCCTGTTTCCTGACGTATCTTACCTAACCTAACCTGAGACCACGACCACTTCATTAGACTGATAGACTGATTACATCATCCATCATTTCCATCCTGGATGGCGAAACGTCTACAGAATAAAGATACCCAGATGTTGCACGCGTGTCTAATTCATCACTTCTATTACTCTATGACACTTAACTACTCTGTATAACAGTGTTCTGTGACTCAAGATTTACCCAACGTAGGGCCAGCAAGTAATCGGAATACAGTTCAGTATTTACTTAATACTTGTGCTTACATTATACACCTTTCTTCTGCCTATGTATTGGGCTGCCACCAAGTGTAATCTATCAGTTAAAATGACTGCTGCGCAGGCGATGCGTTACTTTTATTTATCAACAGATCTTTGCGGATATTCCCATCCCATCCAGTATTTCATAAAGAAATATGAAGTAAATAAGAAACTATGCTGACAGTGAGGAAATATGAAAGCATATAAGATATTCTGAAAGATATGTGAAGAAAATGAACGAAATTTGTGGAGTTTTACCGACAAAATAAGTAACACTGGAGTTAAATCATCAATGATCAAGTCTTGGATTCTAAGGCAGATCAGATCTTGGCACAGAAACATGTTCAAAGGAGCAAAGAATTATTTAGAGCATCCAGAAGAAGATAGGCTAAATAATTGACAGTGCCAAGCTTGACAAGAGAGGTAAAAAAGTCAGAAGAGAAGTGGAGATTAAGAAAGGGTTTGAGTTGAAAATCAGAGACTGGGAATTGTTGTAGTTTTGAGGTAATTTGTAAACTGTCTCCATTTTTTAAAATGGACAGGAAGGAGAAGAGAGAGAGAGAGAGAGAAGCCCTCCTTGGCTAGCCTGCCCGAACTGTGGGCAAACTGTCATGGTGACAATAAGGCAGGAGGGTGGAATTTCCTTCTAAACGCTTGACCAAGAAAAGGCTGTGGGCCCAGACAAGTTGAGCCCAAGATTGCTGAGAAGATGTGCAGACCAGCTAGCAGCACCTTTAACTCGCATCTTTCAGCACTGCCTAGTACAGTGTAAATGGCCCTCTCTATGGAAAGAGGCAAATGTAGTCCCTGTTCACAAAAGAAGAGCAGAGCAGAAATCAGCAACTACAGAATCGGTGTCACTCCTGTCAATCACTGGTAAGATGCTTGAGAAAATAATCTCAAGACAAATGACAGTTTTTGACTACCACTCACTACTTTGTGATCGTCAATATGGCTTCAGGAAAGGTTGCTCTGCTGCAGATCTGTTGTTAACCTCCCACTAAGTGGCACCAGTCACGGGATGAATCCAAAGTCAGCTGTGTGGTAGCACTGGACATTGCTGGTGCTTTCGACCGGGTGTGGCACCAGGGCCTCTTAGCAAAACTTCAAGCACTGGGAATTGCAGGCTCTACACTATGTCTCCTCAGTGATTACCTTCATGGTAGATCTCTAAGTGTAGTTCTCAATGGAACGGAATCAGCAAGACATCCTATTGGGGCAAGTGTTCCACAAGGAAGCGTGCTGGGACCATTGTTATGGAATGTCTACTTCAACGACCTTCTTCATCTCTTCCCAGAATCACATGCATATGCAGATGACTGTACACTGACATTCACTTATCAAAGAGACGAAATGCCAGCTGCTCTAAGCTACATCAATCACCAGCTGAGAGCTATATCAGCTTGGGGAAATAGATGGCAAGTAACATTTGCACGTGAGAAAACACAAATGATGATCGTCACTAGGCACCATGATGGTAATGCTGGTGCAGTAGTAAGGATGAATGGGAGGGTGTTGGCACCTGGAGAAGTTGATATCCTTGGGGTGAAATTTGACTCCAAACTAACCATGAAGAACCATGTTGTAAATCTTGCAAACAAGGCAGCCAGGAAGCTTACGGCACTTCGCCGTATCTCGCATCTACTTGACAGTAGGGGTTGCAAGATTCTGTACGAAGCACAAGTACGCTCGCACCTTGAGTATGCTCCACTTTCTTGGTTTGCCTGCATCCCCCCCTCTCATCTGCGACTGCTTGACAGAGTGTTCGCATCGCTATTGGGCCGTGCGGACGTGCTGCGCAGTAGCTCCTGATTGAGTTGGCTTTTGCGCAGTGTTGACGTGTACTTGGCTCTGTGAAGACCTGTTTGCGCGCTCTCTAGAATTGAAGCAAGATGCCCTCCATCGAGCAACTTTACCAACAGCTTAAGGAAGAATTGAGGTTGGCGAATATGGAAATTCGGCGACTGACCGAGGAAAACTAAAAGATTCGGAGTAGTCCTCCTGTTTTGAGTCCTCAGGTCAAGAAGGGAAACTGGTCAGTGGCTGGACAGCAGGGAAAGAAGTTGACGATCAAGAAGACGAATGGAAAGTTAGAAACGATGAAGAAGAAAGAGACTGCAGTGGAAACTGTTGTGGAAACATCCAATACATTCTCAGTGCTACCCAATGAATGTGAGTCGACTACTGGGAACGTCACGACGAAAGACATTAAGGAAGGTACGAATATTGTTGTTGTTGGGGATAGCCAAGTTAGGTATATGGATAGGGCGTTCTGCTTGAAGGACAGGAGTAGGAGACAGAGTTTGCCTTCCTGGGGCTGGGATGGAGGATATTGTTAGCCGTCTGGATGACATCATGAGAGGTAATGGGAGCAATCCTATTATCTGTCTCAGTGCTGGAGGCAACGATGTTGGCAGACGTAGGAGTGAGGACCTGATTAGCAGGTATAGGTCAGCAATAAAAATAATTAGAAGTAAGGGTGGGAACCCTCTCATATGTGGTATTTTGCCAAGGAGGGGAGTTGGAAATGAATGGTTGTCCAGGGCAATTGGTGTCAATTGCTGGCTGGACAAATACTGTAAGGAAAATGCGGTAACATTCATTAACAAGGGACCTCTTCTATGGCAGAAATGACATGTGTGCTAGGGATGGGTTCACTTATCTAGGTGTGGGGTGGGAGCACTGGCAACTGCAGTGGAGGGAGCAGTTAGGACTTTAAACTAGGAATAGTTAGGGGTATGGGTTTTGGCAGGAAACAGTGAATCCCAGTGTAGTAAATTACGAGTTCTAGGGAACTATAATAATAAGAACGAATAGATATTGAAAAGCCAGGCCCTTTGGGGTGATAAGGACAGTAATAGGTTTAGTAAAAAAATAAAAATGAGCAGGAAGGGTAAAGAGAAAGGAGAGTCTTTCAATGTTATTAATGCTAATTGCCGTAGTTTTAGGAATAAGATGGACGAGTATGAGATTATTTTGCAAAGGTAGGTAAAAATTGATGTATTTGCCTTAACTGAGACGTGTTTAATTCAAAAATCGGGACATGCCTGCGGAAATGCATATTCAGGTTTTAAAATTGTTCCAAGAAGATAGAAGAAATTGGGGAGGGGGGTGGGGTGGCATTGTATGTCCGAATCGCTTGAACTGTTGCATAAAAACGGGTATTAAGTCTGAATAACACATGCAGAGTCCTGTTTGGATAGAATTTTCAGAGGGGCATGAAAAAAATGATTTTAGAAGTGATATACCGGTCCCCCAAACTTAGATAGGGACCAAGGGAAACTACTATGGGAGGAAATTGTTAAGGCCACAAGGGACGAAAAATGTAGTAAATTTAGGAGACTTTAACTTTAGTCATGTTGATTGGAATTTCTTGACTGGGAATTTAGAATCATACGACTTCTTAGAAGTATTTCAGGATTGTTTTTTTGAAGCAGTTTTGACAGAACCTACAAGGGGAAATAACCTACTTGACTTATTATGGCAAACAATGAATCCCTTTTTAATAATTTAGAAAATATCAGAGGAACTGGGTGCTAGCGACCACAAATCAATTACAATTAGCATTGAATGGAAGTACGATAGTAGCGATAACTCAGTAACAGTCCCAGATTTTCGCTTTGCAGATTACGATGGCTTAGAGAACACTGATCATCTGTTGACTGGGGTAACGAAGAGAGCTATCAATAAAGCAGTTTTTTTGAACACTGTACATGCTGCCAAAGAGCGTTTTATCCCATATAAAGAAATTAGATCAAATAGAAATGACCCAAATGGGTGAATAATAGGCTCAAATATCTACTAGGGCATAAGAAAGGAATTTATAGGCGTATCAAAAGAGGTGAGGGTCATCTTATGAATCATTATATTGACATTAAGAGAGATTAAAAAGGGGATAAGAAAAGCTAAAAGGGACTATGAAATTAAAGTTGCTAGGGATTCTAAAACTAACCCAAAAAGTTTTTTCCAGGTCTATAGAACAAAAGTTAGAGATAAGATAGGTCCCCTTAAAAATAACTATGGGCACCTTACTGACAAAGAGAATGAAATGTGCTTGATTTTAAATAATTATTTTCTCTCAGTTTTTACACAGGAAGACACTAACAATATTCCAATAATTAATTTTACAGTGGGCTAGAAGAAGATAAATTATGTAACATCACAGTCACTAGTGAGATGGTTTGTGAAGCAGATAGACAGACTGAAGCAAAATAAGTCACCGGGTCCTGATGAGGTTTTTTCAAGGGTTCTTAAGGAATGCAAAATGGAACTCTGTGAACCATTAACTAATATTTTTAATTTATCTCTTCAAACAGGTGTAGTGTCTGATATGTGGAAGATGGCTAATGTAACTCTATTTTTAAAACAGGGACAAGTCGTTACCGTCAAATTACCGCCCAATAAGCCTGACCTCAATTGTAGGCAAATTACTAGAGTCAATTATGGCTGAGATTATAAGAAGCCATCTCGATAAGCATAGCTTGATTAATGATACTCAGCATGGATTCACAAGAGGCCGGTCTTGTCTAACTAAATTTATTAACTTTCTTCAGTAAAGCTTTTGAGGCTGTTGACCACAATAAAGAATTTGATATTATTTACTTAGATTTTAGTAAGGCTTTTGATAGAGTTCCGCACCATAGACTGTTAAAGAAAGTGGCAGCTCATGGCATTGGGGGAAAAGTGCTCTCGTGGATCGAGTCATGGCTCACTGACAGGAAGCAGAGTGTGTCCAAAAATGGGGTTAAATCCGAGTGGGGATCTGTAACAAGTGGCGTTCCACAGGGATCAGTCTTGGGCCCGTTGTTGTTTATAATATATATCAATGATCTTGATGAGGGAATTACTAGTGATATGAGCAAATTCGCCCATGATACAAAGATAGGTAGGATAATTGATTCAAACGTAGATGTTATGGAACTTCAGGAGGATTTAAACAAACTCTATTCTTGGTCAGAAAAGTGGCAGATGCAGTTCAATGTAGATAAATGCAAGGTTCTGAAGCTTGGAAGTGCCCATAACCCTAGTACTTGTAAGTTAAATGATGTAGAACTTAGCCATACAGATTGCGAAAAGGACTTGGGGGTTATGGTGAGCAGCAACCTTAAACCAAGATAGCAATGCCTAAGCGTACGTAGTAAGGCAAATAGATTACTGGGATTTATATCAAGAAGTGTAAGCAACAGAAGTCCAGAGGTCATACTGCAGCTTTATACATCATTAGTAAGGCCTCAGCTAGATTATGCAGCTCGGTTCTGGTCTCCGTATTACAAAATGGACATAAATTCGTTAGAAAACATTCATCGTAGGATGACTAAATTAATACATAGCATTAGAAATCTTCCTTATGAAGAAAGATTGAAGACTCTTAAGTTACATTCACTTGTTAGACGAAGAATGAGGGGAGACCTGATCGAAGTGTATAAGTGGAAGATAGGTATTAATAAAGAGGATATTAATAAGGTCTTGAGGATGTCTCTCCACGAGAGAACCCGCAGTAATGGATTTAAATTAGATAAGTTTAGATTTAGAAAGGACATAGGAAAGTATTGGTTTGGAAATAGGGTAGTTGATGAGTGGAACAGTCTACCTAGTTGGGTTATTGAGGCTGGGACTTTGGGTAGTTTCAAATCTAGGTTGGATAAGTACATGAGTGTGAGGGGTTGGATTTGAGTGGGACTTTCACATCAGAGCTTATTTCTTGGGTGGCATTGAAAATTGGGTTGGTCAAATGTTTTGTTAGTGGGATGAATTGTAAAGGACCTGCCTAGTATGGGCCAGCAGGCCTCCTGCAGTGTTCCTCCTTTCTTATGTTCTTATGTAGAGAACAGAGCAAGACGTCTCATCTATCGCCTGGACCCATCCTGGATAGATCTGTCATTTCAGCAGAGCCTTCAACATAGGAGGGATGTGGGTGGCCTTACCATTATGTACAAGGCCAATATTGTCAAAATACCACACTTGGATCCACTTCGAGGACAGCGTGAAACAAGCTTTTATGCCACAAGACGGGCAGAAAGCAGCAACTTCACTCTGGCTGTACCCTTCTCCAGAACTTCACTCCATCTGAGATCCTATATACCCAGTATTACTCGAGTATGGAACACATTCGTACAGCATAATGATGTCAACGAGATAAAGTCAGTTAATCAAATGAAAATGCTGGCCCACAGATGGCTCCAAGTTCATCCTGTTCCCTACTTGTATGTCTCATAACAATAAAAATGCTTTCAAATGAGCTTATGTAGGTAACAGCTCTTAGCTTGCCAATAAAGTTAGGAATCCTTAACCTGTAAATAGCTTGTCAATAAAGCTAGGGATCCTTAACCTTGTCGAACCCTGTGTAAAGAGAGAGAGAGAGAGAGAGAGAGAGAGAGAGAGAGAGAGAGAGAGAGAGAGAGAGAGAGAGAGAGAGAGAGAGAGAACGAGAGAGAATTTCTTCCCGTTTAACACCAACAAAATAATCTCACGAACCCCTCACCCGTACACGTTCCTCCTTTTACCATGTGCATAGGACAACACTGAGCAGACGAGCCACTAAACGGTACAACCACAATTAGCAATCTGATAATGTCCTCCAGATAAATCTCCGAAAATAGTCGGCACTCACTAACAATATAATAGCCTACCTCACCCTTAAATCACACTCGCCCAAACAACACCCTTCTCTCGTATCTACAGCACTTGCTAGCCCTGAAGTACAATTTGGTGCTGACTCCCACTCTCCTGTACCATCATTCGTCGAGAAAAACATCCCATACGACCAAAGTACAAACTCAAGTACATACCTGGGGATCAACTTGATACCCTTCATTATTATCTCAGCACCTTCCTTCCCTTCTTCACAACCACTAGCCGCACATCTTGTAGATGCTGTGCTAACTCTGCAAATTGGTATGACTACAGATGCAATATTTCCCTGAGAATATTTATTAAGGAGATGGAAAGGAGGACGAGAGAAGGGTGGAAGGATGGACAATTAGCACTTCTGAAAAAAATTATTTAAGATTTAGAGAAATACTGATTACAATCTCTGATTAATTTTCAGATTATGTAGCTTGATCAGTTGTTACACAAGGCCTCAAGGTAGTTGTTGCAGTAATATACAACCTACCACCACATAACGAATGACTTAAGCTTAAGCAGGAATATTATTAATGGAAGCGAGAGAAACTAAAGGCAACAGGGATTTTACCTGGTGTGTGTGAAGCAATGTATACAAAGGATATATATATATATATATAAATAATATATATATAATATATAATATATATATATATATAAATATATATATATATTCGCTTATGTGTCTTATCTACCAACCTGTCGATATTGTATACCATTTGATATTCATATATAAAAATTATATATATATATATATATATATATATATATATATATAATATATATATATATATATATATAAAATGTAATCTCAGGCCGAAGGAGACTCGAACCTACGAACTTTGGAACAAGGTACGCAGTGCTCTACCCTCTACCACCGTGCCACACTGTCAATACCTTGGCGCCCAGCTAACGCTAGACGTTTTCTTCCAAGGCAGACAGCCTTCAGGTAGGTGGCTTTCAGCTTTTGATCTCATTCCAGTATGGACCAGTGTGGTACGGTGGTACGCAGTGTGGAACGGTGGTAGAGCACTGCGTACCTTGTTCCAAGGTTCGAGTCTCCTTCGACCTGAGATTAGTGTTTGTGAAAATTTCGCCTGTTCTGCGAATTCTAAACATCGTAAAAATCTCTCGTCGGTCGATTCATGCAGCAGATGAGATCAAAAGCTGAAAGCCACCTGCCTGAAAGCTGGCTGCCTTGGGCGAAAACATCCAGCGTTAGCTGAACGCCAAGGTACTAGACCAGTGTGGTACGGTGGTAGAGCACTGCATACCTTGTTCCAAGGTTCGTAGTTTCGAAAAACGAACGAACGTTAAGGAAAATACTGAATCAATAACTAATCTTTGTTTTCATCTCCAGTGAAGCAGTCATTAATCTTGAATCTAAGAGGAATACCTAATTACTCTGTGAATTGCATCTCTCAAGTCAAAAGTTGAAATTTCTTAGAAGCAGTGATCAATAGTAACAGCATCCAAGGCAATAAATTAGATTATGAAACGCCTTTAGAGACAAGCTATCGCCGTGTTAATGTTCAGCTACCTGATGCAAGTGGAATTGAAGGAAAGAGATGCTGGAACATCAAAAATATTGATGTGCAGGAATGGTGATTAAGATGACACACTTTCTGGCTCAAGTTCAATGAATAAATCCAGGGAACGACTGATTAAGAAAATAACTGATTATAAAAACAGAAAGACAGAAGCAACAAAAAAGACTTCGGCAACCTGCATGAAGTCAGAAAGATACCAGGAGAACCCAAGACTATAAACGCTTGGAAAAAAAATAGGATAACCCAAAGGCAGAGAACAGGGAAACTAACAGAGAGGCAAAACAAATAATCCAGATTAAGATGGCAGCTGAAAAAACAGTTTGAAAATGCGTGACAGCTAAAGCAAAAGCAATGAAAATGACAAAAGATCACGTGATAACATTAAAGAAAGTAGGTACATTAACAGGAAATAAAGAGATATGTAATGAGTACAGAAAAAAAGGCTCCATATTGATTTATAAATAAACAAGTAATAAGTGACACAGATGGAAAGGCGGCTACATCTGATTTATTAAACATCGATACAACTAATAAGAAAATGAGGGAACTTCTCAAGAAACTTGATCGAAGAAAAGTTGCAGAACTTGATAAAACATCAATAAGGACACAAACGGAAGGAGTGAAAATAACTTGCAACTCACTCACTGGTAAAGTGCTAGATGAGTGTAAGGAATAATAGAAGTGTTTCACTCGTACGAGGCTCCGAGTTGGTACTTCCGTAGTTGTTACTCTCTTGCTTGTATATTATGTCTGTAGTAAACGATAACTGTAGTAAATATCTGTAATAAACGATAACTGTAGTAAACGATAACTGTAGTAAATATCTGTAGTAAATGATATCTGTAGTAAACGATAACTGTAGTAAACGATAACTGTAGTAAATATCTGTAGTAAATGATAACTGTAGTAAACGATAACTGTAGTAAACGATAACTGTAGTAAACGATAACTGTAGTAAACGATAACTGTAGTAAACGATAACTGTAGTAAATGGTAACTGTAGTAAATATCTGTAGTAAACGATAACTGTAGTAAATATCTGTAGTAAATTGTAACTATAGTAAATGGTAACTGTAGTAAATGGTAACTGTAGTAAATGGTAACTGTAGTAAATGGTAACTGTAGTAAATGGTAACTGTAGTAAACGGTAACTGTAGTAAACGGTAACTGTAGTAAATGGTAACTGTAGTAAATGGTAACTGTAGTAAATGGTAACTGTAGTAAATGGTAACTGTAGTAAACGGTAACTGTAGTAAACGGTAACTGTAGTAAACGGTAACTGTAGTAAACGGTAACTGTAGTAAACGGTAACTGCTGTAAACGGTAACTGTAGTAAACGGTAACTGTAGTAAACGATAACTGTAGTAAACGTTAACTGTAGTAAACGGTAACTGTAGTAAACGATAACTGTAGTAAACGATAACTGTAGTAAATGATAACTGTAGTAAATATCTGTAGTAAACGATAACTGTAGTAAATGATAACTGTAGTAAATGATAACTGTAGTAAATGATAACTGTAGTAAACGATAACTGTAGTAAATGATAACTGTAGTAAACGATAACTGTAGTAAACGATAACTGTAGTAAATATCTGTAGTAAACGATAACTGTAGTAAACGATAACTGTAGTAAACGATAACTGTAGTAAACGATAACTGTAGTAAATATCTGTAGTAAACGATAACTGTAGTAAACGATAACTGTAGTAAACGATAACTGTAGTAAACGATAACTGTAGTAAACGATAACTGTAGTAAACATTAACTGTAGTAAACATTAACTGTAGTAAACGTTAACTGTAGTAAACGAGCACTGTAGTAAACGATAACAGTAGTAAACGTTAACTGTAGTAAACGTTAACTGTAGTAAACGAGAACTGCAGTAAACGCAAGAATCCTTGTATTACACGAGTGTCCTTAACATTTAAAAGACGAGTATCCTTAAATATTACTGGAAAATATCTAACACCAGCATGGATTCAGAAATGGAAGGTCATGTTAACTAACCTCCTCGAGATGCATGATCGACTAAAAGAAATCAGGCAGAAGGGATGGGTGGACTGCATATTCCTACACTACCAGAAGGCTGTTGATGTTCTTAGGTAAGACACATATGCAACAGTTAGGTATCTTTATTTCGATACGTTTCGCCTATACAGTAGGCTTCTTCAGTCGAGTACGGAAAAGTTGATAGAAGCAGAAGAGACTTGAAGACGATGTAATCAGTCCATCACCCTTGAAGTTCTGAGGTGGTCAGTCCCTCAGTCTGGAGAAGAGTATTGTTCCATAGTATTGTTTCAGACTATGGAACAATACTCTTCTCCAGACTGAGGGACTGACCACCTCAAAACTTCAAGGGTGATGGACTGATTACATCGTCTTCAAGTCTCTTCTGCTTCTATCAACTTTTCTGTACTCGACTGAAGAAGCCTACTGTGTAGGCGAAACGTTTCGAAATAAAGGTACCTAACTGTTGCATATGTGTCTTACCTAACAACCTGTCGGTATTTTATACCATCTTATTGTTCAAGGCTGTTGATACTGTGCCGCATAGAATGGTACTTAGCAAGTAGAGAAGCCAACTGGGATGAAAGGAAAGGAGTTAGCATAGAAGAGGGAAGTGTACATATTTGAGTTTCAATCAACAATGACTATTGTTAAGCGTCATAGAGCTTCTGGTGTATATAAATGATCTGATTTCAGGAATTATCTTTCATATATCCTTGTTTGCAGAAGCCAAACTAATGAGAAAAATAAATGCTTCAAAGAGGTTTGCAGGAAGATCTGGAGAGATTATAGCAATGATCGAATAATTAATTCCCGAATCTACTCCTTGCAAAAGAAAAGTTATGAAGCTGGAAGAAGGGGAAAAAAAGACCAGAAATGGAGTACCACCTGAGAGAGGGAAAAGCTCAGAGAAAGATAAAAAGAAAAATGACCTGGAGGCAGCCATTATCCCGTCTCCTGGGGCACATATAAACGGAATAGCAACAACATAGACCAAGATTCTCAACACGAGGAGCTTTCATGAACCTAGACAAAGTAAAAAGACACAAGTGCAACTAATGTGACATTTTATTGTCGCAACGTTTCGCTCTCCAGGAGCTTTGTCAAGCACTGATCGCTGTTTCGAATACAATTAAACAAAACAACGGCAGCTTCACCATCTCCGAAGTCTTAGCAAGAATCCTCCTGAAAACAGTAAACCCTGCCATCACATAGTCTCTCCTGTTATACTACACAAAGCACATTACAGAGAGTGAACACTGAAACAACCTGCCTCTATCCAGTCTATATTTGTCCAACCTATTTTTATGTTACCCAAGTAATAGCTTTTATATCATTTTACTCATGAGCGAATTAATTGCTCTACCATACTGTCACTACTACTACTTCTACTGCTACTACTACTACCACCACTAGTGAACATCGAAATGTTACCTCATTAGTATTGCACCTCACTCTGAGCCTTTATATACCCTCTGTGTCCATATACTGTTTGTATCGGCTTGACAAAGCTCCAGGAGAGCGAAACGTTGCCACAATAAAATGCCACATTAGTTGCACTTGTGTCCTTTTACTTTACATATTGTCGGTAATTCTACCAACATTATTAAAACCTAGACGAAGTTTACTTTAAAACGCACTACATTACATATGCAAGCTTCATTATTAAATACGCAGAGATGGCGAGAAACCCACATGCAGTGAGCCAAAAAATAAATCTTGAGAAAGCGAGAAGAGCACTAGCCCTGGTAGCTGAGGTAAGGATAATAGCTGCCAGACGTGCTAGCACTAGTCTTCATCTCACTAGGAAATGAAGAACAAGAGGAGATATAATCAATATTCAAAAAATTAAGAAGTACAGACATGACAAAGCTAATCTTTTTGGTGGATATACAACAAGAATATATAAATAAATCGCACTTAAGAAACTGATACTTCTGAAGACGTTTCTGTCCGACTTGGCTCCCTTCCCTTCGCGCTTCTGTGTGACTACTTAATGGTTCAAGCCTGTGTATTGTTCAAGTCACGTAATTGTGATTCTTTTATCCTTTATAAAACCAAAATAACTTGGCATGGTTGAAAATTATTCACCAATTTACATAAATAATGGTCAGTGTCTTTATAAGTGGGATATGTCGTGACAGTGGTAACCAACTCTATATACAGGTAACTCTATATACCAAGTAACACTTGAAGTCTCACCATCCCCAGGCAACACTAGCAGTCTCACCATCACCAGGTAACACTAACAGTCTCACCATCACCAGGTAACTAACAGTCTCACCATCACCAGGTAACACTAACAGTCTCACCATCACCTGGTAACACTAGCAGTCTCACCATCACCAGGTAACACTAGCAGTCTCACCATCACCAGGTAACACTAACAGTCTCACCATCACCAGGTAACTAACAGTCTCACCATCACCAGGTAACACTAGCAGTCTCACCATCACCAGGTAACACTAGCAGTCTCACCATCACCAGGTAACACTAGCAGTCTCACCATCACCAGGTAACACTAACAGTCTCACCATCACCAGGCAACACTAGCAGTCTCACCATCACCAGGTAACACTAGCAGTCTCACCATCACCAGGTAACACTAGCAGTCTCACCATCACCAGGTAACACTAGCAGTCTCACCATCACCAGGTAACACTAGCAGTCTCACCATCACCAGGTAACACTAACAGTCTCACCATCACCAGGCAACACTAGCAGTCTCACCATCACCAGGTAACACTAGCAGTCTCACCATCCCCAGGCAACACTAGCAGTCTCACCATCACCAGGCAACACTAGCAGTCTCACCATCACCAGGTAACACTAGCAGTCTCACCATCACCAGGTAACACTAAGTCTCACCATCACCAGGCAACACTAGCAGTCTCACCATCACCAGGTAACACTAGCAGTCTCACCATCACCACGTAACACTAACAGTCTCACCATCACCAGGCAACACTAGCAGTCTCACCATCACCAGGTAACACTAGCAGTCTCACCATCACCAGGTAACACTAGCAGTCTCACCATCACCAGGTAACACTAACAGTCTCACCATCACCAGGCAACACTAGCAGTCTCACCATCACCAGGTAACACTAGCAGTCTCACCATCCCCAGGCAACACTAGCAGTCTCACCATCACCAGGCAACACTAACAGTCTCACCATCACCAGGCAACACTAACAGTCTCACCATCACCAGGTAACACTAGCAGTCTCACCATCACCAGGCAACACTAGCAGTCTCACCATCACCAGGTAACACTAACAGTCTCACCATCACCAGGCAACACCAACAACCTCACCATCACCAGGCAACACCAACAACCTCACCATCACCAGGCAACACCAACAACCTCACCATCACCTTGATACGTTGACTGTGTGGAACCAGAGGAATGGATATTAAAAAATGGGAGAAAGCAGAAGAGAAAAGAAAGCTGGAGGCAACACTTCAATAAAATAATAGTTGGTTGGAAGGCGAAAATAAATAAACTGTGGATAAAAAAAAATCAATATTCCCTGCGAGGAAAGAGTGAAGATGTGTAAAAAAAAAGGGGGGAGAAAGAGTTGAATAGGAGAAGAGGATAACTATCTGAAAAAACATATAAAAGAATGGAAGAGAAATTAAAAATGCTAAAGGAGACTATTGAGAAAATATAGGGAAAGTTAAAGCTGACATAATGAAGGGGAAAAAACAGGAGCAGAATAATAAGGGATAAAAGAGAAAAATAATTTGCAGAGATGCTCCCAGAAGATGAGGAGACACAGGCAGTAACAAGGGAGAGAAGAACTGGTGATCTGGAGAGGACACTGAAGGAGCGAAATAGGGAAGTCACTGATGATTTATGGGCTAGAAGAGCCTGATAATATGTCAGGAGGAAAGAGATAGGAGGAGGAATACGATTTTATAAAAGTCATTGAGTGTAAAGGAGGAGAGAAAGAATTAAAGCTGACGAAATGTGTTTAGAGGTTCTGGAAATACTGGGAAAACGACATATAATCAAACTAACCTTTAGTCTCTACTTGCTCGACAAAAGAATCGTGAGGCAGAATGAGTTGAGTACGAGAGATCACAATATATACTTACTGATATGAGATGGAAAAGAACAGGGAACAGGTAACTGAGCACGCAGAATGTCAGGTATTTAGAAGCGAAACAAAGAGATGGAAGAATTTGGCAAGAGAAGGGAACAACAAGCCAGAATACATCTCCCAAGGTTCATCCTTGGGAGATGAAAGGAAAGACAAGGTCGACACCAACTTCTTCAAAACTTACAAAAGCCCTATTCTTTTTTCTTTTCTCCCGCCTTTCTGTTGATATAACCCTGATTTCTCACAATGTAACAGTGTACGCACTGTCCTCGTCTCTATCTTTTCCGTTCTCACAGATAAGCAACGCTCACAAAACCTGGACACCACAAACCAGAGAATATTATAAACTCAGAATACGTCACACTAAGAGATGAATTATTAAATAGAGAGATATGAATCGAAGAGCGGATAGCAGAGACAACTTCAGGTGCCACAGCTATCCCAGAAGGAAAAAAATAACTAAAATATCAAAAACCATATTCCCAGCAGGGTATCGAATGCCGAGGAAATAGAGGATGAGGGAAGAATTACACTGCTAGTAAGATACCAGTGGAAATTTGAAAGATGAGTAACAGAATTAAGTCAAATAATAGTAGAATAGGTACAGTTATGACTCGGGGATTCAAAGTAGTAGCAATAGTGATGTACAACGCAGCACCAAATAGCAGAAGACCAAAACAGGGAAATTAAAATAACAAAACACCATGAGTCATTCACAGCATAATATACGACCTATTTTAGGCCGCACTTGGAGAATGAGAGAGTATTTAATAGAGTGGACAGGGATAGACACGAGGCTAGGAGTAAAACCGGCAAGTGGCAAGCTTAGAGCCAGGAGCTTAGATTCGACCCCTGCAATCACATAGGTGAAGGAACACCCCCTTCCCCCCCCCACACACACACACAAAGGAAAATCATAGAAGAAATAATCAGGAGAGCTTTAAAAGAAAGAGGAACTAGAAGAACTTTGGAGGAAAGACTAGGAGAACCTTGGAGGAAACAAGAACCAAGAGAGCCTTGGAGGAAAACATAATCAGAAGGATCATGGATGAATAAAGAACCTGGCGATCCTTAGAGGAAATAAGAACCAGGAGGATCATTAAGTGCTAAAGAACCAAGAACAAAGAAGATCTTGTAGGAAGGAATAATCAAGAAGACCTTACAGGAAAACAAATAATCTGGACGAAAAAGTAAGAACCAGAATCATTTTGGAGGAAGAAAACGAGGAAAACCTTGAAGAAAAGTGAGGTTCAAAAAAGAATTAAATACGAGGAGGAAAACAAGGACGCAGGAGGACCTTGGAAGACAGTCCCAGTGTACCTGGATTTTTACCTGGAGAGAGTTCCGGGGGTCAACGCCCCCGCGGCCCGGTCTGTGACCAGGCCTCCTTAGGTCAGTGTCCCAGGATGCGACCCACACCAGTCGACTAACACCCAGGTACCCATTTTACTGATGGGGAACATAGACAACAGGTGGGAAGAAACACGCCCAATGTTTCTACTCTGGCTGGGAATCGAACCCAGGCCCTCGCCGTGTGAAGCGAGAGCGTTAACCACCAGGCCACTAGAGCCTGATGAGACGTACAAGATAATGAGAGAAATTGAAATTTGAGAAAAATGAGTACGGAAGAACACATGAAGCTTAAAAACACAAATGAAAAACAGGAAGACTAAGCTTGGGGTGGAAAGATAATGTAACTAAGCTGGAGGTCCTATAGCCTATACACAAGTGTATATATAAGAAAGTTCAAGAGGATGCATGTATTATAATAATCTACTGTTTAACGGCAATGGAGCGGAGCCCAAGAGCTGTAGCTCGTCCTCCCGTCATGAACGTATACAGAGAGGGAGATCAAGGAATCAAGTTACCACAAGAACTCCATTCGCTTGCAAGAAACAGTCACTGCAACAGATGTCAACATTTCTCGCCCAAGATTGCAAGTTTTCCCAAAGGAACCAGTAGAACGACAGCTGCATGACAGCTGCTGACACTCGGTATTTTCGGTACATCACAAATCCACTGATATTCAAGGCTGTATACCCTGAGAGGCGTGTATCTCACGGTGTGTATACTTGGAGAGCTTACTTAATCTCTCCTTTAAGAACTAAAGCATTCTTGATTAATGGCGCACGGGTTACAAGTAGCCTTAATGGCTCTCGTGTAACCCACAGGTTTTAAACCCGATAGCAACCATCCACTGGCATTTTAGTAAATAAGGGAAACGGATGGCAGTAGATAACCAACCTTCAGCTATCCACGACAATGACAAAACTGTATTTTCAGCACGACTTTGGCCGGAATAATTCAACATTAAGCACACACAACACAGGTAAGCAAACAACTACAAACTAATAACAGGACGGAATGGGCAGTTTAATAAAGTCTGTGTCTCCCACTGGGGATATTAGTGTGATGAATGGATTACAACGAGTATAGCAGTGAGGCAAAACAAACACATTCACAGGCGGGGAGGGATACGTCATCCCTTCACCATGCTTCCTATGGTATCCCCCTCACGTTGTCAATGCTCGTGGAAATTAAATCTGGATTAAAGTGAAGCTTCTTCAAGTAGATTTTTATTAAAGATAAAAGAAAGCTTAGTAAATATAGTTAAAAGGGAAATTATTATTATTATATTCATTGGATCATACTGCAGCTTTGCGTTGGATATATAAACGTCAAGAGTTATATATATCCCTATTTTATGGAATATACTTGTATGGTGGTGAAAAAAATTACGTGCAGCCTTAGTGACCCTCGTGTAGTCGATAGGCTTGAAACCCCCATTTGCTAACCACCACCTTGGAAATAATAGGTAAGCAGGTTTGATTCAGGGAATGAAAGGGATAGCTCCAATTCATTAGCTAAAGAGAGCCAAAACAAGATGAGACTATCTTTTGCGATCTCTCCTGTGAGTGAAAAAGATTCCGCCAGCGGGAGCGCTGACCCCCGGAACTCTCTCCAGGTATACTTCAGGTATACCTAAGACTCTATACTTCCCATTTCTCTGGCGCTCTGTGACACCTTGAGAGTTTGGCTCAGGAATTCTCTGATCTGGAGTAGGTGTCTAACACTAGGTACCTACTGATGAATAACACATGTGCAGCACCTGTGTGATTTTATTGATGAATAGAAATTAATTATGTGAAATGAATTTAGTGAATGTAAACCGTACGATAACACCTTTGAGTTCTGACGTACGAAGACAGAGTCGTTGAAAGTGCGCGGTGGATCACAAGATGTAGTATCAAGAACAAGAGGAGAAAGAAAAGAAGGAAAAAAAAATGCCAATCACTCGTGTATTCCGTCTACGAAGTCAAAAACTTAAAGAAATATTTCCACAACTCAGTGATCTCGCTGTAGCATTCGAGAACCATGACTTATGCTTGAACAAAAGTGCTTCATACCCCCTTTTTTTTAGCTTTTACTTATAACTCTTTTCATTCCATCTACTCCTTCCCTTTTCCCTCCTCTCTTTTGCTCTACACCTCATCTTTCATGAATCCATCTGCCGACATATCCACCCCAAAGTACCTAAATACATACACGTCAACATTACAGCCTCCAAGTTAGCGCTCAATGTTTAAGAATATGAGGAAGAACACTGCAGGAGGCCCATACTAGGAACGTCTCTCACTAACCCAAATCCACTAACAAAAATATTTACCCAACTAGCCGGAGATGGACAGTTTTTCACTTAAATGACAAAAGACTCTCGAAGAAGTTACCACCAGAAGTTTTATGCTCTTGTTACTACTTCTAATATTACTCAAACTCTGATTCCAGCAGACTTACGTTTTGTGTGTGTGTGTGTGTGTGTGTGTGTGTGTGTGTGTGTGTGTGTGTGTTTGTCCTAGCAGGTAACTTGCCTACTTTTTGTAGTTCTCAGTCCTAGCAGCTGACTGTTCACCTACATTCTGTAGTTCTCAGTCCTAGCAGCTGACTGTTCACCTACATTCTATAGTTCTCAGTCCTAGCAGCTGACTGTTCACCTACATTCTGTAGTTCTCAGTCCTAGCAGCTGACTGTTCACCTACATTCTGTAGTTCTCAGTCCTAGCAGCTGACTGTTCACCTACATTCTGTAGTTCTCAGTCCTAGCAGCTGACTGTTCACCTACATTCTGTAGTTCTCAGTCCTAGCAGCTGACTGTTCACCTACATTCTGTAGTTCTCAGTCCTAGCAGCTGACTGTTCACCTACATTCTGTAGTTCTCAGTCCTAGCAGCTGACTGTTCACATAAACAGATCTCAGACCTATCAAATAATATTCATTAATGGTGTTCACAATCATGGCACAAAACACTCACTAGGTTTCACTGCTCCTAGCTATGGCAGGAAACATTCACTGACGTTCAGGTAGTCTCAACCATAGTAGGAAACGTTCACTTGCGTTCTTGCGTTGGCAGTCTGAGGCAGGAAACGTTCACCATCGTCCAGAGAGGACACGTCGAAGTAATAAACTTGACATATTATAGTAATTCAGATCTTGTCTGGATAATTAAGATCCAATATGGCGAGTGATTTGTAGGGTTAATCCAGCACATCATAATTGAAGTGAGTGAAGAGGGGAGGAACGAGAGAGAGAGAGAGAGAGAGAGAGAGAGAGAGAGAGAATGAGCGATATGATTTACTTAACCGTATGTAATTAACACGCACACAAGCACGTGCGCGCACTCAAACACGTATGAGCTGTGATACGACCCCTGCAACCACAAATAGACGAGTACACACACACACACACACACACACACACACACACACACACACACGGTGTACGTTAGGCCCATATTGGAGTATGCGGCACCAGTTTGGAACCCACACCTAGCCAAGCACGTAAAGAAACTAGAGAAAGTGCAAAGGTTTGCAACAAGACTAGTCCCAGAGTTAAGAGGTATGTCCTACGAGGAGAGGTTAAAGGAAATCAACCTGACGACACTGGAGGACAGGAGATATAGGGGGGACATGATAACGACATACAAAATACTGAGAGGAATTGACAAGGTGGACAAAGACAGGATGTTCCAGAGATTGGACACAGTAACAAGGGGACACAGTTGGAAGTTGAAGACACAGATAAATCACAGGGATGTTAGGAAGTATTTCTTCAGCCACAGAGTAGTCAGTAAGTGGAATAGTTTGGGAAGCGATGTAGTGGAGGCAGGATCCATACATAGCTTTAAGCAGAGGTATGATAAAGCTCACGGTTCAGAGAGAGTGACCTAGTAGCGATCAGTGAAGAGGCGGGGCCAGGAACTCGGACTCGACCCCCGCAACCTCAACTAGGTGAGTACACACACACACACACACAACACACACACACACACACACACACTTGAACCACAAATGGGTGAGTACAAACAGGCGAGTACAAGCACATGCAGGGTTAAAGTCACAGTGATGAATGAGACACAATAATGGGAGGAAGTAACAAGTGGAGTCCAACAAGGATCAGTGTTAGGACCACTACTGTTCATGATATACGAGAACGATCTACCAGTGGGGACTGAGTTCGTTGTTTGTGTCTGCGGATAATGTAAAACCAACAAGAAGAATAAGAACAGGAGAGAGACAGTGATAAATTTAAGGGAGACCTCAGTAGACTACAGATGTGGTCAAATCTGTGGTTCGTGGAGTTCATCTCTAACAGAAGCAAACTCGTAAGAATTTGAAAAGGAGTAGGACGACCGGAAGCAGAGTACAGCATGAGAAGAAAGCTGTAAATATCAGAAAGTAAAAAGGACCTGGGGTAAACATATATATATATATATATATATATATATATATATATATATATATATATATATTATATTATATATATATATATATTATATATATTTTATATATATATAAACAGTATATATCAGGAATTACACTGATACCGTATAACACCAGCAACATATACGAGCATAAAAAACTTCGTAATAGCGTACTGGAATCTAAATAACGATTCCTTCAAAAATAATATACGGCCCTATTATGGAGCCCACACCTGGTCACCAGCCTGGTCACCAGCATGGTCATCAGCATGGTCACCAGCATGGTCACCAGCCTGGTCAACCGCCTGGCCATCCTAAGATTTGCAAACTTATTCCAGAGCTGAAAGGAAGGTCCTTTGTGGAGAGTTGATGACTAAAACTCACGTTTAACAGTTGGGTATACCTGTATACCTGGAGTATACCTGGAGAGGGTTTCGGGGGTCAACGCCCCCCGGCTCGGTCTGAGACCAGGCCTCGTGATGGATCAAGGTCTGACTAACCAGGCTGTTACTATTGGCCGCACGCAAACTGACGCATGAACCACAGCCCGGCTGGTCACCTATCTTAATTGTTAAAACGTTTCTCCTATACATTACACTTCAGTCAAAAAAGGGGAATGTATTGGAGGCAGCAGGAGCAGTGGCGAGGTATTGTATGTACCATATACAGCATACACTATGTATAGAGTTGCAGAAGCCGAATCTAGCAGCTTTGGTGAAGAGATCAACAAGGAAAGGCTAAATTATGACAAAAAAAATGCCTAAAATTATAAGAGCAGATGGGGACACTGAAATACGAGGGGCAATATCAAGGGGACGCAAGTGGAAGGTGAAGTCACAGATGAGCCATGGGACGTAAGGATGTAAATTGTGTCGGGGAGATTAGAAAGTGGAATGAAGGAAAACACAAAACTCAGTCTCAAGATGAGGTATGATAAGAACCAAGAGGCCAAAAATCAGTGATGCCGATCATAATTATCAAGAGGAGCTGAGTTACGACCACTCCTCAAAATATTTCAGTGAATTCGGTACTCACTTTCACACACACACACACACACACACACACCTAGATAGTGGGCACAATTAAGACTGGGTGATTAATAGTAGTAATTCTGGCGATATACAACCCGCCACCTAACAAAAGAGACCAAGACAGGTATAGGAAGACAACAACAAAAGCAATGGCTGACATTAAACAAAAGCAGAACTAAATCTCAGCTACTTATTATGGGTGATTTCACACACAAAATAGACAGAGTGAATAAGGACCCACGAGAAGACCCGGAAATATGGAAAGCTAAATTGATAGAAGTGCTTAGGGAATGCCTTGTGGATCAGCATATTAAGGAAACAACAAGAGAGAGAGAGAGAGAGGCACAAGCCAGCATGAAACGATCTACTGTTTACTGCAAAACAGAATATGAGAGCCCCCTGGGCACTAGTTTTCATGATGAAAATTAGACATATGTCCAACATCTGGGTATTTTTATTCTAAACGTTTCGCCATCCAGTGACTATCAATACAAATCCAAGCATATGATTGTAAGACAGAAGAAATATATACAAAAGATGAGGTAATCAGTCTCTCAACCTAGAAGTTGGTGTGAAGAGCACCGTAGTCCAAGATTCTGGAGCACAGGCAAGAAGACTGGCGCTTATATACTGGCGTCAGGTGGAAAGGAATGGGTAGGAAACTATTGCATAGTCACTGGTAAGCGGGATTCTCCAGTGGAAGTAGGTCATAGCCAAGAGATGGGTTAGTGGTAGTAGTAGAAGCAGCCGTGTAGAAGGTTATGTACATGTTCTCTCAACCAAGTATTCATACTGTACTAAGAACTTCGTGTGCCTTGTGGAATTAAATATAATGGGATGGATGACAAATGGAGAGGGTGAGAAATCTGCTTTTTAAAGAACGAAGATGCACAATACCCTGACAGAAACAATACACAAATAACCCACACAGTCAAAGTGTAACTTGCGAATGGTTCAAGACGGAACGAAACGTTGCATAAGTTTTTCTCTTTCCTATGTACGGGTTATTTGTGAATTACTTTTAGAAGATGGAACTACGAAGCACAGAGGATTCGTGAATGCAGTGCAATAGGAAAGGGAACTCAGTAGATAAAATGATAATAGTACCTAGCTAGCATTTGTCAATAGGCAGAGAACTTTATACCTAGAGAAAGAGGAAACAGTTAAAATACATCCCTTGGTTCACCCAAAGATGCAGGATGGCAATAGAGAAAATAATATAAGCATGGGAAAACTACAGAAAGAAACTAATGTAAAAGAGAGAGGAAAAGGGTTAAACGGGAAATTGAGGCTGACATATCACCGAAGATCAACAATCTTGTCTTACCAAGCAGTTGGTAAGACAATCACCTTTGTCGTCACGCTGCTCCTGTCATGATGTCATGACTGATAACTTGGTGCAGTTATCAGTGTCACCCTTATCAACATACTCATTCACTATGACAGATAACCTGAACTAATGGCCATATGGTGCTTGGTTGCCGCTCCTTCCATATAACTAAGACCTGCGTCAGGAAACACTTGTCCTGTTTCCTGACAAACCTTACCTAAGTTGCTTCCCCATTTAATACATCCGAGGTATTAAAACATTTGAGGTATTTAATACATCTGAGGAATTTAATTCATCTGAGGAATTTAATTCATCTGAGGAATTTAATTCATCTGAGGTATTGTTTAAGAAAGACTCGTAAACAAACACTAGGACATTTATTAGGAAACGTTTCGGCCCTGGGACCTTGATTAAGATCCAAGGACCGAAACGTTTTGTAATTGTCTTAATGTTTGCTTACTCGCCTATTTTAAACCAATTTGTCTGTATCTATTACAAAGATTTATACCATCTGAGGTGTTCTCTGAGGTTAATACATTCTTTCAACTTGGAAACTGATTATCCAGAGGATTCATCCGGAGGACACATCTAGGTGATACATCTAAACTATGGATGTGTCATTTCGTAAGTTCAGACTTGCCACTTCTTTTCCCCTTCCCAAATATTAAACACAGCAAGACAAATGTAACATGTAGGAATTCCCATTCTTAGAGACGTTTCGCCCACTAGGGGGCTTTACACAAATAACCCGCACATAAAAGAAAGAAGCTTACGACGACGTTTCGGTCCGACTTGGACCATTTACAAAGTCACACTAACCAGAAGTGGAGCACGACGGCTATATATAGGCAGGAATAGGTGGGTGGTACTGGTAGTAGTAGTAGTAGTAGTAGTAGTAGTAGTAGTAGAAGAGGTAGTAGTAGTGGTAGTAGTGGGGAATAAGGAGGACGAGCCAGTCAAATACAAAGGAAGGGGAGCACTGCAAGGGAGCTAGGTGCTTACAGAGGGAGAACAAGCGCACAGAGGTGGGTGAAGGGGGAAGTGGAGAAATAAATAAAGAAGGAACAGAAACACGAGACAGAAGAGAGAAAGACAACCCAGAGGAGAAAAAGGAAAGAGGAAAGGGTAAGATGGAGAAGAAAAAGAAAAAGAAAAAAATGAGGAATCAGGTTAAGTCACGGGTGTTCAGAAGTTTGGAGCATTTTACAATGTAGTGGGAGAGGAAGGCATCTACAGAGACGAAGCCACGACTAAGATTCATACAAGGAAAGTTGTGTATTAGAGAGGATTCAACTAGACGGCGACTGTTCGAGTTGGAAGTAGGGAAGACAGTTTTAGCTGAAAACCAGTCAATAGGATGGTTATGATCTCTGACGTGACAGAAAAGAGCATTGTTAGTGTCGGGAAGCCTAACACTATTTTTGTGCTCCCTAAGTCTGTCAGAAAGAGATCGACCAGTTTCTCCGAAGTATTGAAGAGGACAGGAGGAGGAAGAAACATCTGTAGAGGGAGGAGAGGTATGAACGAGATTAGTGCGAAGAGTGTTAGTCTGGCGGAAAGTAAGCTTGATGTCTAAGGGACGGAGAGAATTGTTGAGATTAGAAAGACCGGAAATGTAGGGAAGGCAGAGGATAGAAGAGTTCCCAGGAGTAGAGAGTTTGGGAGAGAAGAAATTACGTTTAGCACGTGAGAGGGCAGTGTCTATGAAATGGGAAGGGATGCTTAGTCTTGACGTTGAGTCCCTCTTCACCAATGTCCCTCTTGATGATGTCCTTGATTTCCTTAGAGAGAAGGCCCATGAAGGGTTTCTACATCTCCCTATACCTACTGATGTCTTTCTTGATCTTATCCGCCTCTGTGTTGATTCTAATTCCTTTTCCTTCCAAAGGAAATATTATTCTCAAACCTTCGGTGTCGCTATGGGCTCTCCTCTCTCTCCTGTCCTTGCTAATCTTTACATGGAATACTTCGAGACTGTTCTTCCTACCATCGATGTGTAACCTTCACTCTGGCTCCTCTATGTGGATGACATCTTTGCTCTGTGGCCTCATGACTCCAGTCTCTTCCAACCTTTTCTTGAAGCTCTTAATAATCTTGCCCCTTCCATTAAGTTTAAAGCTGAATGGGAATCTAATTCCTTGCTTCCTTTCCTTGATGTCCATGTCCACCGCTCAGATACAGGTTTTTTCTTTTCCATTTACCGAAAACCTATGCACAGTGGCATGTACATTCACTACTTTTCTTATCGTGCTCACCCTGTCAAGAAAAGTGTTATTATCTCCCTCTTTCTCATTGACCTCCGCATCTGTGATCCTTAGTTCCTTCAAACAGAAATTTTCGCTCCTCATAATTCGTTTTCCCGTCTTGGCTACCCTTCCCATTTCATAGACTCTGCCTTCTCACGTGCTAAACGTAATTTCTTCTCTCCCAAACTCTCTACTCTTGGGAACTCTTCTATCCTCTGCCTTCCCTACATTTCCGGTCTTTCTAATCTCAACAATTCTCTCCGTCCCTCAGACATCAAGCTTACTTTCCGCCAGACTAACACTCTTCGCACTAATCTCGTTCATACCTCTCCTTCCTCTACAGATGTTCCTGGTGTCTACTCTATTTCTTGCTCCTCCTGTCCTCTTCAATACTTTGGAGAAACTGGTCGATCTCTTTCTGACAGACTTAGGGAGCACAAAAATAGCGTTAGGATTGCCGACACTAACAATGCTCTTTTCTGTCACGTCAGAGATCATAGCCATCCTATTGACTGGTCTTCTGCTAAAACTGTCTTCCCTACTTCGAACTCGAACAGTCGCCGTCTGGTTGAATCCTCTCTAATACACAACTTTCCTTGTATGAATCTTAGTCGTGGTTTCGTCTCTGTATATGCCTTCCTCTCCCACTACATTGTAAAATGCTCCAAACTTCAGAACACCCGTGACTTAACCTGACTCCTCATTTTTTTCTTTTTCTTTTTCTTCTCCCTCTTCCCCTTTCCTCTTTCCTTTTTCTCCTCTGGGTTGTCTTTCTCTCTTCTGTCTCGTGTTTCTGATCTTCTTTATTTGTTTCTCCACTTACCCTTTCACCCACCTCTGTGCGCTTGTTCTCCCTCTGTGGGCACCTAGCTCCCTTGCAGTGTTCCCCTTCCTTTGTATTTGACTGGCTCGTCCTCCTTATTCCCCACTACTACTACTACCTCTTCTACTACTACTACTACTACCACCAGTACCACCCACCTCTTCCTGCCTATATATAGCCGTCGTGCTCCACTTCTGGTTAGTGTGACTTTGTAAATGGTCCAAGTCGGACCGAAACGTCGTCGTAAGCTTCTTTCTTTAATGTGCGGGTTATTTGTGTATCGTTCCAGCCAAAGTATTGTGCCTTTTTTTGTTATTTAGGGGGCTTTATCAATCTAACGATTGATAAAGGCCATGGGTGAAACGTCTCTCAAAGATACCTAGATTGTGCACATGCATCTCTTTCATTAACCTGTCAGTATCTTAGAAAATTTAATATGGTATTCAACAAATTTTAATATATATATATATATATATATATATATATATATATATATATATATATATATATATATATATATATATATATATATATATATAATGATTTTCAAGTTGAGAAAGTTGTATCAAGCAAGTCCATGGTCGACAGGAATATAACGCAATCTTGTTTCATAAAAAGCAGTTTTGACAATAATATGAATATTTCCTTTGGTTTATATAAATTAGATCCATTTATAATTAATAGAATTTGGGAAGAATTTAGTAATACATTGGACAAATAATAAATTTTAAAATTCTTAATTTTTGGGTAGATTAGTTTGTTTGTGGGTTGTGTGAAGGACCTGTCCAGTTGGGCCAGCGGGCCTGCTGCAGTTTTCTTTTTCTTATGAGTCGCGTGTCAGGCGTTGCTTTGTTGTGGGATGTGATAGTGAGGTGTGGTCTAGACCCTTTATATGCCTTCCTCTGTTGCATTACTTTTATTGTTCCTTGATAATATGAGTAGTCACCACTGTGAGTAGTCACAGTGGTTGTTTTGCATATATATATATATATATATATATATATATATATATATATATATATATATATATATATATATATATATATATATATATATATATATATATTTATTCCCGCCGAGCACAGGTGTATTTGTGGCATTGAAACAGCAGACCGATTCGGGAACCATGGTCTTGTGTGCCGTAAGTCCGAGGGAAAATTTGCAAGACGTGAGGAGGTTAATAACATTATCAAGAGGAGCCTCACAACAGCTGGATGCCCAGCAGTAAGGGAGCCACCCCAACTATGCATATCTGATGGCAGCCAGAAGCGTCCAGATGGTATCACCCTTCAAGCCTGGACAGATGGGAAGCAGGTGGTGTGGGACTATACATGTGCATCTACCTTGGCTGATACCTATCTCCAATACACCAGGGAGGAAGGAGGGGCAGCTGCCAGCTTCAGGGAGTTCCAAAAGTCTAGAAAATATGGAGAACTTGCCCATCATTATATGTTTGTTCCCAAGGACTCTGGTGGCCTGGTGGTTAACGCTCTCGCTTCACATGGTGAGGGCCTGGGTTCGATTCCCAGCCAGAGTAGAAACATTGGACGTGTTTCTTTCCACCTGTTGTCTATGTTCCCCATCAGTAAAATGGGTACCTGGGTGTTAGTCGACTGGTGTGGGTCGCATCCTGGGACACTGACCTAAGGAGGCCTGGTCACAGACCGGGCCGCGGGGGCGTTGACCCCCGGAACTCTCTCCAGAAACTCCAGATAGGCTCAGAGACCCTTGGCTCAAGGGGAAAGAGTGCATCTAAATTCCTTAAGGAGCTGGGAAAAAGACTCATCAGGGTAACTAGGGATCCCAGGGCAGCTAGTTTTCTGTTCCAGCGGCTCAGTGCGGCTGTTCAAAGGGGTAATGCCTGCTGTATTTTGGGCACACGCCCCAGCTCTGAGGAGCTGGATGAGATTGTCGCCTTATAATCGGTGATACACACGTAACAACATGTACCTTATATGCCACCTTTATATCAACAAAGTATCTCTTAAATCTTCTGTACAATATATATATATATATATATATATATATATATATATATATATATATATATATATATATATATATATATATCCTTTGTATACATTGCTTCACGCGTTAACACTTACCATTACCCCTTGAAAGTTATACCAGGAACGCTACACTCACAGTATCAGACACTGCAACATAACGGTATCTTGGTACTGATGATACCTTTAACAACTTAATTGCCTGACCACTAGTTACGAGTGAGGGGGTTAGATGTGAGAGGGACCTGGCTAGTTACGAGTGATTCATCTGAGGAATTTATTCATCTGAGGTATTGTTTAAGAGATCGAAAAACAAACACTAGGACATTTTTATTAGGAAACGTTTCGGCCCGGGGACCTTGATCCAAGGACCGAAACGTTTTGTAATTATGTCTTAATGTTTGCTTACTCGCCTATTTTAAACCAATTTGTCTGTATCTATTACAAAGATTTATACCATCTGAGGTGTTCTCTGAGGTTAATACATTCTTTCAACTTGGAAACTGATTATCCAGAGGATTCATCCGGAGGACACATCTAGGTGATACATCTAAACTATGGATGTGTCATTTCGTAAGTTCAGACTTGCCACTTCTTTTCCCCTTCCCAAATATTAAACACAGCAAGACAAATGTAACATGTAGGAATTCCCATTCTTAGAGACGTTTCGCCCACTAGGGGGCTTTACACAAATAACCCGCACATAAAAGAAAGAAGCTTACGACGACGTTTCGGTCCGACTTGGACCATTTACAAAGTCACACTAACCAGAAGTGGAGCACGACGGCTATATATAGGCAGGAATAGGTGGGTGGTACTGGTATTAGTAGTAGTAGTAGTAGTAGTAGTAGTAGAAGAGGTAGTAGTAGTAGTGGGGAATAAGGAGGACGAGCCAGTCAAATACAAAGGAAGGGGAGCACTGCAAGGGAGCTAGGTGCCCACAGAGGGAGAACAAGCGCACAGAGGTGGGTGAAGGGGGAAGTGGAGAAATAAATAAAGAAGGAACAGAAACACGAGACAGAAGAGAGAAAGACAACCCAGAGGAGAAAAAGGAAAGAGGAAAGGGGAAGAGGGAGAAGAAAAAGAAAAAAAAAAGGAAAAAATGAGGAGTCTGGTTAAGTCACGGGTGTTCTGAAGTTTGGAGCATTTTACAATGTAGTGGGAGAGGAAGGCATCTACAGAGACGAAGCCACGACTAAGATTCATACAAGGAAAGTTGTGTATTAGAGAGGATTCAACTAGACGGCGACTGTTCGAGTTCGAAGTAGGGAAGACAGTTTTAGCAGAAGACCAGTCAATAGGATGGTTATGATCTCTGACGTTACAGAAAAGAGCATTGTTAGTGTCGGCAAGCCTAACACTATTTTTGTGCAAGTCCATGGTCGACAGGAATATAACGCAATCTTGTTTCATAAAAAGCAGTTTTGACAATAATATGAATATTTCCTTTGGTTTATATAAATTAGATCCATTTATAATTAATAGAATTTGGGAAGAATTTAGTAATACATTGGACAAATAATAAATTTTAAAATTCTTAATTCTTGGGTAGATTAGTTTGTTTGTGGGTTGTGTGAAGGACCTGTCCAGTTGGGCCAGCGGGCCTGCTGCAGTTTTCTCTTTCTTATGAGTCGCGTGTCAGGTGTTGCTTTGTTGTGGGATGTGATAGTGAGGTGTGGTCTAGACCCTTTATATGCCTTCCTCTGTTGCATTACTTTTATTGTTCCTTGATAATGTGAGTAGTCACGAAAGTGCTTGGAATTTCTCTATTCTTTCACAGTGGTTGTTTTGCATATATATATATATATATATATATATATATATATATATATATATATATATATATATATATATATATATATATATATATCCTTTGTATACATTGCTTCACGCGTTAACACTTACCATTACCCCTTGAAAGTTATACCAGGAACGCCACACTCACAGTATCAGACACTGCAACATAACGGTATCTTGGTACTTAGGATACCTTCAACAACTTAATTGCCTGACCACTCGTTACGAGTGAGGGGGTTAGATGTGAGAGGGACCTGGCTAGTTACGAGTGAGGGGGTTAGATGTGAGAGGGACCTGGCTAGTTACGAGTGAGGGGGTTAGATGTGAGAGGGACCTGGCTAGTTACGAGTGAGGGGGTTAGATGTGAGAGGGACCTGGCTAGTTACGAGTGAGGGGGTTAGATGTGAGAGGGACCTGGCTAGTTACGAGTGAGGGGGTTAGATGTGAGAGGGACCTGGCTAGTTACGAGTGAGGGGGTTAGATGTGAGAGGGACCTGGCTAGTTACGAGTGAGGGGGTTAGATGTGAGAGGGACCTGGCTAGTTACGAGTGAGGGGTTAGATGTGAGAGGGACCTGGCTAGTTACGAGTGAGGGGGTTAGATGTGAGAGGGACCTGGCTAGTTACGAGTGAGGGGGTTAGATGTGAGAGGGACCTGGCTAGTTACGAGTGGAGGGGGTTAGATGTGAGAGGGACCTGGCTAGTTACGAGTGAGGGGGTTAGATGTGAGAGGGACCTGGCTAGTTACGAGTGAGGGGGTTAGATGTGAGAGGGACCTGGCTAGTTACGAGTGAGGGGTTAGATGTGAGAGGGACCTGGCTAGTTACGAGTGAGGGGTTAGATGTGAGAGGGACCTGGCTAGTTACGAGTGAGGGGGTTAGATGTGAGAGGGACCTGGCTAGTAGGTCTGCTACACTACCTGTTAAAGATTACATTCTAGTGGGCCCCGCCTCCTTTATGATTTTCTCCTCCTCAGTTTTATAGCACTCGTATATACACTATACACAAATAACCCGCACATAAAAGAGAGAAGCTTATAACGACGTTTCGGTCCCACTTGGACTATTGACAAAGTCACACTCGTATATAGGTGTTTATTCTGTTGTTTCACCTTCACACTGTTACGTACTATGGAGAAGAACTCTACTCCAGGCTGAGGGACTGACCACCTCAAACCTAAGTCTTCCAGGGTGACGAACTCTTTACATCGTCTACACGTATCCGTTTCTATTGCATCTGTATTCAACTGAAGAAACCTACTATGTAGCCGAAACCCTTCGGAATAAAATTACTTAACTGTTGCGCATCTCATCTCAACTTTGTTATTATCTGCCCTCATATTCACTATGAAATGTTAAAATATAAAGTAATTAGAATTTCCTAGTAAAATAATCGTGAAAGTGAAAGCAAAGTGCACATTAGTGAATACCTCGTGAAGGTGAAACACAAAATTATACCAAGAATAATAATAACATCTTTATTTACAAGTACATGTACAAGGTATACAGACCATAGCTGACATCAGTGACATACTGCTATATAGAAACCCGCTTGTTATGATGAGTATTTCCCGCAAATTAGGTCAGTTTTGTCCCAGGATGTGACCCACACCAGTCCACTAACACCCAGGATGTGACCCACACCAGTCCACTAACACCCAGGATGTGACCCACACCAGTCCACTAACACCCAGGATGTGACCCACACCAGTCCACTAACACCCAGGATGTGACCCACACCAGTCCACTAACACCCAGGATGTGACCCACACCAGTCCACTAACACCAGGATGTGACCCACACCAGTCCACTAACACCCAGGGTTTTGACCTACACCAGTCCACTAACACCCAGGATGTGACCCACACCAGTCCACTAACACCCAGGATGTGACCCACACCAGTCCACTAACACCCAGGATGTGACCCACACCAGTCCACTAACACCCAGGATGTGACCCACACCAGTCCACTAACACCCAGGATGTGACCTACACCAGTCCACTAACACCCAGGATGTGACCCACACCAGTCCGCTAACACCCAGGATGTGACCCACACCAGTCCACCAACACCCAGGTACCAATTTTACTGATGGGGAACATAAACAGGTGTAAAGAAAGACGCCCAATGTTTCTACCTTCACCAGGAATCGAACCTGGACCCTCGCCGTGTGAAGAGAGTTTCAGCCACCAGGCCACTAATTATAATTAGTACACTTACGATAATTATCGTAAGTGTACATTTTCCATACATGGGGAATGGATGTGTTGTAACGTCATGTAACGTTTAATTAGAATAAATCAAAACATGTTGAAAACGGGAAGAAAATAATTCATTGTATTAACATACAAGATTATACGTATACAGCATAATGCCATAAAAAAATATACCACTTAAGATCTTACAGTTTTCTTGAACTAAAAGAATTTTTATAGTATATTCAGCATTAGCATTATTATATTCAGCATTAATATTATCCTCAGCATTAATATTATCACATTAAGGATCATTCAACGTCTTGGCAATGAGATCAATTTGATCTCAGGTAAAGACATTCTCCAAAGGACATTATATACACTGCCATCAACTTTCTCACATTTTGAGTGGCAGTTTATCTACCAATACTCACCCAAACTGCCCAGAACTCACTATGTTGAGGTAACTGATCGAGTTTTTAAACTGTCAGTGGCTTTCCACTTTAATTCCCAATTACATGTTACTTCCATATGCATTTATGTATGTCCCCTTCACTCCCTCGCATAAATAATAGCATACTCATTAATAAAACTTAATGTATGCAGAGGGGGTCAATTAATTAAATACACTCCATTACACGCAAAAGGATATATGCACCGTAAGGAATATATTTCTCAATGTATATATGGTAAGAGTTTATTTTGGAGGGCAGGTGACATGGAGCCTTAATGACCCTCGTGTAGTCGATAAACTTAAAGCCTCATTAATCAACCTTGAACTTCGTTTGTTTTTCCCACAATATGTCCTCGGAGAAAAACTCTAACCACATCATAACTTTCATTCGGGGCAAAATAAAGACGTATATCAACTCACTAACGTTGCTGAGACGTACCATCATCCAACGCAACCTCTGGAACCGTCAAAGATATCCTTTCCTACATAGTACTGTACGTTAGTCACGTCGAACAGTGTTCCCGTCCTTGATGCACTGACATAATCCACCTCAGACACTGTCCATATCCAACTGATTCCCATTCTCGGTTGCTTTGCTAAGTCTGAAGCCTAATGACTACAACAGGGTTCACTAAGTCTGCAGTCACCTGTACTCAGTCATGGATACTATAATTCGTCATATAAGTATTAAAACAAACTCGAGGTGTATACTTACTAAACTATACATTACACCACGTATACATACAGTGTTGTTCTCAGTACTTAAGCATTAACTGAGATGGATTCATTAGATAATGTACAGTGTATCAGCCGTCAGCTTCGAGGCTTCACATAAGCTGAGCAACACATTCAGCCGACACTACAGTCTCCCTGGTCGACATTCCGAAACATTCAGACAACCACTAAATAAAAAAATACGAGTTTTTCACTGTGACACATCAAACATTAACCAGATTTGCCCTGATAGTTAATAAGCCGCCTATATATTCCACATATTTACGCAAATAGATTTTAGTTGTTGTTATTCAAGACAGAATAGAAGGAGACTGGTTGTCTCTATTTCGACCTCCGACTGAGATCCTCTTCAGTCTCCCAAACGAGGTTCCTGGATAACAGTGAGAGACATTGAGCCTTTCCAGCATAAATGCTTTCCTGAAGAAAGCATTTAATTGAACTTCTCACTGGAAGCCTTTTCTCACAACTTTCCTCTTCAGCTTTTAAAACTTTCACTCATGGGTTTGCTACCGGCTTTATTGGTAACTTCACACTATGTCTTTCATCAAGGAGGTGTCTTGATGCTGGTGAACGGCTTCTGATGAACGGAAGTGGGGCTATTCTTTCCGGAGTGAATTCTTCATTGTTTACCATTCTTCAGGGCCAGTACGATCCTAAGGAGTAAGCGCCTAGAATTAGCTTGGAAAATGCTGCCCTGTGATTTGAGTGTGTTCATGCTTGAAAGTGTGTGTGCGCGTTTGTACTCACCTATTTGTGGTTGAAGGGGTCGATACATAGCTCCTGGCCCCGCCTCTTCATTGGTCGCTACTAGGTCCTCTCCCTACGTTATGAGCTTTATCATACCTCGTCTTAAAACTGTGTATGGTTCCAGTCTCCACTACATCACTTGCCAGACAACTCTATGACTAAAGAACTACTTCCTAACATCCATTTGACTTATCTGAGTTCAACTTCCAATCGTGACCCCTTGTTTCTGTGTCCCATCTCTGGAACATCTTGTCTCTGTCCACTTTGTTAATTTCTTGCAGTATTTTGTATGTCGTTATCATGTCTCCCCTATCCCTCCTGTCCTCCAGTATCGTCAGGCCGATTTCCCTTAACCTCTCATCGTAGGACATTCCCTTAGCTCTGGAACTTTCCTTGATGCAAACCTTTGCACTTTCTCTAATTTTATGACGTGCCTGACCAGGTGTGTGTTCCAAACTGGTGCTGCATACTCCAGTATGTGCCTGACGCACATGATGTACAGTGTCTTGAATGAATCCTTACTAAAGTATCGGAACGGTATTCTCAGGTTTGCCAGGCACCCATATGCTGCAGCAGTTATCTAGTTGATGTTCGCCTCGGGAGATGTGCTCGGTATTATACCCACCCCAAGATCCTTTTCCTTGAGCGAGGTTTGCAGTCTTTGGCCACCTAGCCTATACTCTATCTGTGGCCTTCTTTGCCCTTCCCCGATCTTCACGACTTTACATCTGGCTGGGTTAAATTCTAGGAGCCAGTTGCTTGTCCAGCCTGTCCAGGTCTCTTTGTAGTTCTGCCTGATCTTCATCTGATTTAATTCTCCTCATTAGCTTCACATCATCTGCAAACAGGGACACTTCTAAGTCTATCCCTTCCGTCATATTATTCACATACTCCAAAAATAGCACTGGTCCTAGGACTGACCCCTGTGGAACCCAACTCGTCACAGGCGCCCACTTTAATATCTCCTCACGTACCATGGCTCGTTTTTTCCTCCCTGTCAGGTATTCTCTGTTCCATTTCAGTGCCCTTCCTGTTATATGTGCTTGATCATCTATTTTTTGCATTAATCTCTTGTGAGGAACTGTACCGAGTTCATTCTTGCCTTGCTTCCGTTACCTTGTCATAAAACTCCAGTAGGTTTGTGACACAGGATTTGCCTTCCCTGAATCCGTGCTGGTTGTCGTTTATAAGCTTGTGACTTTCTAGGTGCTCCACCACTCTCCTCCTGATAATCTTCTCCATGACTTTACGTACTATACACGTCAGTGACACTGGTCTATAGTTTAGTGCATCATGTCTGTCTCCTTTCTTGAAAATGTGTGTGTGTGTGTGTGTGTGTGTGTGTGTGTGTGTTTGAGGAGGATGGGTTCGAGTAAACGTACATTTATAAACAGGCTGTGGCAACTGAGCTGAGTGACCGAGAAAAAACACAATTCACTGTTGAAAGTAATCACACAAATCTTGGACAATAGAGTTTTGTTAATCCAGTTGGTCTCCTGACTGCATCCTAGCAGTTCCTCATGACACAGTGCCACTATTATCGCTACATCACTGTTGTAATTTCACAAGATAAGTAACTAGTGATCGCTGTATCGCCCTGACATTACCACACGACACAACACTATCTGTTGTATATCTCTGCTGCAGTTACACGTGGTGCATCAATAGTTTACATTGTTCTTCCTGAAATGGAGTGTGCCTGTAACAGGATCTGGGTGTTTCCACTGGCTGTATCCTGGCCAAACACAGCCGTGGCCTAGATGCACCCTGGCCGTGGCCTGCCCACACACACTGGCCATGGTCTGGACCAACAATGCCACCACTGTTTTGGTTGTTTCACAGAGTGCCCTGCTGTCTGTCACTGGCTGTTGACTGTTCCTTACTGGCCATTAACTGACCCCTGGGACTTCATGTATATTCTTCAGAAATACTGTATTGGCAGTGATCTTAAGCAGATACTGACTAGTCATCCTCCTGCAGAAGGATGAGAGGAACACATTAACGGCAGCAACAATCTCTCAATTTGTTGCTTGAAGACACAACTCTTCCACTGATTAAATAAACTTCGATAATGTAGTCATCATCATCAGGAATGCAATCGGGCTCTCCTATTAGCTGGAAAAAAGCATGGCCAACCTACCAATAATCGTCTCGTTAATAACAATAACATGGCTACAATACTGCCATACCTCACTTAATGTCTGCTTAAATACACTTTTAAAATGCTGTTATATATACATGATACAAAGTATTTTAGGAAGTGTTTCAAAACCTCCATTTATATATATATATATATATATTATATATATATATATATATATATATATATATATATATATATATATATATATATATATATATATATATATATATATACGAAACGGGAAAGTAACAGAAGATTGCTATGTGCTCATGACATAATTTTTCACTAAGTGTAAAATAACTCTGCTTTACGTGCTGGTAATTTACATTTATGACTTGTAGAGCAAGAGACTCACGTGTGATTATCTTCCCACAGGTGGTAGTGGTCGTGTGTGGTGGTGTGTGGTCGTGGAGGTGATGTGACTTCTGGCAGATCTTTGTGAAGATCACACGCTGCTTCTGGGTTGTTGGTACGGGAGAGCCGTCCAGATGGCGGTGTGGGAGTGAGGGTGTGTGCCCGGGGCATGTGTTGGCGTTGAGGTGGCAGGCGGGCAATGCTGAGGGTACCAGCAGCACCAGGGTTCTCATGCAACATGCAACGTTTGGCGGCACGAGCGGCAGTAGGCGACGACTCAGCGAGGCGAGCGGCGTGACGACCTGTGAACTGGATGGTGGGGGTTCTCATCCCCCCGCCATGAGCTTCTCGCTGGTGGGCGTGATGCTACTACTGCTGCTGAGTATGGTAGGGGCGGTGGGCGGGGAGAAGCGCAGTCCCAGAGTAGTCACTACCAAGTACGGGAAGTTAAGGGGATCTATCCGCCCGCTCCCCAACAAGCACCTTCGGCCAGTCGAAGTCTTCTTGGGAGTCCCATACGCTACACCTCCCATTGGCTCCAACCGGTTCAGCCCGACGAGAACGCCTAGTCCTTGGGCTGGGGAACGTATGGCAGACCAGTACGGTCCTGTCTGCCCCCAGCACCTGCCGGAGCTGTGGGAGGAGGAATCAGAATCGATGGTTCCTCGGCAGCGACTAGCACACATTCGCCGGCTGGCCAACTACTTGACTCACCAAGCAGAGGATTGTCTGTACCTCAACGTGTATGTTCCCTCTCTAGGTGAGTACTACATAAATCCCCCAATACGTTAGGTACCTTCCTAGGTGGGTGCTGCACGAACCATCTGAGGTGAGTACTACCTTAACTTCTCCAGGTGAATACTGTATGAACCCCTCTAGGTGAGCACCACACGAACCATCTCTAGGTAAGAAATTTACGAATCCCTATAGGTGAATATTGCAACAACCTACGAATCCTCTCAAGGTGAGTGCTGTATAAACCTCTCCAGGTGAGTTCTACACGAACCCTCTCTAGGTAAAAAATGTACAAACCTCTATAGGTGAGTATTGCAAGAGCCTCTGAATGCTCACAAGGTGAGTGCTGTCTATACTGCCCAAGCCTCTATATGTAAGGGATCCTGTCGTACATATCAAAGAAGACAACGATTTAAGCTTATTAAAATAAATCGTTTTGCCACGCAACTCAAGGGTAAACACACAGTTGCAACACTTCCCCAAAAATCATTCTGAAAAAAATAAAATTTCTTATTGTTGACAAGTATGCAAAGATGCGTGGGCGAAACGTTGACAATAAGGGATTACATTATACTGCTTAAGTGTTATATTTCCAGAACAAGATTTTGCTCCATTTTACTCTGTAAAGAACTTTGTCGATGGAGATAAAAGGTCTAAAATACTGACACGATGGAAAAATAAGCACAAAGGCAATATAATGCGAGAAGTAGTCAATAAAAGGTCGCATTATACTGTATTTATGTTTATTCTTCCAAAACTTTATTAAGTCGTGACTTGAGAACTCACTTTATTTTATATTATATCAGCTACATTATATCACGTTAATTTGTGTATAAATGGTTTATTAAATCGAGTAATCTCGTTTATGAGATGCATTATTAACAAGGCTAAGTCAGGTTGCTAAAACAGGTTTTGGTACAAAAGAAAAAAAACGTTTATATGTGATTTAATAATAATCTATCAATGCACAAAATATATTTTTCGAAAAGATAGATTTTTTTAAGTCAGTCCGTCTAGCTGACTAGGTATATGTGGCTATCTTTTTCTACTTAAAAAGATGGATACACATACCTAGAGGCTTCTCTCAGTATATATACCACAAAAAGATGGATACACATACCTAGAGGCTTCTCTCAGTATATATATCCCTCAAGCTTCTTAATCCAAGGAATTGACCTGGGTAGGCACGATGTCGGCGATTTTCCATGTTCTGAGGAAGTGCCCCTTTTAATCCACAATGACTTGAAGACTCTCGGAATACCTTCTGTTTCTATCGGTTCGGCGTTCATGATCATCGCCATTGCTACAGGCGGTGTTGTCCGTTCTCTTTTGCTTTACGAAGCTCCTTCGCCGTGAGCTGTCCCTGGCATCCTCGAGTCCACACGCCACCCTGATCTTTAGTTTCCGCTAAGGAAGCAGCTCCGCATGCAGAACTTGAATGTATTAAGGATGTCTAGCTCATTCTCTTGGGGAAAACGGTTTTTTTTCGCTTCCATCTGGGAAAAAGGTGAGCCAGCAGCCTCGGTATTCTCATACCAGTTGTTGGTTTGAGGTGTCGCCCATGTCTCGGAGAGTTGTGTTATGCTTGAAGGAGGAACGCTATTCATACAATTTCCTTTCTCTTTTAGTCTTCCCAGAGACATACTTCGTATGCCACATAACTTTACGTACGGTATTCCAGGTCACCAAAGTTGGCGATGCGGCGCAAGAGATCGGAAGGAGATTGACAGGACACTTATTATTCCAGTCCTTTCCACTCCCCATCTTACCCACAACACAATGAGCTCCTTATTCGACAAATCAAAGTCTTCTGGTATTGTGAGTTTTTTTTTTTTTTACCACTGTTCTAGGCACGCCAGAATGTTTGTTACTCACCCATCTTGAGATATCACAGGGGTAAGGGAGAGTTGCTGGAGGTGACTGATGGTCCCACTGTTCTAAGCACGCCAGAATGTTTGTTACTCACCCATCTTGAGATATCACAGGGGTAAGGGAGAGTTGCTGGAGGTGACTGATGGTCGAAAGTGGCAGATCGAGGTGATCCTTGCAAAGTGGTCGTATAGTAGTGAAATCTTTGATAGATCCTCCAAAGTTGCCGCCAGGTGATTTCCAGTGTCGTTGGCAAGAGAGGAGGATCGTAGTAGTGGACAATGTGTGCTAAACTTTCCAGTAGTGATAAGAGTCTCCTTGTAGGCAGTGTAAATAGAGCAAAGACGTGCATCTCATACCTCTAAAAAGATCCAACTGTCGGTCATCATATAACTAAAATCCGTGTCAGGAAACACTTGTTCTGTTTCCTAACGAACCTTATCTAACATAACCTCATACTGGGGAGGTGCAGAAGCACAAATTGTACTTCAATTCCTTGACTATATTCTACTGGAACTACAATATCCACAAGCAGTATCGTGTTGCAGAAGAAAATAACATTACCTTAGGTGAGGTCATAGCGAAATTTTGAGTACGCTGGAAAACATGTGATCCTTGGCTGTGTTGTGGATGTAACCAAAATCTTCTGTCAGGTGCAGGTCAGGTGATACCGAGAGAAGGTGAGCTCCGGATCTGAAGATCTGGCAACTCCGGGTGAATTTAGAATTTGGTGGTCGTCAGGTCGTGGCAATTTGGATTTCTAATATTTATCGATTCTACTGGATTCATGACATCACCAATCATCTGAAGGAAGACCATGAATATGGCCGTAATCGCTATCAGCAACATTGAAGAAGTCACCACAATTGCTCAGACTGGCAGGAACACAGGCACAGCTGAACTTTGCAACATCCCATATTGCAAGACACGTGTGCAACATTTAGGTCGAGTACAGAGGAGACAGCAGAAGCAGTGAAGATATTCACACCATCCCATGTGGAGGATGCGATGTTTGTTACGTAGGTGAGACAGCCAGGGATTTGAACTTTGTATTACAGGAACACAAGATCGCATACGGTCCTACCAGTTCTGTGATTGCTACACAGAGTTGACAGCACACACATGCATGTATGATATTCCTCAGCACTCATTCCCACATCATACATTGAAATCGCAGACATATCATTTACTCACAAAATTCCAAGTGGAGGTGCCTGGAGGCTGCTACCATACACATCACATTCTATCCTTGTAATGTACTGATAAAGCCTTTGGAGAGCGAAACGTCTACAAATAAAGATACCCAATTGTTGCACATGTGCCTAATTCTTCAACTTAAAGACGTGTATGGCAGGATGAACATTTTACAAAATCAACTGCACACTTCATCTCTGATCAACAGAGAAAACACGAATTGCTGCTACCTGACCCAAATCCGAACCTCATCCAGCAATACCTGACCTTCAGATCTGAATGAACCTCACCTTCGTTCAGCGTCACCTGACTTCTACTTGACCCAGTGGGCGAAACATCGCCGGAAATAGTATGGTATGCAGTTCTGGATATTTATCAAAGAAAACGTTTGGCCATGAGTTCCAGCATCATTCATGAAGCCACTCGAGGCCAAATATTCCCTTTAATAAATAACATGAACTCGAAACAATTGGCCTTTTCTATTAAAATCTTTCAGTTTACAACTATTATTCCACCTACGAAAGTGTGCCTTATCACAGTGGTCAGTTCCCTGGTTAGCTGGTTTTAAACTCTGACTCCCCCACGAAGGTTCATTAAGACTACATACCTCCTGCTCACCACCAGTCAGGAATATTTTAATCACTATTGTAGGGATTAAACTGAAAAAAAAAAACGAAGTCAGCATATATGCTGATGTGAGCAGGAAGTCCTCAGGTCGATAGGTTCTTCGAAGCTGCGACTTTAAGCGAAACGACTTATTACGAAACCAATTTTATCATAGGATATGAAAGCAAAAGATTAGGCAGGAGATGTAACATCTCCCCAATGAAAAGCAGGGGTGTCACTAGCACGATAAGAGACAACACAATAAGTGTCAGGGGCCCAAGACTGTTCAACTGCCTCCCAGCATACATAAGGAGTATTACCAATAGACCCCTGGCTGTCTTCAAGGCGTTGGACAGGCACCTAAAGTCAGTACCTGACTAGCTGGGTTATGTTCGTATGTCGGGTTGCGTGCGGTCAACATTATCAGCCTGAACATCAAAATGGTATACAATACCGACAGGTTGTTAGGTAAGACACATATGCAACAGTTAGACAACTTTATTCCGAAACGTTTCGCCTACACAGTAGGCTTCTTCAGTCGAATACAGAAAGCAGGCAGGAACAGTAGAGATGTGAAGACGATGTAATCAGTCCATCACCCTTAAAGTCGTAGAATTTGAGGTTGTCAGTCCCTCGGCCTGGAGAAGTTCAGTTCCATTCCTGACTATGGAACTGAACTTCTCCAGGCCGAGGGACTGACAACCTCAAATTCTACGACTTTAAGGGTGATGGACTGATTACATCGTCTTCACATCTCTACTGTTCCTGCCTGCTTTCTGTATTCGACTGAAGAAGCCTACTGTGTAGGCGAAACGTTTCGGAATAAAGTTGTCTAACTGTTGCATATGTGTCTTACCATTATCAGCCTGGTTGATCAGTCCCTGATCCACCATGAGGCCTGGTCACAGACAGGGCCGAGGAGGCGTTGACCCCCGAAACCCCCTCCAGGTATGCTCCAGGTATATAAACAAGAGTTAAATTGCTACGGCAAGGGAGAGCTGAGAGGGAGAGCAGGAGTGCTGCAGACGCAGAATTATATAAACACGCTACATATAAAATCCAATGCAAACAACCATAAGGAAGGATATTAGCAAATTAGTAAAGCCGGGTAAACAGCTGTGACTTCTTTGTCAGCACTTGCAGACTCATCTGTTATTTGTAAGTTACGCAGTTTTAAACGTTTCTTAAAACGTTCAGGCCAACCACAACTTGCCACGAAGGTTTTACGTTCAGCACTAGTGCCCTGTTTTTTCTTTAGATCCTCAAATAAACTTAAAGCTTCAATTTGAATGGCCATTAGCTAACGTGAAAAGTCACGTCGATGCATGTTCTTCATCAAGATATTTAAAAGTCTTCATATATTTTCCATTCCTGGCCGGGAATTGATTTCTTTTTCTTATCGACGTTATAACGAAACGACATTAAGTGAGGACCTCCTGTATACTAGTTCTGCTGTTGCCATGACTTCTATTATTGGTACTGCTACTACTACTACTACTGCCACTTCTACTACTACTGCTACCGCGGCTACTACAATTACTACAACGGCTACTACTACTACTGCTGCCACTTCTACTACTACTGCTACCGCGGCTACTACGATTACTACAACGGCTACTACTACTACTGCTGCCACTTCTACTACTACTGCTACCGCGGCTACTACGATTACTACAACGGCTACTACTACTACTGCTGCCACTTCTACTACTTACTGCTACCGCGGCTGCTACGATTACTACAACGGCTACTACTACTACTGCTGCCACTTCTACTACTACTGCTACCGCGGCTACTACGATTACTACAACGGCTGCTACTACTACTGCTGCCACTTCTACTACTACTGCTACCGCGGCTACTACAATTACTATAACGGCTACTACTAGTACTGCTGCCACTTCTACTACTACTGCTACCGCGGCTACTACGATTACTACAACGGCTACTACTACTACTACTGCTGCCACTTCTACTACTACTGCTACCGCGGCTGCTACGATTACTACAACGGCTACTACTACTACTGCTGCCACTTCTACTACTACTGCTACCGCGGCTACTACGATTACTACAACGGCTACTACTACTACTGCTGCCACTTCTACTACTACTGCTACCGCGGCTGCTACGATTACTACAACGGCTACTACTACTACTGCTGCCACTTCTACTACTACTGCTACGCGGCTACTACGATTACTACAACGGCTGCTACTACTACTGCTGCCACTTCTACTACTACTGCTACCGCGGCTACTACAATTACTATAACGGCTACTACTAGTACTGCTGCCACTTCTACTACTACTGCTACCGCGGCTACTACGATTACTACAACGGCTACTACTACTACTGCTGCCACTTCTACTACTACTGCTACCGCGGCTACTACGATTACTATAACGGCTACTACTACTACTGCTGCCACTTCTACTACTACTGCTACCGCGGCTGCTACGATTACTACAACGGCTACTACTACTACTGCTGCCACTTCTACTACTACTGCTACCGCGGCTACTACGATTACTACAACGGCTACTACTACTACTACTGCCACTTCTACTACTACTGCTACCGCGGCTACTACGATTACTACAACGGCTACTACTACTACTACTACTACTGCTGCCACCTCTACTACTACTGCTACCGCGGCTACTACGATTACTATAACGGCTACTACTACTACGACGCTACTGCGGAATGCTTAGAGTACTCTTTAGATACATGGTTTTATAGCTCGTTTTAATAATTTTTCTCCAGTGAACAAAGTCGATACAAACTTATCAACCTGGACATCATAACCCAAGAGATATCATACCTAAGAATAAAGTGGTATGATAGATTTAAACAAAATCCCTGTAAGTTGACTACCGTTCAGTTGTATGTATTGGGTATGATGATAAATTAGACACATGTGGAACTCTTGGGTATCTTTATTGAGGAAACGTTTCGCCACACAGTGGCTTCATCAGTCCATACATAGGAGAAACTTGAAGAACAGGAGGAGAATGAGGTAATCAGTCCCTGAACCTTGAGTCGATGTGTTCAGTCCATCAATCTTGAGTAGAATACGGCAGATGAGCGGAGAAGCAGCTTATAAACCGTATGGCAGGAGAGGTGCAGCAGTCATAGGTCGTGTAACATTTGTTCAATGTGGAAGTAGGTCGTGCCCAAGAATTAGGCAAGCGAAGAATTCCTAAGTATTAAGATCCCAAGAAGTTGCAGTGTCTGACAGGTTTGTAGATGAATGGTTCAGAGAACCGACATGTTGATAAATTAGACACTTGTGCCTCATTCTCCTCCTGTTCTTCAAGTTTCTCCTATGTATGGACTGATGAAGCCACTGTGTGGCGAAACGTTTCCTCAATAAAGATACCCAAGAGTTGCACATGTGTCTAATTTATCAACATGTCGGTTCTCTGAACCATTCATCTACAAACATTGGGTATGATACTGATGTAAAATTAAATATTCACTGCATCTTACATCTAGGTGGGTACAAATAGGAAGCTCGTCTGTCTGGCGCTCACCAGACGGAGGATCGAGCCTCCACCACGTCTCGTGCAGAACGACCCACATGGGTTTAGCGCTTAACATGAATTAAACAAACAAAATCGAAGCATGTATATTCTCAAAAAAAAACAAATCTAACAATGATTTAGAGAAACATTTCGAAACGATTATTTTTTTGGCGAAAGTTCAGCTTGACTCACGAAATCGTAATAAGAAGATTACAAACGAATCAGGGAACGGTTGGGATTTGAACCCTCCGACTCAAACGTGTAACATAAACACTGACTCGGTGGCTGACATCTCTCTTGACTGTGTGTGATCCAAGGAATTGAAGCTACCCTCTCCGTTCCTGTGACTCGATGACCTCGCAGTACCCAGGATCTCTATGACCCTTACGGGTTTTGCGCTCTCTCATGAGTGGAACAACAATAATAGAAATTTATTCTTTTATTTGTATTTCACGCTTGTACAGTGTTTATGTTTCACTGGACAATTTGCTCTTAGGAAAAGAACTAACCTGTACTACTACTACTGATATTGCTACTACTAATACTACTTACTACTCGACTAACTGCTATATTTCTGCTTCTATATACTACTTACTACTACTACTGTTACTATTTACTACTACTACTACTATTTCTGCTTCTACTACTACTAATACTACTACTACTACTACTACTGCTATTACTTGCTACCAACATCAATTACTACTATACTGCAATTACTACTGTTTCTACTACTACTATCACTAACTTACTGCTGCTCTTTTGCTTTGCTTGACTATGTTTTGTTACTACTAATACCAAAAACTAATATACTGCCTTTACAGTATACTATTAAGCTAGCTACACGATACTACTACGGCACTACTCTCTACTACTGCTGCAGCTTACTTTGCTATCCTACACTACTACACCTTTTCCCTCACCCTTACCGTTATCCTCCTTCGGCCTTCTCTACTTTTCCCACGCCAGTTGTTGGTCTTGACAATGTCCGATCCTTTCCTCACTTAAAGTACGAGTCTCTGGTGAATTGTCCCAACACACTGGATTTTGTTATTCATCACAATTTTGATTTACAACTGCACAAAAATACTTTACGTAATACTACGACTCTCAAAATGTTTTTAGTCTGTCTGAGTACACTTTATTTGATGTAGTTTCGTGCTTGCACGTACATGAACTGCTGGATTCAGACTGATAGATTTTGACTGACTGGGTGATATAACAGTGTTATGTTTACTGGATCCTGAGTCTGGTGTATATATATATACACTCCACTACTGAGCAGGTAATCTTAGTTGTTTATCACTCCCAGTCTTGTTTACTCACCTAATTGTGGTTGCTCCTGGCCCCGCCTCTTCACTGAGTACTACTAGGTCCCCTCACCTAATTGTGGTTGCTCCTGGCCCCGCCTCTTCACTGAGTACTACTAGGTCCCCTCACCTAATTGTGGTTGCTCCTGGCCCCGCCTCTTCACTGAGTACTACTAGGTCCCCTCACCTAATTGTGGTTGCTCTTGGCCCCGCCTCTTCACTGAGTACTACTAGGTCCTCTCTCTCCCTGCTCCATGAGTTTTATCATACCTCATCTTAAAGCTATATATGGTTTCTGCCTCAACTACCTCACTTGCTAGGCTATTCCACTTCCTGATTACTCTATGACTGAAGAAATACTTCCTAACATCCCTTTGACTCATCTGGGTCTTCAGCTTCCAATTGTGCTTTGTCCCATTCTCTGGAACATTCCTTGTCTCTGTCCCTTTGTTCTATTTCACGCAGTATTTTTGTATGTCGTTTTCGTTGTCTCCCCTAAACCCTCCTAGTCCTCTGTTGTCGTCAGGCGATTTCCTCAACCTTTCTTCGTAGGACATTTCCCTTGGCTCTGGAATTAACCTGTTGCAAAACCTTGGCACTTTTCTGTAAATTTCTTGAGGTGCTTGATCAAGTGTGGGTTTCAAAACAGGTGCGCATATTCCTATATTGGCTGACGTACACGGGTACTCAGTGTCTTGAGCGTTTCCTTGCTAAGGGTATCGGAACGCTGTTCTCAGGGTTGCCAGCAGCCATATGCTCTGCAGCAGTTATCTGGTTGATGTGTGCTTCCGAAAGACGTTGCTCGGTGTTAACGCAACCCCATGATCTTTCTCCCTGAGCGAGGTTTGTGTCTTGGGCCACCTAGCCTTCTACCTTCTGCGGTTTTCTTTGCCTATTCCCCGACCTTCATGCTTTGAATTTTGGCGGGGGTAATTCGAAGAAGCAGTGTGGACAGGTGTCCAGCCTGTCCAGGTCTCTTTGAAGCACTACCTGATCCTCATCTGTTTTAATTCTCCTCATTAACTTCACATCGTCTCGCGAACAGGGAACCACTTCTGAGTCTAACCCTTTCATCATGTCATTCACATATGCCAGAAAATAGGCACTGGTCCTACGACCGACCCCTGTGAGTCCCCACTCGTCACTGGTACCACTGTGATACCTCTCACGTACCCTGACTCGTTGTTGCCTCCTTGTCAGGTATTCTCTGATCCAATTGCATGTTGCTCTTCCTGTTATATGCACATGATCCTCTAGCTTCTGCATAATCTCTTGTGACGAAACCTGTTGTCAAAGCCCTTCTTGCAGTTCCAAGGAATATGCAATCAACCCACCCCCTCTCTTGTACTCTACTTCTGTTTCTTTATCATAAAACTCCAGTAGTTTTGGTTACACAGGATTTGGCCTTCCATAAATCCATAATCCATGCACTATGTGTGTGTGTGTGTGTGTGTGTGTGTGTGTGTGTGTGTGTGTGTGTGTGTGTGTGGTGTGTGTGTTGTGCGTGTGTGTGTGTGTGTGGTGTGTGTGTGTGTATGTGTGTGTGTGTGGTGTGTGAGTGAGAGTGTGTGTGTGTGTGTGTGTGTGTGAGTGTGTGTGTGTGTGTGTGTACCCACCCAGTTTTAGTTGCTGGATTTGAGTCAGTGCCCCCTGGCCCTGCCACTTAACTTGCCACTTGTGGGGATTAGCGGATGCTGGAGGGGCAGAATCTACCTGTCGTCGGACTCGCAAAATAAAACACTTCACCTCACATCCTGACCTACAGAACACAGTTACGAGTCGAAAGTAGACTGGGGACACTCAGTCGAACTTGAACTTTCTTCACATTATGTTCTTGTATTGTACCGATAAAGCGACTAGATGGCAAAAGTCTACAAATCACGATGCTCGGATGATGCACCTGTCTAATTCTTATTTTAACAATAGCCTTGTGCTCTAACACCAGCCTTGTGCTCTAACACCAGCCTTGTGCTCTAACACCAGCCTTGTGCTCTAACACCAGTCTTGTGTTCTAACACCAGCCTTGTGTTCTAACACCAGCATTGTGTTCTAACACCTGCCTTGAGGTCTAAAACCAGCCTTGTGTTCTAACACCAGCCTTGTGTTCTAACACCAGCCTTGTGCTCTAACACCAGCCTCATGCTCTAACACCAGCCTTGTGTTCTAACACCAGCCTTGTGCTCTAACACCAACCTTGTGCTATAACACCAGCCTTGTGCTCTAACACCAGCCTTGTGCTCTAACACCAGCCTTGTGCTTTAACACCAGCCTTGCGCTCTAACACCAGCCTTGTGTTCTAACACCAGACTTGTGCTTTAACACCAGCCTTGTGTTCTAACACAAGCACTGTGCTCTAACACAAGCACTGTGCTCTAAGACCAGCCTTGTGTTATAACACCAGGTTTGAGCTCTAACACCAGCCTTGTGTTCTAACACAAGCACTGTGCTCTAACACAAGCACTGTGCTCTAACACAAGCTTTGTGCTCTAACACAAGCCTTGTGTTCTAACACTAGCCTTGTGTTCTAACACCAGCCTTGTGTTCTAACACCAGCCTTGTGTTCTAATACCAGCCTTGTGTTCTAATACCAGCCTTGTATTCTAACACCAGCCTTGTGCTCTAACACCAGCCTTGTGTTCTAACACCAGCCTTGTGTTCTAACACCAGCCTTGTGTTCTAACACCAGCCTTTGTTTTTCTAACCCCCAGCCTTGTGTTCTAAACACCGCCTTGTGTTCTAACACCAGCCTTGTGCTCTAACACCTGCCTTGTGCTCTAACACAAGCACTGTGCTCTAACACCAGCCTTGTGCTCTAACACCAGCCTTGTGTTCTAACACCAGCCTTGTGTTCTAACACCAGCCTTGGGGTTCTAACACCCGCCCTTGTGTTCTAATACCAGCCTTGTGTTCTAACACCAGCCTTGTGTTCTAACACCAGCCTTGTGCTCTAACACCAGCCTTGTGTTCTAACACCAGCCTTGTGTTCTAACACCAGCCTTGTGTTCTAACACCAGCCTTGTGTTCTAACACCAGCCTTGTGCTCTAACACCAGCCTTGTGTTCTAACACCAGCCTTGTGTTCTAACACCAGCCTTGTGCTCTAACACTAGCACTGTGCTCTAACACCAGCCTTGTGTTTTAACACCAGCCTTGTGCTCTAACACTAGCACTATGCTCTAACACCAGCCTTGTGTTCTAACACCAGCCTTGTGTTCTAACACCAGTCTTGTATTCTAACACAAGCCTTGTGTTCTAACACCAGCCTTGTGTTCCAACACTAGCCTTGTGCTTTAACACAAGCACTGTGCTCTAACACCAGCCTCATGTTCTAAAACCAGCTCTGTGCTCTAACACCAGCCTTGTGCTCTAACACCAGCATTGTGCTCTAACACAAGCACTGTGCTCTAACACCAGCCTTGTGTTCTAAAACCAGCCTTGTGCTCTAACACCAGCCTTGTGCTCTAACACCAGTCTTGTGCTCTAATACAAGCACTGAGCTCTAACACCAGGCCTTGTGTTCTAAAACCAGCCTTGTGTTCTAACACCAGCCTTGTGTTCTAACACCAGCCTTGTGTTCTAACACCAGTCTTGAATTCTAATACCAGCCTTGTGCTCTAACACCAGCCTTGCGTTCTAACACCACCTTGTGTTCAAACCACCAGCTTGTGTTCCAACACCAGCCTTGTGTTCAAAACACCAGTCTTGTATTCTAATACCAGCCTTGTGCTCTAACACCAGCCTTGCGTTCTAACACCAGCCTTGTGTTCTAACACCAGCCTTGTGTTCTAACACAAGCACTGTGCTTTAACAGCAGAGTTGTGTTCTAACACCAGCCTTGTGCTCTAACACCAGTCTTGTGCTCTAACACCAGCCTTGTGCTCTAACACCAGCCTTGTGCTCTAATACAAACACTGTGCTCTAACACCAGTCTTTGTGTCCTAAAACCAGCCTTGTGTTCTAACACCAGCCTTGGGCTCTAACCCCACCCTTTTGGGTTCTAACACCACCTTGTTCTCAAAAACAAAAGGGCACTGTCTCTAAAAACCAGCCTTGTGTTCAACCTTAGCCTTGGGGCTCTTAAAAACCGCCTTGTGCGCTAACACCGCCTTGTGCTTAACCCAAACCTTGTTTTTCAAAACACCAGTCTTGTCCTCTAAAAAACCACCCTTTTGAGCTCAACACAAGCCTGTCCCTCTACCCCCCGGCTTGTGTTCTCCCACCCTTGTGCTTAACCCGCCTTGTGCTTAACACAAGCACTGTGCTCTAACACCCCCTTTTGTGTTTTTTAACAATAGCCTTTGTGTTCTAGCCCACCCTTTTGTGCTCTAACACAATAAACTGTGTTTTAAAACGCCAGCCTTGTGTTCTAAAACCACCCCTTTGGGGGCTCTAACACCAGCCTTGTTTTTCTAAAAACTGGGCCTTGGGCTCTAACACCCTTGTGCTCTAAAAAAACACCCTTTGGGTCTTCTAAAACCGGGCCTTGTGCTCTAACACCACCGGGGGTTCTAACCCCACCCCTTGTGCTCTCCCCACCAGCCTTGTGTTCAAACCCACCAGCGCTTTTTTTCTAACACCACCTTTTTTCTCTAACACCACCCTTGTGCTCTAACCCCCAAACCCTTTGTTTTAAAAACACCCCCTTGGGTGCTCTAACCCAGCCTGTTTTTCTAACACCGCCTTGTGCTCTAACACCACCCCTTGTTTTTAAACACCACGCTTTTGTTTAACACCCCTTTTGTTCTCTAACACCAGCCTTGTGTTTCTAACACCACCTTTGGGTTTTTCTAACAAAAGCCTTTTTGCTCGAACACAACCCATTTGGCTCTAACACCCCCTTGTATTCTAACACCAGCCTTGTGCTCTAACCCAGTCTTGTCCCTCTAACACCAGCCTTTTTGCTCTAACACTAGTCTTGTGCTTAACACCACCTTGTGTTCAAACACCAGCCTTGGGGCTCAACACCACCTTTGGGTTGGCTCAAACACCAGCCTTGTCCCTCTAACACCACCCTTGTTTCTAATCCCTGCCTTGGTTCTAAACACCAGCTTTGTGCTTTTAACACCACCCTTGTGCTCTAACAAAACACGGTGCTCTAACCCCACCCCTTGTGCTCTAACACCAGCCTTTTTGGCCCCTAAGGGCCCGGCCTTTTTTTTTTCTAACAAAAGCCTTGTGCTCAAAACACCACCCTTGTGCTCTAAAAACAAGCACTGTGCTCAAAAACCAGCCTTGTGTTTAACACCAGCCCTTGGGTGTTTAACACCACCTTTTGTGCTCAACGCCAGCCTTGTGTTCTAACACCAGCCTTGTGCTCTAACACCAGCCTTGTGTTCTAACACCAGCCTTGTGTTCTAAAACCAGCCTTTTGCTTTAACACCAGCCTTATGCTCTGACTGTTGCGCTTACTATTTTTCTACTAGTTTTAAATCATTTCACACATAGGTCTCTAAAACATTCAAATCAACTCGTAATAAATTAATTTGGAAAGTAACCTTTATCTATCCTTTCAGAAAATAAGACTTAAACTGCAGCAAAGTCTGAATTTTGGTTGAAGTGTTTGTTACAAAGTTTGCTAATAAGATGTCGGCAGCCTCCAGCATCTCTCTGTTTTCCCTTTGATGCTGCAAACCCATTAAACTACGATTTTTTCATATATTTTTTTGTTTTTGGTGGGGGTTTAAAGTTGATTCTCAGCCTTCCTGCATAAGTGAGTTGCGTTAGATGATCGAGTGTTTGGTGGGGGTGAAGGGAGGTGGACCTTCTGAAGGGGGGTTTACCTTCTGAAGGGGGTGGACCTTCTGAAGGGGGGTGGACCTTCTGAAGGGAGGTGGACCTTCTGTAGGGGGTGGACCTTCTGAAGGGGGTGGACCTTCTGAAGAGGGGTGGACCTTCTGAAGTGGGGTGGACCTTCTGAAGGGAGGTGGACCTTCTGAAGGGGGTGGACATTCTGAAGGTGGGTGGACCTTCTGAAGTGGGGTGGACCTTCTGAAGGGGGGTGGACCTTCTGAAGGGGGGTGGATTTTCTGAAGGGGTGGACCTTCTGAAGAGGGGTGAACCTTCTGAAGGGGGTTGGACCTTCTGAAGGGAGGTGGACCTTCTGAAGGGGGTGGACCTTCTGAAGGGAAGTGGACCTTCTGAAGGGAGGTGGACCTTCTGAAGGGAAGTGGACCTTCTGAAGGAAGGTGGACCTTCTGAAGGGAGGTGGACCTTCATACACAAGTGGATCTAAAACCTGACAAGTTGAAAATTGACACATTTATGCAGAATTCGGGAATCCTTATTATTCAAGTGAGTCATTCTTCAACTTATCGAATTAGTAACTAATATAACTCACATAATCACTAATAAGTATTACCTTTATCAGCAAAAAAAAAATGAATCCATATCAGTGTGTCTTTCAGAATCGTTCATTATATTTCCAAAATAATACAAAAATTAAATAATTATCTGATCAATCTAAATATTTGCAACAATTCACCCTTTCAATCAAATTTTATTTTGCAAATCGTGTTAAGTGAACCAACATAAAAACCCGAATCACATCTGAAATTATGTTATAATCACACATATAACAACTTACAATTGACTATAACAGTGTGTCAGAAAAGCGGGTGATGTGTCGTGTCACACACAGGTATGTGACACATGACACATCACATTAACTTTCAGTCACATAAATTAAGGGAGTAAACAAATAAACATTATCATTTACGTCAATATTTCCGACACTCGATCTTGATTTCTTGATTTCATAACTGAGACACTTGTGCTACACTTATGTATTTTTATTGTGGAAATGTTTCGCCAACCAGTGGCTTTTTCAGTCCAATACAGAGAAGAATGGTGGAAGATTAGAAAGGGGGTTGAGGTAATCAGTCCCTCAGCTTGGAGATGTGTTCACTCCTTCAGTTTTAATTATAGTACAGTATATACTGCAAGAAGAAGATTGTATCCTGTAGGCAGGTGAGGTGAAGCAGTTGGAGGCGGTGCCACTGGTGGACAAAATCCACTAGTGTAAATAGGTCATGGAAAACTTGAAATAAATTATAAAATATTCTTAACTCCTGCCCATACTTTTGGAAATCATAAAATTTATTTCCTAACGTCAATGTGCCGGAACTTTATTGTTAGATTTAATCTTTTCACAGTGATCTGTGAATTTCCTTCTATGTTGAATGAAGGATCCTTACAGCAGAGGAAAGTGTGAAGAATTACCATTACAGTGGACCCCCGCATAACGATTACCTCCGAATGCGACCAATTATGTAAGTGTATTTATGTAAGTGCGTTTGTACGTGTATGTTTGGGGGTCTGAAATGGACTAATCTACTTCACAATATTTCTTATGGGAACAAATTCGGTCAGTACTGGCACCTGAACATACTTCTGGAGAGAGAAAATATCGTTAACCAGGGGTCCACTGTATTCATCTGCTTCCCAAACATTTTTCTCTGCTCCTCAAAGACTTTCAAATCAGCATACATATAAGACTGAAGCTTTCTTTTACCCTTAAAAGTATAGAATCAATTTATCCGAATGTTATGGTACATCACTCCAGAAAGTCGAATTCCAAATCTCCTCAGGATGAGAAAAATTTCTTTCCCTTACGCCATTTACAGAAGGCAGAGCAGAAAAACTCGTTCGAGAACCAAACCTCTGTTCAGTTACAGGACTTCAGACAAGAGGCTTACAAACTGACCACGGTACGGGTGGGGATTGAACTCACGGCGAGTCGTAAAATCTCCAGGATAGCGCATAAGCCACTGGGCCACCTGGCTACAGCTAGATTCATCCATAGGGAGGTTAGCATGGGCCACCACTGTGACCACAAATGCAAGATTTATAGATGAATCTCCCGAAGTTTCAGTCGTAAACACCTGATGGCTATCATCAGCTAGTATTGCATAACCTCAGCTGAAGAGAAAACACGGGTACGTTTCGACCCTGAGACTTTCGGTCCCAATACCAAAACGTATCAAATAAAGACGCCCTAAGTGTGCCCTTGCAACCAAATTTTCAACATTATTCTACCTTCACAATTTTCTTACACTTCTTTACCATCAAACTCATCTTGTTTATACACAGCTTCAAGTATACGTAACATTCGCTAGTTTACATGGAGTTTACCTGGAGTTTACCTGGAGTTTACCTGGAGTTTACCTGGAGTTTACCTGGAGTTTACCTGGAGTTTACCTGGAGTTTACCTAGAGTTTACCTGGAGTTTACCTGGAGAGGGTTTCTGAGGTCAACGCCCCCGCGGCTCGGTCTGAGACCAGGCCTCCTGGTGGATCAGGGTCTGGCCAACCAGGCTGTTACTGCTGGCCTTTGTTACGATGGAACCTTGTTCTGTAATCTCTCTTTCCTAGAGAAGAGAGAGATTACATCTTACTACCATTATCGGCAGTAAGATGTTTTGATTTGCATTCACCTCTCCAGAAAATCTCTGCCAAGTCTTTACCACGTGTTTCGAACAGCTTGTCGTACTAGGGCAACGTTTCGCTCTGTGCATACTTCTATCAAGCAACACAGTTCGATGAAGTCAGAGTTAAAGCTTTATCAAGTCATATGACTTGATGAGGCTGTTTACAAAGCGAAACGTTGTCCAAGAGCTTGTTCTGGAACGTTTCAGTCTGAAGCCTTCCGAAACTTTCACAATCTTAAAGAACTGCCAGAGAAACGTGCAACACTTGGGTACATTTACGGACCACAATAAACACACACAAGTGTTGCACAAATGGCAACACTTGGGTACATTTACGGTCCACAATAAACACACACAACTGTTGCACAAATGGCAACACTTGGGTACATTTACGGTCCACAATAAACACACACAAGTGTTGCACAAGTGGCAACACTTGGGTACATTTACGGTCCACAATAAACACACACAAGTGTTGCACAAGTGGCAACACTTGGGTACATTTACGGTCCACAATAAACACACACAAGTGTTCCACAAGTGGCAACACTTGGGTACATTTACGGTCCACAATAAACACACACAAGTGTTGCACAAGTGGCAACACTTATCAACCTGTCTGTGTTCTTAACCAATTATAAAATAATTTCTGCCTCTTCTTACCAGTTTCCCATCATCATTCTTGTCATTTTTCTCTCAATGCTCCTCCAGGATACCTAATTGAATCCTGCACCGGGAATTGGATCCTCCTCCAGGAATCAGATGCTCCAAAGTAATTGGATCCTCTACTAGGAATTGGATCCTCCATCAGTAATGGGATCCTCCACCAGGAATTGGATCCTCTACTGGTAGTTGGATGCTCTACCGGTAATTGGATACTCAGCCAGTAATTGGATCCTCCACCAGTAATTGGATTCTCCAAAGTAATTCGATCCTCCAAAGTGATTTAATTTTCCACAAGAAACTGGATCCTCCACAGGTATTGGGATCCTCCATCAGTAATTGGATCTTCCACCAGAAATTGGATCCTCCAAAGTAATTGAATCCCCCAAAGTAATTCGATCCTTCAAAGTGATTGGATTCTCCACAAGAAACTGGATCCTCCACAAGTAATGGGTTCCTCCAACAGTAATTGGATCCTTCACCAGGAATTGGATCCTCAACCAGAAATTAGATACTCCAAAGTAATTAGATCCTCTACTAGAAATTGGATCCCCATCAGTAATTGGATCCTCAACCAGGAATCGGATCCTCTACTGGTAGTTGGATCCTCTACCGGTAATTGGATCCTCCACCAGTAATCGAATCCTCCAAAGTAATTGGATCCTGCAATGGACGTTAACGAAGTAAGATTATCCCTAAAACTTTATATATATATATATATATATAATATTATATATAATATATATATATTTTATATATATTATATATTATATTAATATATATATATATATATATATATTGTAGATCCTGAGTTCGATTCCCAGGTTAGCTGAGCTGTACGAGAAGCTCACCTGTGACATACCTATGACTAGTTTCGAGAGTTCCTCTACCTTCGCAGACCAACCTGAGGCTAGGTTTCCCTGTGGACTGACTGGCTGCTTGGCCCACCTAGTCATCAAAACCTGACTGATGAAGCTCCCTCATGAGACATTAGTCGAGTGAAAACTTCTGTTTCTGTTCTAGCAATATTTTTGACATCTGTTGGTAGTAGGTTGAGCAGTCTTGCAACACGGATGTTGACGTAGTGTTCTCTAATTTGGCCTATGACGCCCCCTGTTTTTCACTCTTCCCATCTATCTATTTATCTATATATCTATCAGTCTAAATCTGTCTGTCTGTCTCTCTCTCTCTCTCTCTCTCTCTCTCTCTCTCTCTCTCTCTCTCTCTCTCTCTCTCTCTCTCTCTCCTTCTCTCTCTCACACTCTCTCTCTCTAATAAGTTCATTATAGTCATGTACAGATTATAAATTAGGTCCTCAAGCATTTTCATGTATATATAACCAGGAATCTCTTTTATCTCCATTCTATACAGAATAAATCAAGAAATATGAGACGTTGCCGCAGTTTAGATGACTCACCTGATAATGTGACAAATCACGAAAGCACTTTGTTTTTCACTATTTTTACTGCGGTTTGTGCATATGTGTATATACCCTTAATATAAGTTGTGGCGGATTTCCTATATTGGGTCATAAATCCCCATGTGACTAAAACTATATTATCTTCCGTTACTGAAAATAGTGATAATCTTAAAAGAAAATAATCATAATCTTAAGAAATAAGTAATAATCTTAAGAAATAAGTCATAATCTTAAGAAATAAGTCATAATCTTCAGAAATAAGTCATAATCTTAAGAAATAAGTCATAATCTTAAGAAATAAGTCATAATCTTAGAAATAACATAATCTAGAAATAAGTCATAATCTTAAGAAATAAGTCATAATCTTAAGAAATAAGTCATAATCTTAAGAAAATAAGTCATAATCTTAAGAAATAAGTCATAATCTTAAGAAATAAGTCATAATCTTAAGAAATAAGTCATAATCTTAAGAAATAAGTCATAATCTTCAGAAATAAGTCATAATCTTAAGAAATAAGTCATAATCTTAAGAAATAAGTCATAATCTTAAGAAATAAGTCTTAATCTTAAGAAATAAGTCATAATCTTAAGAAATAAGTCATAATCTTAAGAAATAAGTCATAATATTAAGAAATAAGTCATAATCTTAAGAAATAAGTCAGTAATCTTAAGAAATAAGTCATAATCTTAAGAAATAAGTCATAATCTTAAGAAATTAAAAAAGTCATAATCTTAAGAAATAAGTCATAATCTTAAGAAATAAATCATAATATTAAGAAATAAGTCATAATCTTAAGAAATAAGTCATAATCTTAAGAAATAAGTCATAATCTTAAGAAATAAGTCATAATCTTAAGAAATAAGTCATAATCTTAAGAAATAAGTCATAATCTTAAGAAATAAGTCATAATCTTAAGAAATAAGTCATAATCTTAAGAAATAAGCCATAATCTTAAGAAATAAGTCATAATCTTAAGAAATAAGCCATAATCTTAAGAAATAAGTCATAATCTTAAGAAATAAGTCATAATCTTAAGAAATAAGCCATAATCTTAAGAAATAAGTCATAATCTTAAGAAATAAGTCATAATCTTAAGAAATAAGTCATAATCTTAAGAAATAAGTCATAATCTTAAGAAATAAGTCATAATCTTAAGAAATAAGTCATAATCTTAGAGGTCAGTTCACATCATATAAACACCGTCCGTAAACTTGTATACATTAAACAAAAGTTTGGCTTCTTATCTCAGTTTCAAAGTAGTCGTTCCTTCTTAAGACGTGACCAGATAGGTGTTGTTCATTATATATTTTAATTTATTCTCTGCTATTCCTGACTACTTATGTAAGGTTTGTTTGTAAACAGGACAATTGTTTCCTGTCACGGGTTTTAGTCATGTGATGACCCGCAGCTAGAGCTTTTGGTCGTCTGACCGAGGCCTTCTACTGGCTTACCGGTCCACTTCTTTAAAAAATATGGCTATGATTATGAACATTAGAGATACCTTGTAAGGAGTGTGGACCAATAAATCCAGCGGAAGACTGGATTCACATGACCTAAAAAATCTCCAGTGACTAAGCTCCATTTTCCATTTCTCCTGGTAAAGAAAAACCCCAAATCCCCCTTAGCAATCTCTACTAAATCAGGTATCACATGACTAACGTTCGTTAAAATCAATTTTACCCATTTCGTCTGACGGTCAAAACACATCATGATCTATTCTGCAGACACAGAATCTTAAACACAAGTTTTATATATGTCAAATCGTTCACACAGCCTCGTGTATAACAGTTATTCAGTTGATAAATCCTTATTCCGTTCTCTTCAGAGCGACAGCTGCTTCCATTAGCATGAGGATGAGCGGTCGTCCCACATAACAGTCCTGGATAATGGAGTTAACTTGGTAATAGTTCTCAATTCTCCTCGCCGCTCGCCAGCTGATGCTCAACTCTGAATATTCATAATCTCATACTCCATCACGGCAGCCAACAAAGGAATCAATACTGACATGTCTCTTATTTTCATGTCCAAATGTATCTGTACTGACAAGTCTCTTATTTTCCCGACGAAATATACCGCCACTGACAAGTACTCTTTATTTTCGTAGGCTTACGTATTTGTGCGTGTTCTCCACACAGTGGCTGATACGACTGGACACAGAGCGCTGCCTGTCATTGTTTACATCCACGGTGAGAGTTACGAGTGGGGCGCCGCTAACCCTTATGACGGCTCTGTGCTGGCTGCCTACGGTGAAGTCATCGTGATTACTCTCAACTACCGCCTTGGTCCTCTAGGTAGGTATTACTTTTGGTCCTCTAAGTTACTTATACTTGCAAGTTTTGGTCCTCTAGGCTCAAAACCACTTTTAGTCTTCTTAGTAGGTAGCAAAACAAGGTTTTAATCTTCAAGTTAAGGTAAGGTTTGTTTGGATTTTTAACCCGGAGATTTAGTCACCCAGGATAACCCAAGAAAGTCAGTGCGTCATCTATGACTGTCTGTCTTATTTCCATTGTGGTCCTTTAATCTTGCGCTCCAGGATGCGACCCACACCAGTCGACTAACACCCAGGTACGTAATTACTACTAGGTAAACAGGAACAGCAGGTGTAAGGGAACTAACACCCAGGTACCTAGTTACTGCTAGGTGAACAGGGACACCAGGTGTAGGTGACTAACATCCAGGTACCTAGTTACTGCTAGGTGAACAGGGACACCAGGTGTAAGGTGACTAATATACAGTACCTACTTACTGCTAGGTGAACAGGGACACCAAGTGTAATGTGACTAACATCCAGGTACCTACTTACTGTTAGGTGAACAGGGACAGCATGTGTAAGGTACCTACTTACTGCTAGGTGAACAGGGGCAGCATGTGTAAGGTACCTACTTACTGTTAGGTGAACAGGGACAGCATGTGTAAGGTACCTACTTACTGTTAGGTGAGCAGGGACAGCATGTGTAAGGTAACTAACACCCAGGAACCTAGTTACTGCTAGGTGAATAGGGACAGCAGATGTAAGGTAACATGCCCAGCATTTCCTCCCGTGCCGGGAATCGAACCGCTGACACGCAGTGTGAGAGGCGAGAGTGTTGCCAACCAAGCTGTCTTTTAATCTTTCATGATGGTTCAAAAAATTAGTTTTGGTCCTTTAAGTAGCAAAAAAAATAATTTTAGTCTTATAAGTACATTTAAAAAATATATATATTTTGGTTCTGTAAGTAGGTTCAAAAATCAATTTTGGTTTTATAAGTAGTTTCAAAAAATCAGTTTAGATAGGCTCAGAAATCCTCTTTAATTATCTTAGTTCAGAAATAAGTTTTAGTCATTTTGGTAGGCTCAGAAACAATTGTTTAGTAATTTAGGCACATTACTTTTCTAGATAGGTTCGAGAACTACTTTCAGTAATCTAGAAAAGTTCAAAACCAGTTGTCTCGTCTAGGTAGGTTCTAAAACCCTTTTTAGTCACGTGGTTGCCTCACAATATCTTTTTGTTATCTTAGAAAGGTTTGAAAACAAGTTCTCTAAAACTCGAAATAAGTTTTAGAAACCTAAGTTGAAAAACCAGCTTTCGTCAGCTAGGTGGGTTCAAGAGCCCGTTTTAGCTATCTAGACAGCTCTTAAAATTAGTCTTACTGACGTTTTGAGGGATTTAAGGTATATTGTGGTGTTCTATATACAGCAGAAACAAAAATTATCGAAATTTTAAATGAGATTTGAGCTCTAGACATATCCAGTATCCCCTGTTAGTATCTTGCCTAATTCTAGTAACCACTAATGCTCTCTAGTAGCCTATCTTAGCTCTCTGGGTAACTCTAGTAAAAATACAAATTCTCGAGTAAAGTCCAGAAATCGCTCTTAATCAATTTAAGTTTACTAACCATTTATTCCATCTAGATTCACTAACTGATCGTATAGGTACGTCCTATAACTAGTTTTAGTACTCTAGGTTATTATTAAATTATTATTATTAGTATTTTTATTATTATTATTATTATTATTATTATTATTATTATTATTATTATTATTATTATCAACACATCACCCGTCTCCCACCGAGGCAGGGTGACCTAAAAAGAAAAATGAAGGGTTTCTCTTTTTAAATTTAGTAATATGTGCAGGAGAAGGGGTTACTAGCCACTTGTTCCCGGCATTTTAGTCGGCTCTTATGACACTCATGGCTTACGGAGGAAGAATTATTTTCCACTTCCCCATAGAGATAACTGTTGTTGTTGTTATTATTATTATTTTTCTCCAAATATCTACCCTAAAGTTAGATATGCATCCGCTGGTTAGCTATATCAGCTAATAAGATCATATATACCTGGATAAATTAAAGTTTATATATGTCCAGATACTATAACACAAAATAGAATAACATAAAATATTATAGCATAAAGTAACATATGGATCAGCGGAGCTTTGTCTAGATATAATCTAAGATAAACTAGAAAAGACACAGAAGAGAGCACACGTTTCTTTTTTTGGGGATATATTTCCTCTTATCTCCATGGGGAAGTGGAACAGAATTCTTCCTCCGTAAGCTATGCGTATCGTAAGAGGCGACTAAAATGCAGGGAGCAAGAGGCTAGTAACCTCTTCTCCTGTATAAGTTACTAAATGCTATAAGAAGACAGGTTTTAGCTTTTTCTTTTGAGTTCAACCTGCATAGGTGGGAGACGGCCGCTGTGTTAAAAAAATGCATTGCTCTGTGTAGAGGTTTATCGTTTAAGATAGCTTAGGTTAGGTTAGGACTGAACACATCGACTCAAGGTTGAGGGACTGATTACCTCATTCTCCTCCTGTTCTTCAAATTTCTCCTACGTATGGACTGATGAAGCCACTGTGTGGCGAAACGTTTCCTCAATAAAGATACCCAAGAGTTGCACATGTGTCTAATTTATCAACATGTCAGTTCTCTGAACCATTCATCTACAAAGGTTAGAAAATAAACCATACCATGGGCGGGATTGAACCCGCGGTCAGAGAGTCTCAAAACTCCAGATCGTCGCGTTAGCCACTAGACTCTCTGACCGCGGGTTCAATCCCACCCGTGGTATGGTTTGTTTGCAATCGTGTCATTACGATTTCGTGAGTCAGGTTAGGTTAGGTCAGGTAAGGTTAGGTTAGGTTAGGTTAGGTTAGGTTAGGTTAGGTTAGGTTAGGTTAGGTTAGGTTAGGTTAGGTTAAAGCTCTAGGAAGAGCGAAACATTATTTCATCTACAGGATTGTTCTGCAACTTGCGTCATTCCTTCACTGT
>NC_069458.1:16085249-16132749 GCF_026875155.1 Cherax quadricarinatus | reverse complement strand
AAAATATTTTTTTTTGGGGATTTTCTTTATTTTTTGGGTCCCCCTCCCTCGGGGGGAGACGGCCGACTTGTTGAAAAAAAAAAAAAAAAAAATATATATATATATATATATATTATATATTTTATATATATTTTTATATAATATATATATATGTTTTATAATATATATATTATATATATTATATTTTATTTATTATATTATATATACATTGTTTTTAAAGAGGTATTAATTTTTCAGGTTCCTGAAAAACAATGCTCACCCTAGGGTAGAGGCCACGTAAAAAAACCCCACGGCATAGGCCAGATTGCGCCCTTACGGGGCAAGAAAATTTCGGACCCTTTTGGGTGGCGCCGGGCAGGTCACCTTGGGTCATGGCCGGGAGCTGCTTGTATACTTTTTGATGTTTCAGCGGCCGTGGTTCCGGGCTGTTTCACGAGCGGTCCTCATTTTGGGGTTCCCCTGACCCCTTGGGGCTACAGTGGCACGCCTACTCACTTGCCTACAGTTGGGCGAGCTCTCAACTGTATGCTAATTCCCAGCTGGAATAGTCTACACGATCCAGAGTTTCAACTTCGAAGAGGAACTAGATCAAATGGTGAAATGCCTCAAGGAGAAGCCCTTTGGGAAAAGGCTACAGGCGGTCACATTGCGGGCTCCACAGTTCTTGTACGCGTTTGGCCCGCGTTGACGGGATCGTGATTAAGAATGACTTTTGCAGAGAAACTCAGAAAAAAAAGCGGATGAAGTAAGCGAGAATATGGGGTAATTTTCGGAGTGGTGCCGCACGACCATTCAACGTCTTCATATAATGGATCGAAAAGGCTTCGACTTGGAGCATGGGGACCGAATATTCGACTCTAGTTCGTAACTCTTACGATTACCCCCTCAATGAAGTGTAATCTCGGAAAGTAATAAATACACGGATGGGAGCGCCCCCAACGCACACCAACAGAAAACGGGGACGTACGCTAGACCCCTAAGTGATGCCCCTCGTAGCTCCCCTAATCAACCCCGCTAACATATTCGATGGGACAAAAACCAAATTTTTTTCTAGTTTTTGACCACCGCGAAGCAACGACAATCCTTACGTGAGTATTTGCTTTTGAAATTTTTTTGAATTTCATGTTTCTGTATCACATCTTTTTTTAAAAATTAATAGAACATGTTTTTACTGGGTGAAGGTATTGGGGGAGAAGGTTGGTCTTTTTATCCACACTTTTCCTAACCTTTTTCTTCCAATAAATACCCATAACTTTAGCCGGTACACTAAACTAGGTTTTTTCTCTATAATTCTTACCCTCTTTTATCCCTTCCCTATACAAAAAAAACTTTGTATGTCTCTGTAATCCTTTGGTCCCTTTTCCCTTTCATGCATAGGGTGAATTACCCTTCACCCAGCACAAGATCCCACCCGCCAAACATTTCTGTCTTGATCCCATCTATCCCCGTTTGGGGCCTCCCTCCCCTAAAACAGTAACCGGCCTACACCTCTCCTCGCTCCCATGGATTTTATCCCCCCGCCCTGAGTGAATCATTATCTTTTCGGTCAGCATTTAAATCTCTTCAAAATATTCCCTTTTATCTTCCCAGTACCTCTATCTCGCTAGGGTTATACTTAAGATAGCCATTAAATTTTAAGATAATTTTCATTTAGTAAGTCATTATCTTTGCTGCATTATCACTGTATTGACCCGTGAGGGGGTGAAGGGGGCGGTGCACGGTGGTGAGCGCCCCGTGTTTGGCGCCCCCCGGTGGGGAGCTGGGTGTGTTCTCCCGGTAACTGGGCCCCCCCGGACCCTATGGTGGCCGGGCTTGTTAACCTCCCCTTTTAACTTGCCCCGGGGGGGTAAGTGGATGGTGGTTTACGAGAACTCTCTCTCATCGCTTGTTTTTTGATTTCATTAAATATATAGACGATCGTGAAGGTTGGTACCCGAAAAGGATGAGGTTGAATTAGGTCTGAGGTCACGACTACCCTTTTTCTCGCATCGGGAAAAAACGCTTAGTTCTGTGAGCGCCTGGGTGTTTCAGACTTGTGGTCCCGTGGATAGAAAACTTCAACGAGTTTCAGTTTATCCTCGACCTTTTCCAAGTACAGCTGTCTGATAAGGTTTCCCATGGGCCGAAACGCGTTTAAATTAACGTCGAAAGTGTGGTTAGTTTGACTTTTATTATTTAATAGGAAGAACAGTTTTTGAAGTAAACTGGATAAACTCTTCAGTTTCTTAATAACCCAACAGCCCGACTTTTTCCGCACCCCGACAACGTTGCGGGAGGGGAATCGAAACCCCCGGATTTTTGCATCGAATTTTCCCCGGGGTTTTGCTCTTCGTGAAAAAGGGGCATTTTTTCCTTTCCTTTTCACTGTTAAGTTTCAATTGCTGTTTTCGTATTAAAATTACAAAAAATAAAACATACGAGAGGGAAATGCAGATGGGACAGAGGATCGAATCTGACTGCTCCTCCCTGAATTGCCCCAAAAGGGTTTTTTAGAGCTTACGGAATAACCCATTTAAAGGAATTTCCATTTAATATTGCAATCTTAATTTGCGGATATTGTAAAATTTTACGTTATAAAAGTTTTACGCAAGCTGACTCACATGCCCTGTTCCCCTCTTTTAAATTTGTAAATTTTAATCTCCAACATGACCTGATTTTCCCTCTCTTGCCCTGACTTTCTCATCTAGGAGTATATCTGTATTTTTAAACCTGCATCTTATGAGGATTCTGTGTAAAATTGAGTCATTTTAAATCTGCCTCTTTTAATCTGCCTATTTTAAAATCTGACCTCTGTTAATTGACTCTGTTAATTGACCTTTTTTAAAATCTGACCTTATTTTAAATTGACCTCATGCTAATTGCCTCATGTTAATCTGACCTCAATTTAATCTGCCCTGATGTTAATCTGACCTCTGTTAATTGCCTCGTTAATTGCCCCTTTGTTAATCTGACCTATGTAATCTGCCCTCAATTTTATTTGTTATGCAAATCTGCCCTCAATTTAATCTAAACTCATGCTAATTGCCCATGCAAATCTGCCTCATGCAAATTGCCCTATGAAATCTGCCCTAAATTTTAATTGACCCATGCTAATTGCCTCAAGTTAATCTGCCCTCATACAAATTGCCCAAAGTTAATTGACTCATCCCTAATCTGACCTAATTTTAATTCTTTAAACCCTCCCGTCCCCCACGGGAAAAACCCCAATTTCCGGGGCCCCGAGCAAGATATTATATTGCGTAAAGGGAGAAGTACCGCTTAAGAACCTTTTGGGCAAATCGATCCTGTATACCAAAATTTTTAAATTGTAGTACTTTCAATAAATTTGAATTAACTGCTAGAAAATTCAAATATACCTGTAACACTCATAAACCCATTCACACTCGAAGATAGTCAAATACATGTGTGTGAGTGTGTTTTGTGTTGGTGTGTGTGGTGTTGTGGGTGTGTGTGTACAAAATAATCTGAGAAATTTCGAAAGTACTTTTGACTTCCCAAAATTCAAAATTTGATTCCTCCCCCCGGCCAAGCGTGGTTTTCTACTTAAAGGCACAATTACAAGCAAATTTCTTGCTTAATTGGTTTGTATCCCAACGAACAAGTGACCCTCATTTGGACAAAAGGTTGTAGGGAAAAGGAAAAAGCCGCCTTTGGCTCGAAACCTTGAGCATCCTTCTCTCCAGCACAAAGGGATCTTGATCGGTAGTATGTAAAATTAAATTCAGTTAAGATTGATATAGTATTGTTGCCCAGATGTGAGGTCGCCTTATAAACCAAAAAGGGCTGGATGAAAATACAGTAAACCCTTTCGGGGATGGGGGAAATCCCATACTGGGTCATTTCAGATAAAAAAAATCAAATACGATGTGGGCGGGGGTTTACTCTAGGGTGATTTTTAAAAACTTTAGAACTCCCAAATAGGTGAAGCCCAAAAACAAGGGCATTTAATCAGGGATTTTGTCCCTAAAACTTTGTGGCCTTATCAGCGATCGGGGGGGAGATTCGCATGATAAAATTTTTAATTCGAATCGACAGAATAGACTGTCTCCCCCGTCCCTAACCCCGTTAGCAAACCTTCTTTGTACCGCAGGTACTGTGTTCAAGGTGTTATGATGGTACTGTCCATCCTAAACCCGGGTTTCAGACAAGGTTTACTGCTCTGACCGAGGGCCAAGGCCCTCAAGGTTAATGATTGATGTGCTGACCAGCTAGATGCCTTGACTCAAATCTATAACTCAGCCTCAGAGAAAGGATCTTTTTCGTGGAAAAAAGACAAAAGCTATCAGCAACTACTGTCGTGGAAAAATGCTCGATACTTCCCAGGGCAAGGTCAGAGATTTTGACTGTCACTCGGTTCTTTGTGACATCAATATCGCTTGGTAAAGGTCCCCTCCAGCTAAAATCTGTTTAAAAATCCCCCTAGATGGACCGGGCACTAGAATATCTAAGAAAAAATGAGTAGTAATACTTGTCATGACAGTGGCATAAGGACTCCCTTTGTGCTCGTTCAAGTGCACTGATCTTTTGTTAAACCCCATTTGAGCATCATTTTGATCCTAGAATCCCCATCCCATGAAAATGTAGTTCTAAAATTTTCTTAAACAAGTGAAAACCAGCTGCTTTCAGATACACAAATCACCTGTCTGTATGATGTTATACACCAATCACCTGTCTGTAGATGTTATCTGCCTGGAGAAAAAAGATTTCAGGGTTTTGTCAGGTATTAGAAAACAAATGATGGTCTCTAGGCGGCTTGATGTTAACACTGGAGCTGTGGTAAGAATGAATCAGAGTGTTAAAGCCTGGCATTGAAGGGAATATCATAGGAGTGAAATAAGATTCAGCAATATCCATGAAGAATCAAGTGGGAAATCTTGGAAACGAGGCAACCAAGGGCATGGGTGGAAAACTTGAACATATATCTTTACACTCTGAAGGAGGTGTGTTAATGTTGCAGTTTTATAACTGTAGTGTAAAACACCCATCTGGCAAGACAGTGATGGAGTGAATGATGATGAAAATTTTTCTTTTTCGGGCCACCCTGCCTTGGTGAGAATCAGCCGACGTATTAATAATAAAAATAATAAAAATTTCTTTATACCTGCTGTCCTTGTTCACCTGGCAGTAAGTACCCAAGTGTTAGCAAACTGTTGTGGGTGGCACTCCAGGGGTTGCTAACATACCTTATAGAGAGCCAGGTTTAAAAATACGCTGATGTAGGATAATTGTTTCATTCTGTAAAATTCACTCTGGGTATGACTGATCCCCTTCTTATCTATGACTTTCTAACAAAATGAAGAACTTTGCAAGGCTACTTATCTCTCTCCTGGACCAGAGATGGCTAGATCTGGCAGATTAACAGAACCTTCAACACCAGAGAGATGTAAGTAGCTTTATATTAAGTACAAGACCAGTGTTATCGAGGTCCCACACTTGGCTTCACTTCGCGGACAAGGAGAAGACAGTTTTTATACCACAAGACGGGCAGCAAACAGTAATTACACTTTGGTTGCATCATTAACAAGGAAATCACTTCTATGATTATTCATTCTTTGAATTACTATTTGCTTACGAACTAATGATTATCTAAGCTAAGTTTTATGTACTTTTGGTACACTAATCTATAGACGAAATTAGAAGCGGACAGATGCGTGTGGTTCTTTCTCTCAGAATTTCCCACAATAGCATTTTTGCGACAAAATATTTTTTAGAGGTATTTCCGAACAAATTAAAAAACAAATATTGTATTATAAATTGTATAATCACGAGAACTGATTTATTTCGGCAGTAAAAAAGTTGCGTGTTGAGCTTTAGTTAATATGTGATTCTACGAGCGTGAATTAACGATTTTTGGGTTGAATCTGAGTGATATACGGGATGTAACGACTGAATCGTTAAACAGGTTATAATACGGAATCACGAAATCGTAATGACACGAGTTTTATGACTCTCTGACCGCGGGTTCTATCCCACCCGTGGTATGGTGTATAATACGGATCCTAACACTAGTACCAGCAACAGCGAAGACAAGATATGCATTGCAGAACACGCTCTTATTGACAAAAACATTTGCCTGCGTGAAAAGGTTCGTGAAGTCATGACGTGAAGTTCTACAGAGGGATATGATGTCCCACTGACAGCCTGTTAGGTCTTCCCTTCACAAGTTATTCCTTAATACTGAGGCAGTGTTATTAAGCGACACTTGCTTGGTGCAAAGACTGGCTTGGTCCCAAATCTGCACACTGTCAAAACAACATGCTGGAGTGGGAGATACGAGTGAGTGCATAATAAACCCAGTGATGAGCAGGGGTTCCGTGGGGACAATAAGGGAACACTGTATCAACATCCGGGCTCCCAGACTATTCAACATCTTACCAGAAGATATCAGAAACACTGCTGGGACAAGTGTAGAAGCTTTCAAGAGGAAACTGGACAAGTATCTTCACCAGGCGCCAGATCAACCAGGCTGTGATGGATATGTGGGGCAGCGGGCCTCCAGCAGCAACAGCCTGGTTGACCAGGGAAGTACCAGACGAGCCTGCCCCATGGCCGGGCTCCGAGAGCAGTTAAACTCTCGAAACTCTTCAATAGCATATATTCCTCAATACTAAGGCAGTGTTATTAACTGGACCATACCACGGGCAGGGACAGAACCCGCGGTCAGAGAGTCATTAAACAGCAGACAGACGCGTTAGCTCTGACTCTCTGACCGAGGGTTCTCTCACCGCCCGTGGTATGGTTTGACTGCAATCGTGTCATTACGACTTCGTGAGTCATCTAATTTACTGTTTTCTTAAGAAATCTCACTGTCATTAGGTAAGGTTTGTCAGGAAATAGGACAAGTGTTTCCTGACGCGGGTCTCAGTCACATGATGACCCGCAGCTGAAGCTTTTGGTCACCCAACCGAGGCCTTCCACTGGCTTACTGGTCCACCCAATTTGAAAGTTAAAGTAATAATTATAACCAATTTTTTATCTATGTCTCTGTTATTCCTGCCATTGTCTTGTGTTGCAGTCATTGCTTTTGTTGGCGCTTGTCTAACAAAAGCTTTGAAAAACACACACTTCATAGTACTTTCTTCTTACTTTCATTCTTATTTTATTTATTTCTATTTTTTTTATTAGCACACTGGCAGGGTGGCCACCAAGGCAGGGTGGCCACCAAGGCAGGGTGGCCACCAAGGCAGGGTGGCCACCAAGGCAGGGTGGCCACCAAGGCAGGGTGGCCACCAAGTTAGGGGGGCCACCAAGGCAGGGTGGCCACCAAGGCAGGGTGGCCACCAAGGCAGGGTGGCCACCAAGGCAGGGTGGCCACCAAGGCAGGGTGGCCCGAAAAAGAAAAACTTTCACCATCATTCACTCCATCACTGTCTTGCCAGAAGGGTGCTTTACACTACAGTTTTTAAACTGCAACATTAACACCCCTCCTTCAGAGTGCAGGCACTGTACTTCCCATCTCCAGGACTCAAGTCCGGCCTGCCGGTTTCCCTGAACCCCTTCATAAATGTTACTTTGCTCACACTCCAACAGCACGTCAAGTATTAAAAACCATTTGTCTCCATTCACTCCTATCAAACACGCTCACGCATGCCCGCTGGAAGTCCAAGCCCCTCGCACGCAAAACCTTATTTACCCCCTCCCTCCAACCTTTCCTAGGCCGACCCCTACCCCGCCTTCCTTCCACTACAGACTGATACACTCTTGAAGTCATTCTGTTTCGCTCCATTCTCTCTACATGTCCGAACCACCTCAACAACCCTTCCTCAGCCCTCTGGACAAAAGTTTTGGTAATCCCGCACCTCCTCATAACTTCCAAACTACGAATTCTCTGCATTATATTCACACCACACATTGCCCTAAGACATGACATCTCCACTGCCTCCAGCCTTCTCCTCGCTGCAACATTCATCACCCATGCTTCACACCCATATAAGAGCGTTGGTAAAACTATACTCTCATACATTCCCCTCTTTGCCTCCAAAGACAAAGTTCTTTGTCTCCACAGACTCGTAAGTGCACCACTCACCCTTTTCTCCTCATCAGTTCTATGATTCACCTCATCTTTCATAGACCCATCCGCTGACACGTCCACTCCCAAATATCTGAATACATTCACCTCCTCCATACTCTCTCCCTCCAATCTGATATCCAATCTTTCATCACCTAATTTTTTTGTTATCCTCATAACCTTACTCTTTCCTGTATTCACTTTTAATTTTCTTCTTTTACATACCCTACCAAATTCATCTACCAACCTCTGCAACTTCTCTTCAGAATCTCCCAAGAGCACAGTATCATCAGCAAAGAGCAACTTTGACAACTCCCACTTTATGTGTGATTATTTTTTAACTCCACGTGTCTTGCCAAGACCCTCTCATTTACTTCTCTTACTATCCCATCTATAAATATACTAAACAACCACGGTGACATCATACAACCTTGTCTAAGGCCTACTTTTACTGGGAAATAATCTCCCTCTTTCTTACATACTCTAACTTGAGCCTCACTATCCTCGTAAAAACTCTTCACTGCTTTCAGTAACCTACCTCCTATACCATACACCTGCAACATCTGCCACATTGCCCCCATATCCACCCTTGTCATACGCCTTTTCCAAATCCATAAATACCACAAAGACCTATTTAGCCTTATATAAATACTGTTCACTTATATGTTTCACTGTAAACACCTAGTCCACACACCCCTTACCTTTCCTAAAGCCTCCTTGTTCATCTGCTGTCCTATTCTCCGTCTTACTCTTAATTCTTTCAATATAACTCTACCATACACTTTACCAGGTATACTCAACAGGACTTATCCCCCTATAATTTTTGCACTCTCTTTTGTCCCCTTTGCCTTTATACAAAAGGAACTATGCATGCTCTCTGCCAATCCCTAGGTACTTACCCTCTTCCATACATTTATTAAATAATTGCACCACCACTCCAAAACTATATCCTCACCTGCTTTTAACTTTCTATCTATATCCATCAATCCCAGCTGCCTTACCCCTTTCATTTTACCTACTGCCTCACTAACTTCCCCCACACTCACAAATGGCTCTTCCTCACTCCTACAAGATGTTATTCCTCCTTGCCCTATACATGAAATCACAGCTTCCCTATCTTCATCAACATTTAACAATTCCTCAAATATTCTCTCCATCTTCCCAATACCTCTAACTCTCCATTTAATAACTCTTTTCTCCTATTTTTAAACTGACAAATCCATTTGTTCTCTAGGCTTCCTCAACTTGTTAATCTCACTCCAAAACTTTTTCTTATTTCAACAAAATTTGTTGACAACATCTCACCCACTCTCTCATTTGCTCTCTTTTTACATTGCTTCACCACTCTCTTAACCTCTCTCTTTTTCTCCACATACTCTTCCCACCTTGCATCACTTCTACTTTGTAAAAACTTCTCATATGCTAACTTTCCACCAATCGCTCCTCTTCCCTCCCGCACCCACTTTCCTGTAACCACAAACTTCTGCTGAACACTCTAACACTACATTTTTAAACCTACCCCATACCTCTTCGAGCCCATTGCCTATGCTCTCATTAGCCCATCTATCCTCCAAAAGCTGTTTATATCTTACCCTAACTGCCTCCTCTTTTAGTTTATAAACCTTCACCTCTCTTTTCCCTGATGCTTCTATTCTCCTTGTATCCCATCTACCTTTTACTCTCAGTGTAGCTACAACTAAAAAGTGATCTGATATATTTGTGGCCCCTCTATAAACATGTACATCCTGAAGTCTACTCAACAGTCTTTTATCTACTAATACATAATCCAACAAACTACTGTCATTTCTCCCTACATCATATCTTGTATACTTATTTATCCTCTTTTTCTTAAAATATGTGTTACCTATAACTAAACCCCTTTCTATACAAAGTTCAATCAAAGGGCTCCCATTATCATTTACACCTGGCACCCCAAACTTACCTACCACTCCCTCTCTAAAAGTTTCTCCTACTTTAGCATTCAGGTCCCCTACCACAATTACTCTCTCACTTGGTTCAAAGGTTCCTATACTTTCACTTAACATCTCCCAAAATCTCTCTCTCTCCTCTACATTCCTCTCTTCTCCAGGTGCATACACGCTTATTATGACCCACTTTTCACATCCAACCTTTACTTTAATCCACATAATCCTTGAATTTACACATTCATATTCTCTTTTCTCCTTCCATAACTGATCCTTCAACATTACTGCTACCCCTTCCTTAGCTCTAACTCTCTCAGATACTCCAGATTTAATCCCATTTATTTCCCCCCACCGAAACTCCCCTAACCCCTTCAGCTTTGTTTCACTTAGGGCCAGGACATCCAACTTCTTTTCATTCATAACATCAGCAATCATCTGTTTCTTGTCATCCGCACTACATCCACGCACATTTAAGCATCCCAGTTTTATAAAGTTTTTCTTCTTCTCTTTTTTAGCAAATGTCTACAGGAGAAGGGGTTACTAGCCCATTGCTCCCGGCATTTTAGTCGCCTCATACGACACGCATGGCTTACGGAGGAAAGATTCTTTTCCACTTCCCCATGGACAATAGAAGAAATAAAGAAGAACAAGAGCTATTTAGAAAAAGGAGAAACACCTAGATGTATGAATATATATATGCATGTGCGTGTCTGTGAAGTGTGACCAAAGTGTAAGTAGGAGTAGCAAGATATCCCTGTTATCTAGCGTGTTTATGAGACAGAAAAAGAAACCAGCAATCCTACCATCATGCAAAACAGTTACAGGTTTCTGTTTCACAGTCATCTGGCAGGACGGTAGTACTTCCCTGGGTGGTTGCTGTCTACCAATTATTATTATTATTATTATTATTATTATTATTATTATTATTATTATTATTACTGTTGTTATTATTACATTATTATTATTATTATTATTATTATTATTATTATTATTATTATTATTTTTATTATTATTATTATTATTATTATTATTATTATTATTACTGTTATTATTACATTATTATTCGTTTTATAGATTTTATTTGTATTATAATAATTATTATTATAATCATAAGGGCCACACAGCTACTGGGGAATGGAGAGTAATCAGGTTTGATCCTAGGAAAGGAATATTAGCTCTAATTCCCTGGATCAAGAACTCTTCGCTAGCATCACGGTATTTCAGAAAACGTGGAAATGTGACGAAAAAATTAATGCTCTCTTTTTTTCATTTGATATTTTGTAATTATTATTTTGTAACTGATATTTTGTAATTGTTATTAATTTGTATGTATGGTGGTGTTACAGGTCCTCGACCGAGGTTAAGGGACCACTATCGTGCCCACCAGCTGGCGCTGTGGACCTGGCTGGTCCCACAACTCCAGCGGGTCGGTCATTTGGAGTTCCTGACCTTACGCGACCCGGAGTCGGAAGACGTAAACCCAGGAGGACCAACTTCAAGAACTGTCCGTGTTGCACCACTTGTTCTCCAAACACGACGACCACGACCTCTACTCTGGGGTGGTGCGTCCTCTACAACACATGGCTGGACACTACATCCTTCCCTCTACCACTACTACATCAGAACTCCTCGTTACCACACCTTCCTCTCTTTCTAACTTCTTCAGCACGCCGAGAACCACACTAAACATTTCAGACCCGCGACCGTTTCCGGACGTGACGCCGAACGATAAAATCCACGCTGAAGCGACAATGCCCGAGGCGGTAGACTACATCGCTTATTCTACCGCCCTCTCGGTTACAATAGCCATCGGAGTATCGCTACTAATCCTAAACATTTTGATTTTCGCTGGTGTGTATTATCAACGCGATCGATCGCGTCTCGGGGATAAAACTGAGCAGCAAAGTCAGCAGAACAGCCAAAGCAGCAGCGAACAGCAGATGGCAGCCATTAGTTCAGCTTCGGGTCCTATATTAGGGTCAACTATAAACTTGGAGGTGACGAAGTCGCCTTTAACAGCGACATCCTCGCTCAAAGCTCCTCTCTCACCCTTGACACACACTCAGCCCTTTACGCATATATCTGAGTGTCCGCCCGCCTTCGCTGACACACCCGTCAGTCGCGAGGCGGGTGGGCACTGTATCGCTGTAGCTCCACCTACTATACCAAACGGCAGCGCTACTCTTGTAGGTGGCCAGCCGCAACAGCAGCAGCAACAACAGCAACAACAGCAGCAACAGCAACAACATCAACAGCAGCAGCATCAACAGCATTTACAACACCAACAGCAACTGCAGCAGCAGCTACATCAACAGCAGATACAGCATCAACAGCAACTGCAGCACCAGCATCAATTACAGCAGCAACAGTATCAGTTGCAACATAAACAAGTGACGATGCCTCGGCCACCGCCACCGCCTCGGCTGATGCCTGCAGAATCGCAGCCGCTACTTCCTGCGCACGTGCCGGCTCCACCCAGAGGCAAGATACCACCGTACGAGGAACTCCGAGTATGATGGCGGCGCCCTCTGGTGACGGTGTTATCTGCTGCCGAGCACCTCCAGGGAGGCACCCTGCCTCCCTGCACGCCCCTACAGCACCACCCTCATGCTCAGGTCGTTGACTACTATGGCGGAACGTTCTATGATGGACAGGACATGACCACCTCTTTCCGTAGTGACGAACCAATGGTGGAGATGCGGGGTTTGGATTGTGTCGGCAGCTCGTTAACGTGGCCTCGCAAGGCCCGTGGACCTCGCACCTGGCCAGAGGGCGATCCAACTTGCCTGCAGATGCAGCACGAGCACCAAGGAGCTCCGCGCTCCTAGCAATAAGAGGCCGAGTTTGGTTTCGGACAGTAGTGAGGTGATTCCGGACAGTTCTGAACATCTTCCCAGTACTGCTGCTGCGCTCACCTGCATATTTATACGTTTAATAAGTTTTTAAAACTTATCTATGTGGAAGTGTGCACTTTTTATATGTATGTGACTTATAATTGTGTAAAAATTGTGTAAATACTACACAGATAATTTATTGACATGTTGCAAATTACAATGTTTTCAATAAAACTTGCTAGTACACTAGAGTTTATTTGACCCTTACACTGTGTGTGTGTGTATGTGTTAATTAAAGTACTTGTGAATGATCGTGTATGTTCTTCATACTACGTGTGTATGATTTCTACGTCCCACATTTTGTGTAAGTGTAACAAGGGAGTCCCGTGGCTTGGTTAGCAAACACGCCACACACATTGAGTGTCCGGGGTTCAATCCTCGGCATGGGTGGACACGATAATACAAGTAAGTGTAACATGCTTACACCTGCTTCCAAGGCAGGACGCTGTTCCCGGTACATATTTCCCAGCTATTAACCAAAGATTTCATTTGTTTTCACCAGTCTAGGGATTTGGTATATGTTCAATACGCACCTAATTCTACTGAATAAACAGCCCAGGTAGAATAACACCTGTAAGCTTGTAAATAAGCCGAGGTAGAATAACAGCTCTAAACTTTTAAATAAGCCTAGGTAGAATAACAGCCTAAGCTCGTAAATGAGCCTAGGTAGAATAACAGCTGTAAGCTTGTAGATGAGCCTAGGTAGAATAACACCTGTAAGCTTGTAAATGAGCCTAGGTAGAATAACAGCCTAAACTTGTAAATGAGCCTAGGTAGAATAACAACCTAAGCTTGTAAATGAGCCTAGGTAGAATAACAGCCTAAGCTTGTAAATGAGCCAATGTAGATTAACAGCCTAAGCTTGTAAATGAGCCTAGGTAGAATAACAGCCTAAGCTCGTAAATGAGCCTAGGTAGAATAACAGCCTAAGCTCGTAAATGAGCCTAGGTAGAATAACAGCCTAAGCTCGTAAATGAGCCTAGGTAGAATAACAGCCTAAGCTTGTAAATGAGCCTAGGTAAAATAACAGCCTAAGCTTGTAAATGAGCCTAGGTAGAATAACAGCCTAAGCTCGTAAATGAGCCTAGGTAGAATAACAGCCTAAGCTCGTAAATGAGCCTAGGTAGAATAACAGCCTAAGCTCGTAAATGAGCCTAGGTAGAATAACAGCCTAAGCTCGTAAATGAGCCTAGGTAGAATAACAGCCTAAGCTCGTAAATGAGCCTAGGTAGAATAACAGCCTAAGCTTGTAAATGAGCCAAGGTAGAATAACAGCTGCAAGCTTGTAAATAAGCTGAGCTTAGCAAGGATTCAAGGTTATTTTACCGTTTTACCGCTTGAGCAAAGATTAAAAAGAACACAAAGGCACAATACCGTGGCAGGAACATTACACAGATAACCAGCACATAGGCCCAAGTCGGACCGAAACGTCATCCAGAGTTTCTCTCTCATATGTGCCGTTTATCTGCGTGTCAATGAATATGCCTGTACTCAAACGTAACTCAACATGTACTGTCCAGTTTATCTCTTCTAAATTCGTTCAGGAAAGATAAAGTGAAAATGACTCACGAAATCGTAATGACACGATTGCAAACAAACCATACCACGGGCGGGATTGAACCTGCGGCATGGAAGGGACTTGAGCTAGAGTTCGTCACGGCCACGCTAGCTGGAGATTTGTCTGTAAAAACTTGCATTTGTGGCTACAGTGGTGCCTGTGCTAACCTTCCTATGGTGTAGAAATATACCTAGTTGGACGAATCTTATTGTGGCTAGCTGGTCCAGTGGCTAACGCGACGGTCTGGAGTTTTGAGACTCTCTGACCGCGGGTTCAATCCCGCCCGTGGTATGGTTTAAAGTGAAAATTATTTAAAGTAATTTAAGGGAAATAACAGTTTCGCTTTATTTTACACATACAAAGGTTAAAGCTACACCGACACTTTTGGATTTGACTCTCCAAAGGCATAGATTTTTTGGCACTTTTTTATTTAAATGACGATTTTAGGAGTTATCTCAGTCATTCCAGGATATCTGGAGTGTCTAGAAATGGTTTTGGGGGGTCAACGCCCCCGCGGTCTCGAGGGCCTGTGAAATGGTTTAAAAACTTTCGTTATAGTTCTTGTAAACATGCCAATTGCTCCAAGAATTTGGTCCTCGTTACCGTACACTTGTGTTGAAAATTTGATTGGATGAGACGTTCTCGATCTCTGAACGAAATAAAATGGAAAAGTTGCAGGAAGAAAATATAAAAAAGTCAACCTCATAAAGGTATCCCTTCGGGGATACCTAATTATTCAGATTATTACACCACGATTTACGAAATCGTAATAACACGACTACAAACAAACCAGTGGTTTATAAGGCTCACTGTCCATGGATTTAGTTCTCCGCCGTTCCGTGGTTTATAACACCAACTTGGCGTCAGGTTAAGCAACATACGCACTGAGGTTCTGCCATAACGACCTTTGCAAAAAAATCTGGAAAGGAAACCAAATAATCTGGAAAGTTAATTAAGTAATCTGGGAAAATAACGAAACACTCTGGGAAAGTAATATCAAGAACAAGAATATAATTGAATACTTCATTAAGAAAAACGAAGTAAATATTCAAACGACTCAAGGCAACGAGTACATTGAGAGACAACACAATAAGTGTCCTGGGTCCAAGACTGTTCAACTGCCTCCCAGCATACATAAGAGGGATTACCAATAGACCCCTGGCTGTCTTTAAGAAGGAGCTGGACAGGCACCTAAAGTCAGTACCTGATCAACCGGGCTTGCGTGCGGACAGTAGTAACAGCCTGGTTGATCAGACCGAGAGGCCTGGTCTCAGACCGAGCCGCGGGGGCGTTGATTCCCGAAACTCTCTCCAGGTAAACTCCAGGTAAGACTCGTATAAATAAGGAAGAACAGATATACTTTGCGGTGTATATCTCTCACAGAGGTATATATCTTTTATAGAGGTATATATCTTTCACAGAGGTATATATCTTTCACAGAGGTATATATCTCTCACAGAGGTATATATCTTTCACAGAGGTATATATCTTTCACAGAGGTATATATCTCTCACAGAGGTATATGTCTTTCACAGAGGTATATATCTTTTATAGAGGTATATATCTTTCACAGAGGTATATATCTTTCACAGAGGTATATATCTCTCACAGAGGTATATATCTTTCACAGAGGTATATATCTTTTATAGAGGTATATATCTTTCACAGAGGTATATATCTTTCACAGAGGTATATATCTTTCACAGAGGTATATATCTCTCACAGAGGTATATATCTTCACAGAGGTATATATCTTTATAGAGGTATATATCTTTCACAGAGTTATATATCTTTCACAGAGGTATATATCTTTCACAGAGGTATATATCTCTCACAGAGGTATATATCTTTCACAGAGGTATATATCTTTTATAGAGGTATATATCTTTCACAGATGTATATATCTTTCACAGAGGTATATATCTTTCACAGAGGTATATATCTCTCACAGAGGTATATATCTTTCACAGAGGTATATATCTCTCACAGAGGTATATATCTCTCACAGAGGTATATATCTTTCACAGAGGTATATATCTCTCACAGAGGTATATATCTTTCACAGAGGTATATATCTTTCACAGAGGTGTATATCTTTCAGTGTATATAGGAATTAAAGTATTCGTGACGGGCGGTGACGAGGTTATATACACTAGACAAGTGTGAAGAATTCAATGAATCAAGATCCCAAGATGTTGCTGAGTCTGACAATGTGTCTCATTTAGTGTCTCAATTATCAACTTGTCGGTTTTTCAAGCCACTGAGCCAGCTAGCCCAGTGGCTTGGAAGACTGGCTAACGCGGAGCCTGGAAAACCGACGTGTTAACCACTGGGCCAGCTGACCCAGTGGTTAACGCGTCGGTCTGGAGTTTTATGACTCTTGGACCGCGGGTTCTATCCCTACCCGTGGAATGGTTTATTTGCAATCGTGTCATTACAATTTCGTGAGTCAAGAAAGACTTTTGACTTAACCAAGAACGAAAATAAAATAATGATTAGAATTTACTTAATCCCTTGGTTTCCACGTCAGCTTTACATGTTAATGGCTCATATATTTGTATTAAAACATCCATTAAAATTATTTTATACCGATTCTAGAATATTTAGTAGTTTCTCCTTCATACTGTCAGATTCTTCTGTTTTTCATTTGTTACTGACGGTGGGTTGTCAGCATTTGTTACTGACGGTGGGTTGTCAGCATTTGTTACTGACGGTGGGTTGTCAGCATTTATGGCCGAGTTTCTCATCTTTCTTTACCTTGAATTTCAGTTATAAATATTTTTTGATGCAAAACGTGTAGTGCCAAGAGTAGTGAAGAAAAACGCGTCAGGACAAGCTTTTATTGGGAGAGATTGCATACCAAGCTTTTATTGGGACAAGTTGCATATCAAGCTTTCATTTGGACAAGTTGCATATCAAGCTTTCATTCGGACAAAGTTTCGTTCTTCATAGATCTTTCTCAAATTATGCATGACAGTGCCTCTTAGAACATCTTCACTGGACATAATTCACTCCAGGAATATTGGTCATTACAAATGACACGAGAAAATGAGAAAGCATAGGATAACAAGTGTAAAATGCAGATTACTGATAGTCATATGAAGGCATCTGTCTTTCGTCTTGGAAGCAGCAGTTAAGGATGCTGCTTCCAAGACGATTCCTGTAAACCATTCCAGTAAATTCCTGTAAATCATTCCAGCGTTGTTCCAGTGCATGAGATGGCCCTCTTTACATCTGTGTCGTCTCATTTTCGTGTTTTTAACACGTGTAGAAACATTCCTATCCGTTTCTCACACGAAGATCTTGTTGCATCGTCCGTATGCCATTTTACTGATGCGTGTGTCAGAGGTATCTTTCTTCCTAGTGATTTATCTGATGGAAGACGTGTCCATGATAGCTAAGGAAGGGCTTGCGAAGTGTGGTTAACCTTTTTCTCCTCCAGGTTGATAAAAGACCCTAAGTCTCTCGTTGTGGATGCTGTTAGAAGAGTCGAGTGTATTCGTAGCTCTGCGTTTGCAGTCTTGTGTAAAGTAGTGAGGGAAGTGTAAACGTGTGAAGGCACGGGATATGTTAAGGATTTTTCTTTTAAGAATTTTGGGACTGAAGACACAGCAACCTCCGAGGTCAAACTCAGTGATCACACCTCTTATGGTACGAGTGTCGTGCTGCGTTCAAATGAGTGACATCTCTATTTGTGGATTTTGCGCAGTCTGAAATAGAGTCTGTTGGGTGACGTGCATGGAACATCAATAATTGGTAGCATACCTTCCTTATCAAGTTCAAGAATGAGTTTAATAGCCTGGGCTAATCACGTTACTCCAACTTGATCCAAGAAATCGGAGGCTGTCCCTAATTCCATAGATGCAATAAAATCTAATTTCATCAATTTTTTTCTGAAGGCTTAAATATTTTATATTTTCTTTAAATCGTATAAAAATTTCGTTAAATTAATTAGATTAGGCATTTTTACTCTAAAATAATGGATATTTAGCCAAAATATGAGCAAAATCAGGAGCGCTTGATTAGCATCAAGGCGCCTCTTTTGAAGGCGTTAAACACGAAAGACAAACAAAACGGAGAAAACTTTGCCGATAATATACAAATAACTAAAAAAAAAAATAGGAGATGGGGTTACAAGCAGTGAAAAATAGGTGCCATTAAATGAATTAAGGTTGAGGGAGGACTCCTGGCACTGTTCCTATAGAGATTCCTGGCAGCGGTAGGGAGCATCGCTTCGCTCAATATCCTCAGCCATCACTCTGGCACCAGGGCTGACGTCCACGATGGCATCGCTGCTGCTCTTATCACCCACATTATCTGAACGATTTCTTAGTCCGTTCGCGGCAGACGCTGCTGCAGAAACAATGTCTGAGAACGTCTCCAGGAGCACGAGTGAAGGTATCCGTTCGTTCCTGAAGGAACAATCTATATCCTCTAATAGCACGAGTGAAGGCATCCCGTTCCATTCTGAAGGAACAATCTATATCCTCTAATAGCACGAGTGAAGGTATCCTATTCCGTTGGTGAGAGGACAATTTATATCCTTCTCTAAAAGCATGAGTGAAGGACTCTTGTTCCACTACTGAAGGAGCTACTTCGACTAGTGGATGGTACCACTATACCCCCGCCTCCTCCTGCTTCGCCTCACCTGACTACAGTATATAAGCCACGTCTCCGGCCCTATGCTGTACTTTATACAAGACTGATGGACTGAACACATCGACTCCAGGTTGAAAGACTGATTACCTCAAACTCCTCCTCTCCTTACACCTTTCTACTTTGTATTGGACTAATGAAGCCACTGTATGGCGAAACGTTTCCTCAATAAAGATTCCCATATGCTCCAGACTTGTCTCAATCTTCAAATTGTCGGGTTTTTTAAACCATTTATCACACACATTACTGAAGGAACAATCCATCTCTAAGAGCACAAATAAGGCCTCTTGTTCCACTACTGAAAGAACAATCCATCTCTAAGAGCACAAATAAAGGCCTCTTGTTCATTGAATGATTCACTTAACGAGTCATAAAGGCCTCTTGTTCCACTACTGAAGGAACAATCCATCTCTAAGAGCACAAATAAAGGCCTCTTGTTCCACTACTGAAAGAACAATCCATCTCTAAGAGCACAAATAAAGGCCTCTTGTTCCACTACTGAAAAGAACAATCCATCTCTAAGAGCACAAATAAAGGCCTCTTGTTCCACTACTGAAAGAACAATCCATCTCTAAGCGCACAAATAAAGGCCTCTTGTTCCACTACTGAAAGAACAATCCATCTCTAAGAGCACAAATAAAGGCCTCTTGTTCCACTACTGAAAGAACAATCCATCTCTAAGAGCACAAATAAAGGCCTCTTGTTCCACTACTGAAAGAACAATCCATCTCTAAGAGCACAAATAAAGGCCTCTTGTTCCACTACTGAAAGAACAATCCATCTCTAAGAGCACAAATAAAGGCCTCTTGTTCCACTACTGAAGGAACAACCTAAATGCTCCAAAGAGCATCGGTGAATTCTTATTGTTACTGAAAAAAACACTATATCCTCTTCAAAGTTCACGAGAGAGTTATATGCTCTTTTACCGAATAAAATCTGAATACATTTACGATTACATCTTTGAATTATTCTTGTTCATTTACGTGATGAACAGTGTCAAATTCTTCCTTCAGTGATGAACAGTGTCAAATTCTTCCTTCAGTGATGAACAGTGTCAAATTCTTCCTTCAGTGATGAACAGTGTCAAAATCTTCCTTCAGTGATGAACAGTGTCAGAATCTTCCTTCAGTGATGAACAGTGTCAAAATCTTCCTTCAGTGATGAACAGTGTCAAAATCTTCCTTCAGTGATGAACAGTGTCAAAATCTTCCTTCAGTGATGAACAGTGTCAAAATCTTCCTTCAGTGATGAACAGTGTCAAAATCTTCCTTCAGAGATGAACAGTGTAAAAATCTTTCCTTCAGTGATGAACAGTGTCAAAATCTTCCTTCAGTGTTGAACAGTGCCCAAAATCTTCCTTCAGTGATGAACAGTGTCAAAATCTTCCTTCAGTGATGAACAGTGTCAAAATCTTCCTTCAGTGATGAACAGTGTCAAAATCTTCCTTCAGTGATGAACAGTGTCAAAATTTTCCTTCAGAGATGAACAGTGTCAAAATCTTCCTTCAGTGATGAACAGTGTCAAAATCTTCCTTCAGTGTTGAACAGTGTCAAAATCTTCCTTCAGTGATGAACAGTGTCAAAATCTTCCTTCAGTGTTGAACAGTGTCAAAATCTTCCTTCAGTGATGAACAGTGTCAAAATCTTCCTTCAGTGATGAACAGTGTCAGAATCTTCCTTCAGTGATGAACAGTGTCAAAATCTTCCTTCAGTGATGAACAGTGTCAAAATCTTCCTTCAGTGATGAACAGTGTCAAAATCTTCCTTCAGTGTTGAACAGTGTCAAAATCTTCCTAAAATCTTGCCCAGTAGCATAGTAGAACGACTCTTGTTCCGATACTTTGTGAAAATTGTCAAAATACTGATACACGAAGGGACATGTTTCTCAGATGGTCTGAAATAACACAATTGAAGAATTCTCTTGTTATTAAAGGAACAAGATTTAAATCCTTCTCTAACAACAGAACTGAAGAACTCTCTAATTTTTTCCATGTTTCAGGCAATAATAACTGGAATTATTCCTGGTATATATGGGTGTTATTTGATATATACCTGTTGCTTCTAAATTCCGCCTTTAACAGTCACCAAAAAGCACTGTAAAAATAGGATGGCATTTCTGTAGATACCATTGACTACCTTGGGAACAAATACCAACATTTAGCAAGAGTGAACCCAGCACCTTCATGTAATATCAACAAAGGTGCAGAACAAGATTTGTTTTTGTCACAGCGTTTTGTTGTGTGTAGCGTTTTTTCAACCGTTTTATAAAACGTTTGAGAAACGTTGACTAAATGAAACCTTGTTCTTCAGTTTTGCTGGACTAAATAAAATTTTGTTCTTCAGTGTTGCTGGACTAAATAAAATTTTGTTCTTCAGTGTTGCTGGACTAAATAAAATTTTGTTCTTCAGTGTTGCTGGACTAAAAAAAATTTTGTTCTTCAGTGTTGCTGGACTAAATAAAATTTTGTTCTTCAGTGTTGCTGGACTAAATAAAATTTTGTTCTTCAGTGTTGCTGGACTAAATAAAACCTTGTTCTTCAGTGTTGCTGGACTAAATAAAAGCTTGTTCCTCAGTGTTGCTGGACTAAATAAAATTTTGTTCTTCAGTGTTGCTGGACTAAATAAAAGCTTGTTCCTCAGTGTTGCTGGACTAAATAAAAGCTTGTTCCTCAGTGTTGTTGGCACTACACTACGTATTTAATAATACCCTTGCGGCACTATTCTTATATTGAGTTTCTGGGGGCGTAAAAGCCTCAGTGGCACTATTCCTAAAAGAATAATGAGTACTTCGTCTTGAGATTACATATTGCAGAAAATGATATCTTATATTAATCCAGTGGTGTAAATAACGTTGAGTTATAAGAGGGTGCAAGTACCCATACATTCTTCCTGGGTCACAGCGAAATTTGAAGGAAGCAGCGAGCTGGATTAGACAAAAGAATATAAAATAGCTTAGGTTTTTCTTATACAGATGTTTCTCTCAACTTGATGAAGCTCCCATTGAGAGAAACGTCGACGTAGAAAAGTCTTTACGCTGTTTTATGTGTCGCTTCCTCCATAGCGCTATTTCCAGGGATAAAATTCGTCTCAGGCAGAGAAAGAATGCTCCCATACCGCTCACTATCCATCACAACACTTCAGTGGCCTGTGAAACACAAGAACTGCCTCCTCTTCTCTTGTGTTGACACTATCACAATCTTTATTCAACCCGCCTTTACCCAGTAAGTGAAGAACCTGTGGTTAAACTTTCTATACTCTTAAAATACCATCCTTCTGTCATACCTGTATACTCACACACACACACACACACACACACACATATATATATATATATATATATATATATATATATATAAATATATATATATATATATATATATATATATATAGGTAGTAGGTTGGTAGACAGCAACCACCCAGGGAAGTACTACCGTCCTGCCAGATGACTGTGAAACAGAAACCTGTAACTGTTTTGCATGATGGTAGGATTGCTGGTTTCTTTTTCTGTCTCATAAACACGCTAGATAACAGGGATATCTTGCTACTCTTACTAACACTTTGGTCACACTTCACAGACACGCACATGCATATATATATACATACATCTAGGTTTTTCTCCTTTTTCTAAATAGTTCTTGTTCTTCTTTATTTCTTCTATTGTCCATGGGTAAGTGGAAAAGAATCTTTCCTCCGTAAGCCATGCGTGTCGTATGAGGCGACTAAAATGCCGGGAGCAATGGGCTAGTAACCCCTTCTCCTGTAGACACTTACTAAAAAAGAGAAGAAGAAAAACTTTATAAAACTGGGATGCTTAAATGTGCGTGGATGTAGTGCGGATGACAAGAAACAGATGATTGCTGATGTTATGAATGAAAAGAAGTTGGATGTCCTGGCCCTAAGCGAAACAAAGCTGAAGGGGGTAGGAGAGTTTCAGTGGGGGGAAATAAATGGGATTAAAATCTGGAGTATCTGAGAGAGTTAGAGCAAAGGAAGGGGTAGCAGTAATGTTAAATGATCAGTTATGGAAGGAGAAAAGAGAATATGAATGTGTAAATTCAAGAATTATGTGGATTAAAGTAAAGGTTGGATGCGAGAAGTGGGTCATAATAAGCGTGTATGCACCTGGAGAAGAGAGGAATGCAGAGGAGAGAGAGAGATTTTGGGAGATGTTAAGTGAATGTATAGGAGCCTTTGAACCAAGTGAGAGAGTAATTGTGGTAGGGGACCTGAATGCTAAAGTAGGAGAAACTTTTAGAGAGGGGTGTGGTAGGTAAGTTTGGGGTGACAGGTGTAAATGATAATGGGAGCCCCTTTGATTGAACTTTGTATAGAAAGGGGTTTAGTTATAGGTAATACATATTTTAAGAAAAAGAGGATAAATAAGTATACAAGATATGATGTAGGGCGAAATGACAGTAGTTTGTTGGATTATGTATTGGTAGATAAAAGACTGTTGAGTAGACTTCAGGATGTACATGTTTATAGAGGGGCCACAGATATATCAGATCACTTTCTAGTTGTAGCTACACTGAGAGTAAAAGGTAGATGGGATACAAGGAGAATAGAAGCATCAGGGAAGAGAGAGGTGAAGGTTTATAAACTAAAAGAGGAGGCAGTTAGGGTAAGATATAAACAGCTATTGGAGGATAGATGGGCTAATGAGAGCATAGGCAATGGGGTCGAAGAGGAAATGGGTAGGTTTAAAAATGTAGTGTTAGAGTGTTCAGCAGAAGTTTGTGGTTACGGGAAAAGGGGGGTGCGGGAGGGAAGAGGAGCGATTGGTGGGAATGATGATGTAAAGAGAGTGTAAGGGAGAAAAAAGTTAGCATATGAGAAGTTTTTACAAAGTAGAAGTGATGCAAGGGGGGAAAGAGTATAGGGAAAGAAAAAGAAGAGAGGATAGAGAGTGGTGAAGCAATGTAAAAAGAGAGCAAATGAGGAGTGGGTGAGATGTTATCAACAAATTTTGTTGAAAATAAGAAAAAGTTTGGAGTGAGATTAACAAGTTAAGGAAGCCTAGAGAACAAATGGATTTGTCAGTTAAAAATAGGAGAGGAGAGTTATTAAATGGAGAGTTAGAGGTATTGGGAAGACGGAGGGAATATTTTGAGGAATTGTTAAATGTTGATGAAAGATAGGGAAGCTGTGATTTCGGTATAGGGCAAGGAGGAATAAAAATCTTGTAGGAGTGAGGAAGAGCCAAATTGTGAGTGTGGGGGAAGTTCGTGAGGGCAGTAGGTAAAATGAAATGGGGTAAGGCAGTCGGGGTTGATGGGATAAAGATAGAAAAGTTAAAAGCAGGTGGGGTATAGTTTTGGAGTGGGTTGGTGCAATTATTTAATAAATGTATGGAAGAGGGTAAGGTACCTAGGGATTGGCAGAGAGCATGCATAGTTCCTTTGTATAAAGGCAAAGGGGATAAAAGAGAGTGCAAAAATTATAGGGGATAAGTTGCTGAGTATACCTGGTAAAGTGTATGGTAGAGTTATTATTGAAAGAATTAAGAGTAAGACGGAGAATAGGATAGCAGATGAACAAGGAGGCTTTAGGAAAGGTAGGGGGTGTGTGGACCAGGTGTTTACAGTGAAACATATAAGTGAACAGTATTTAGATAAGGGTAAAGAGGTCTTTGTGGCATTTATGGATTTGGAAAAGGCGTTATGACAGGGTGGATAGGGGGGCAATGAGGCAGATGTTGCAATGTGTATGTGTAGAGGTAGGTTACTGAAAGCAGTGAAGAGTTTTTACGAGGATAGTGAGGCTCAAGTTAGAGTATGTAGGAAAGAGGGAAATTATTTCCCAGTAAAAGTAGGCCTTAGACAAGGATGTGTGATGTCACCGTGGTTGTTTAATATATTTATAGATGGGGTTGTAAGAGAAGTAAATGGAGGGTCTTGACAAGAGGCGTGGAGTTTAAAAGATAAAGAATCACACACAAAGTGGGAGTTGTCACAGCTGCTCTTTGCTGATGACACTGTGCTCTTGGGAGATTCTGAAGAGAAGTTGCAGAGATTGGTGGATGAATTTGGTAGGGTGTGCAAAAGAAGAAAATTAAAGGTGAATACAGGAAAGAGTAAGGTTATGAGGATAACAAAAAGATTAGGTGATGAAAGATTGAATATCAGATTGGAGGAGAGAGTATGGAGGAGGTGAATGTATTCAGATATTTGGGAGTGGACGTGTCAGCGGATGGGTCTATGAAAGATGAGGTGGAATCATAGAATATGATGAGGGAAAAAGAGTGATGGTGCACTTAGGAGTCTGTGGAGACAAAGAACTTTGTCCTTGGAGGCAAAGAGGGGAATGTATGAGAGTATAGTTTTACCAACGCTCTTATATGGGTGTGAAGCATGGGTGATGAATGTTGCAGCGAGGAGAAGGCTGAGGCAGTGGAGATGTCATGTCTGAGGGCAATGTGTGGTGTGAATATAATGCAGAGAATTCGTAGTTTGGACGTTAGGAGGAGGTGCGGGATTACCAAACTGTTGTCCAGAGGGCTGAGGAAGGGTTGTTGAGGTGGTTCGGACATGTAGAGAGAATGGAGCGAAACAGAATGACTTCAAGAGTGTATCAGTCTGTAGTGGAAGGAAGGCGGGGTAGGGTCGGCTAGGAAAGGTTGGAGAGAGGGGTGTAAAGAGGTTTTGTGTGCGAGGGGCTTGGACTTCCAGCAGGTATGCATGAGCGTGTTTGATAGGAGTGAATGGAGACAAAATGGTTTTTAATACTTGACGTGCTGTTGGAGTGTGAGCAAGGTAACATTTATGAGGGGGTTCAGGGAAACCGGCGGGCCGGACTTGAGTCCTGGAGATGGGAAGTACAGTGCCTGCACTCTGAAGGAGGGGTGTTAATGTTGCAGTTTAAAAACTGTAGTGTAAAGCACCCTTCTGGCAAGACAGTGATGGAGTGAATGATGGTGAAAGTTTTTCTTTTTCGGGCCACCCTGCCTTGGTGGGAATCGGCCAGTGTGATAATAAAAATAATAATTATATATATATATATATATTTATATATATATATATATATATATATATATATATATATATATATATATATATATATATATATATATATATATTTATATATATATATATATATACATATATATATATATATCAAAATCTTATCTTTCTTAGTTAATACATGGTCCTGGAAAGATGAGTGTTCCAGGATTGAATTAGCATATGAAGAAAAAAGCTAAAAGTCGTCTTATGGAAATCGTTTAGCGGGGATGTCAGTGGCAGGAAACATCTAATATTTCGGGTTGGCTGGGATAATAGGCGTCAGAAGTTAAAGTCTCTCTTTTGTGTGTGTGTGTGTGTGTGTGTGTGTGTGTGTGTGTGTGTGTGTGTGTGTGTGTGTGTGTGTGTGTGTGTGTGTGTGTGTGTGTGTGTGTGTGTGTGTGTGGTTGTGGCTGCAAAGGTCGAGTCACAGTTCCTGGCCCGCCTCTTCACTGGTTGCTACTAGCTCCACTCTCTTCCTTCTCCATGAGTTTTATCATGCCTATTCTTAAAGCTATGTACGGATCCTGCCTCTACTACATCACTCTCCAGATTGGTCTACTTCCTTACAACTCTATGACTGAAGAAATACTCCCTAACATCCCTGTGACTCATCTGAGTCTTCAACTTCCAGCTGTGACCTCTTGTTGCTGTGTCACATTTCTGTAGCATTCTGCCACTATCCATCTTGTCAATTCTTCTCAGTATTTTATATGTCGATATTATGTTTTCCCTATTCCTTTTCTCCTACAGTGTCGTCCGGTCGATTTCCCTTAACCTCTCTTCGTAGGGCATGCCCATTAGCTCCGGAACTAGCCGTGTTGCAAACCTTTGCACTTTCTCTAATTTCTTGGCTTGTTTGACCAGGTGTGGGTTCCAAACTAGTGCTGCATACTCCAATATGGGCCTGACGTACACAGTGTGCAGTGTCGTGAATGACTCCTTACTTAGATTTCGAATCGCTATTCTTAGGTTTGCCAGGCGCCCGTTTGCGCCTCACGAGATGTGCTTGGAATAACGCTCACTCCAAGATCCTCTTTCTGAGTGAGTTTTGCAGCCTTTGGTCTCTTAGTCCATGCTCCGTCTGCGGTTTTCTTTGTCCTTAGTCAAACTTCATGACTTTGCACTTGCTGGGGTTATTTCTAGGAGCCATTTACCGGACAAGGATTTAAGCCTATCCAGATCTCCTTGTAGGCTTACCTGATCTTCGTCCACTTGTATTCTCCTCATTAGGGTCACATTGTGTGTGTGTGTGTAGTCACCTATTTGTACTCACCTACATGTGGCTGCAGGAGTCGATTCATAGTTCCTGGCTCTGCCTCTTCACTGACTGCTACTAGGTCCTCTCTCTACCTGCACCATGAGCTTTATCAAACCTTGTCTTAAAACTACGTATGGTTCCTGCCTCCACTACGTCAAGTGTGTGTGTGTGTGTGTGTGTGTGTGTGTGTGTGTGTGTGTGTGTGTGTGTGTGGTGTGTGTGTGTGTGTGTCAAGTGTGTGTGTGTGTGTGTGTGTGTGTGTGTGTGTGTGTGTACTCACCTAATTGTACTCACCTAATTGTGGTTGCAGGGGTCGAGACTCAGCTCCTGGCCCCGCCTCTTCACTGATCTCTACTGGGTCCTCTCTCTCTCTGCTTCCTGAGCTTTGTCATACCTCTTCTTAAAACTATATATGGTTCCTGCCTCCACTACTTCACTTGCTAGGCTATTCCACTTCCTGACAACTCTATGACTGAAGAAATACTTCCTAACGTCCCTGTGACTCGTCTGAGTCTTCAGCTTCCAGTTGTGACCCCTTGTCCCTGTGTCCCCTCTCTGGAACATCCTATCTCTGTCCACCTTGTTTATTCCCCGCAGTATCTTGTATGTCGTTTTCATGTCTCCCCTGACCCTTCTGTCCTCAGTGTCGTCAGTCCGATTTCCCTTAACCTTTCCTCGTAACGACATTCCCTTGAGCTCTGGGACTAGCCTTGTTGCAAACCTTTGTACTTTCTCTAACTTCTTGACGTGCTTGACCAGGTGTGGGTTCCAGACTGTGCTGCATACTCCAGTATGGCCTAACATACACAGTGTACAGTGTCTGAACGATCCTTATTAAGGTATCGGAACGCTATTCTCAGGTTTGCCAGGCGCCCGTATGCTGCAGCGGTTATTTGGTTGATGTGTGCCTCCGGTGATGTGCTCGATGTTATGGTCACCCCAAGGTCTTTCTCCCTGAGTGAAGTCTGTAGTCTTTGTCCACCTAGCCTATACTCTGTCTGCGGTCTTCTTTGCCCCTCCCCAATCTTTATGACTTTGCATTTGGCTGGATTGAATTCGAGAAGCCAGTTACTGGACCACATGTCCAGCCTGTCCAGGTCTCTTTGCAGTCCTGCCTCATCCTCGTCCGATTTAATTCTTCTCATCAACTTCACGTCATCTGCGAACAGGGACACTTCAGAGTCTATTCCTTCCATCATGTCGTTCACATATATCAAAAATAGCACTGGTCCTAGAACTGACCCCTGTGGGACCCCGCTCGTAACAGGCGCCCCCTGTGATACCTCTTCACGTACCATGACTCGTTGCTGCCTCCCTGTCAGGTATTCCCTTATCCATTGCAGTGCCCTCCCTTTTACATGCGCCTGATCCTCCAGCTTCTGCACTAATCTCTTGTGGGGAACTGTGTCAAAGGCCTTCCTGCAGTCTAGAAAGCGCAATCTACCCACCCCTCTCTCTCGTGTCTTACTTCTGTTACCTTGTCATAAAACTCCAGGAGGTTTGTGATAAAAGATTTGCCTTCCATGAACCCATGCTGGTTTTCATTTATAATCTTGTTCCTTTCCAGTGTTCGACCACTCTCCTCCTGATAATCTTCTCCTTGATTTTTTGCACACAATAAAATGTCAGAGACACAGGTCTGAAGTTTAGTGCCTCGTTTCTATTTCCTTTCTTAAATAAGGGGAAAATACATTAGCTGTCTTCCATTTCTCAGGTGTTGCCAGTTTCAAGGGATGTGTTGAGATTGTGGTTAGAGGCACTCACAGCATCTCTGCTCCTTCTCTAAGGACCCAGGGGAGATGTTGTCCGGTCCCATCGCCTTTGAGGTGTCAAGGTCACTTAAGAGCTTCTTTCACCTCCTCCTCGGGTTGTTCGTTTGTCATCCAACACTTGTTGGTATTTCCCTCTTGATGTTCCCTTCTGTGCGTCTTCCACAGCCCTTCCTGTCTCTACTGTAAAAACTTCCTTAAATTCCCTGTTCAGCTCCTCACATACCTCCTGATCATTTCTTGTGAGTTCTCCCCCTTCTGTCCTTAATCTAAATCACCTGGTCTTTGACTGTTGTCTTCCTCCTGATGTGGCTATACAACAGTTCGGGTCAGTCTTGATTCTCGATGCTATGTCATTTTCATACTGTCGTTGGGCCTCCCTCCTTACCTGTGCTTACTCATTCCTGGCTCGTGCGATGATCTCCCTATTTTCGTGTGTTCTCTGCCTTCTGTACTTTTACCATTCTCTATTGCATTTTGTTTTTGCCTTCTTACACCGTCGGGTAAACCAGGGGCTCGTTCTGGTCTTCCCGTTGTTACTGTTGCCCTTGGGAATAAACCTTTCCACTGTCTCCTTGCATTTTGTTGTTACATATTCCATCATTTCATTTACTGGCTTTCCTGCCAGTTCTCTGTCCCACTGGACCTCCCGCAGGAAGTTCTTCAACCCTATGTAGTCCCCTCTTTTATAGAATGGAAAGCCAGAAACGATGAAGAAGAAAGAGACTGCTGTGGAAACTCCCGTGGAAACCTCCAACGCATTCTCGGTGCTACCCGACGAATGTGAGTCTACTACTGGGATCGTCACGACGAACGACAAGGAAGGTAAGAATATTGTTGTTGTTGGGGATAGCCAGGTTAGATACATGGATAGGCCATTCTGCTTGAAGGACAGGAGTAGGAGACAAAGGGTATGCTTTCCTGGGGCTGGATGGAGGACATTGTTAGCCGGCTTGACAACATCATGAACGGTAATGGGATCAATCCTATTATTTGCCTCAGTGCTGGAGGCAATGATGTAGGCAAGCGTAGAAGTGAGGATTTAGTTAGAAAGTTCAGGACAGCTATAGACATGATTAGGAAGAAGGGGGGGCGCCCTGTTATATGTGGCATTTTGCCAAGAAGAGGTGTTGGTAATGAATGGGTTGTCCAGAGCAATTGGTATTATTGTTGGCTGGATAAACACTGTAAGGATAATGCAGTACCATTCATTGACAACTGGACAACTTCTATGGCCGAAATGACATTTATGCCAGGGATGGGGTTCACTTATCCAGGGCAGGTGTGGGTTTTCTTGCTAACTCAGTTGAGGGGGTTGTTAGGACTTTAAACTAGGATCAGTTAGAGGTATGGGTTTAGAAATGATTAATAATGAGTATGGATATATTGACTTATGCTCTGATATTAAGAATCTTAATAGTAACTGTCATGGAGTAACTCTGGGTAATGATAATTTCAGAAATTGTGTAAAAACAAAGATGAATAGAAAAATGTGCAGAAGAAAAAAACATATGATGGTATTTTATGCTAACAGTCGAAGTGCAAGAAATAAAATTAATGAACTACGTTTGGTAGCATGTGCTGGGAACTTTGATATCATTGCATTAACTGAAACGTGGTATGATTTAAAGAGTCGGGATATGACTGCTGAGTGTAATATTCAGGGATTTAAGTTATTCAATGTGGATAGATGTAATGGGAAGGGGGGAGGAGTTGCATTGTATGTTCGAGAAAATATTAATTGATGCATAATAAAAGGTAATAAAAATAGATGGAGCAGTAACAGAGTCTGTTTGGGTAGAGTTCGTGGAGGGTCAAGAAAAACTAATTCTAGGTGTAATATACCGACCTCCAGGCTTGGATCACGATAGAGGGAGACTTCTTTGGGACGAAATTGTTAGGGCTTCTGGACACAGTAACGTAGTCATAGTAGGGGATTTTAACTTTAGCCAAATTGACTGGAATTCTTTTGACAGGTAATCTAGAGTCCAGTGACTTCATGGAAACAGTTCAGGACTGTTTTCTGAAACAGAGTGTAACTGAACCTACCAGGGTAATAATTTGCTAGACCTAGTCTTGTCAAATAAGGAAACACTAGTGAATAATCTGGAGATCACTGAAGAGCTTGGCGCAAGTGATCACAAATCCATCACCTTTAGCATTAATTGGGAATGCAAGAATAATGATAATACAGTAAAAATCCCCGATTTTCGTTCTGCCGATTATAATGGACTTAGGGAACATCTGTCTAATCTTGATTGGGGTTATCTAGCTAATGATTTTATTGACGATAATCATACTTATGAATATGAAGGGATCTGCTTTTATGATTGTTTTCTTAATAATGTACACAGTGCCCAGAGTATATACATTCCCCAGAGAGAAATTAGGTCTAATAATAACGATCCCAAATGGGTTAACGGGAGGTTAAAACATCTATTAGGGGAGAAAAGGGGAATTTATAGGCGCATCAGAAGAGGAGAGGTTAACCTTACTGACCAATATGTTCAGCTTAAAAGAGAAGTAAAAAAGGCGATTAGAAAGGCTAAACGTGACTATGAAATTAGAGTCGCTAATGAATCAAAGACTAATCCAAAGGGGTTCTTTCAAGTGTATAGGACGAAAGTGAAGGAAAAAGTAGGACCTCTGAAATCTGGGAATGGACAGCTGACGGATAATGAACTGGAATGTGTTCCTTATTTAATGACTATTTTTTGTCAGTTTTTACACAGGAAGATGTAAATGAGATTCCAGTAATTAACAATTATTTAGTTCCTGATGAATTTAAGTTAACTAATATTACTGTCACGAGGGACAAGGTTAATTAAACAGATAGACAAACTGAAACAAATAAGTCCCCGGGACCCGATGAGTTGTTTTCAAGGGTACTTAAGGAATGCAAGATGGAGCTTAGTCAGCCATTAACGAGTGTATTCAATGCGTCCATCCTTACCAGTGTTGTGCCAGAGAAGTGGAAGATGGCTAATGTGGTTCCTATATTCAAATCAGGGGATAAGTCCACTCCTTCAAATTACCGTCCAATAAGCCTGACATCTATAGTGGCAAGTTATTAGAATCATTATAGCTGACATTATCAGAAGTCACCTTGAAGAGCATAACTTGATAAATGAATCTCAGCATGGATTCACGAGAGGTCGTTCCTGCCTGACAAACTTACTGACGTTCTTCAATAGAACATTTGAGGCAGTTGACAGTGATAAGGAATATGATATTGTTTATTTGGATTTTAGTAAAGCCTTCGACAGAGTACCTCAAAGAGACTCTTAAGAAAGTGGCAGCTCATGGTATAGGAGGTAAAGTTCTAGCATGGATTGAGGCATGGCTTACCAATAGAAAGCAGAGAGTTACCATTAATGGAGTGAAATCTGAATGGGGATTAGTCACTAGTGGCGTTCCACAAGGATCAGTTTTAGGCCCTCTCTTGTTCATAATTTACATTAATGACCTTGATGAAGGGATTACTAGTGACATGAGTAAGTTTGCTGATGATACAAAGATAGCCGTATAATTCACTCTGAGGAGGATATCAATGAACTGCAGGACGATTTGAACAAATTAATGTCTTGGTCTGAGAAATGGCAGATGAAGTTTAATGTGGATAGTGTAAGGTACTTGCCCTTGGTAATGAAAATAACCCTCGAAGCTATAATCTAGGTGAAGTAGAGCTTGGTCATACAGAATGTGAAAAAGACTTGGGAGTCATGGTAAGCAGAAATCTAAAGCCAAGACTGCAGTGCCTCAGTGTGCGCAACAAGGCCAACAGATTACTTGGATTTATCTCAAGAAGTATAAGTAACAGAAGTCCAAAAGTTATTTTTACAGCTCTATACATCACTAGTGAGGCCTCATTTAGATTATGCTGCTCAGTTTTGGTCCCCTTACTACAGGATGGACATAGACTCATTAGAGAACATACAGAGAAGAATGACTAAAATGATTTACTGTGTAAGGAACCTCCCGTATGAAGATAGACTTAAAGCTTTAAATCTCCACTCTCTGGAGAGGCGTAGAATGAGGGGAGATATCATTGAAGTGTATATAGTGGATGACGGGCATAAACAAGGGAGACATTAATAAAGTACTGAGGGTGTCGAACCAGGTAAGAACCGGGAATAATGATTTAAGTTGGATAAATTTTAGATTTAGAAAGGACATAGGTAAGTACTGGTTTTCTAACAGAGTTGTAGATGCGTGGAACAGTCTTCCCAGTGGGGTGATAGAGGCTAGGACCTTGGGTAGCTTTAAGAAGAGACTGGACAAATATATGATGTGGAGGGGCTGGGTTTGATTGGTGTTGGGGGGTGCGGGAGTTGTTTTTCTTGAATAGCTTTAGGTAGATGTCGTTTTGATAAGGACCTGCCTCGTATGGGCCAGTAGGCCTTCTGCAGTGTTCCTACATTCTTATGTTCTTATGTTCTTATAGTCAGGCTTTTCCCATTCAACTCCTGTTATTCTCTCCACTTGCAGCTCTACTATGTATTCAAAGCACAGAACCACGTGGTCGCTAGCTCCTAGGGGACTCTCATACTTGATGTCCTCAATGTCTGAGCTGCCCAGGGTGAACACAAGGTCCAATCTTGCTGGTTCATCCTCCCCTCTCACTCTGGTAGTGTCCTTAACATGTTGGTGCATGAGGTTTTCCAGCACCACGTCCAACATCCTGGCTCTACATGTTTCGGGACCCCCATGTGGCTCCAGGTTTTCCCAGTCAATCTCCCTGTGGTTGAAATCCCCCATAACCAGCAACTTTGCTCTGCTGGAGTGAGCTCTTCTTGCCGCCTCAGCAAGTGTGTCCACCATTGCTCTGTTGCTCTCTTCATATTCCTCTCTTGGCCTCCTGCAGTTCTGTGGTGGATTATACATCACTGCAATGACCACTTTGTGTTCCCCAGACTGAAGTGTACCTGCTATGTAGTCTCTTTCTCCCATCTCATCTATGCCTTCCATTTTCTCGAATTTCCATCTGTTTTTTATGAGCAGATGTTGCAACCCCTGAATGGGTTGCAATGATTATTATGTATATATATAATAATTAAATTTTCATTTAATTTTATATTGCTTATATTTGCGATAATAGCTAAATCGTAAATGTATTGATTTATATTGTTATTTAACGTAGCTTCCTTTGTTAGGTAGGATGTAACATATTATGTGCTCAGTTCAAGTCTTGATTGTCTAACTACTGTAATTATCGCTCTTTGCTTGTTTCCCTGCGACAGCAACCCACGGAGCTATCACGTGATCGAGGGGGGAGTGTGATCACCTCGCCTGAAGTATTCAGTCTGATCTAGACTCTCTTGGTGGTTGGACAGATTGTCTGTCTCATAATTCTTGTTAGTTCTGTAGAACTCTGTTCACAGAACATTGTATAGACTTAGTGATTTTCGACGTTGTACTAAGGTTGTGTGTCTCATAGACACTCTAAACAACTCAGGTCCTGAACTATAGCTTATGACCTAATTTGTACTGGTTTCTGTGTATTATCACAGTCGGGGATTTTCTTATGCTGAACTTAGATTCAGTAGTATGGGAGTTTTGTAACTTTTGTGGAGGATCTGCTGATGGTCCCTACTTAGTGTCGTTATATTATCTCCTTGTTCTTGATTCTGTGTCGCAGTTGCTTGTTGTATTGCTATTGGACTTAGCATTCTTTTTGTTGTTCAAGCAGACTGTTCTGGTTGCCAGTCGGTCAAGAAGTTAGTTTATGTGAGGACTTTGTCAGTCACTTGTTTAAGTTTAGTCGAGTCTTGAGACATAGCGAACTACTTAGAGCACTTACACACATACACACTTGTACACATTTGTAATATCTTATTAAATGTTAATGTACCAGACGGTACTTAAGAATTATAAATGTGATATGTGCTTTCAGCACAATACTATTGTTTACGAGAGAAGTGATATTATTTTGATTACTGTGATTAATTTATTTTAATTTAATTTGATAATATACCTCTAGACTTAATAAATTTATTAAATTTTAATTTCTCTAGTTAGTAGCCTACCAGTTGTAATCCTGAAGCACTATTGAATAATACTGAATTCTAATGGATAATTGGACAAGGATACTGACTACTTGTTACGAAAACCCAGTAACAGGCTGGATGCTTGAAGGACAGTCCTTTCTAGTATTCACTGGAGATCTCTAAGCTTTTAGAATCGCGTTTTTTGTAACAGCAGAGCAACCCCACCTTCCCCCCTGCCCCTTCTATCTTTTCTCATGATCTGGTATCCTGGTGGGAAGATTTCATCTGTTATTGTCTCCGTGAGTTTTGTTTCTGTAACTGCTATGATGTCTGGGGACTTCTCATTGATTCTTTCTTGCCATTCCTCATGTTTATTCGTTAATCCATCTGCATTTGTGTACCAAACCTTCAACTTCTGTTCTAATACTGTAACTGTGGTGCGGGGGGTGGAAACAGAGGGATCGGTGTGTGATGGTTGGTTTGGATTGTTCAGTTGCCTTGGGGGTGTCGTGGCTGGAGTCCTTCTGCAGGTGTTTCTGGGGGGTGCGCTTGTCCTTCCATTTGATCCTGGGTTATTCTGCTCTCCTTTTTCATTTCCTCCCATTTCTCCTTTCGTTTTTGAACTCTCTCTTTCATTGTCTTCCTTTCGTGTTGTGTTCTGTCTCGATCGAGGTACACACTCCGGAACTCCTGCTTGCCTCTCAGCCGTGTTTTCTCCTGCAGGATCATGGTTTGGGTTGTGTGTGTGTGTGTGTGTGTGTGTGTGTATATATATGTATGTACTCTAAAAAATCGTAAAGTAGGGCAACACAGAAATTTACCTGAAACTAGACTAAGGAAGAAACCCATGGATTTGATCGCCTTCCAGTACGCGGCGCTTATACACCACCAGGATAGTCTAGTAGCTACGGTAAACACGGTTTCCTTCATTTCGTGATGTTAGTGAGTGACACAGCCTGCGACGTCACCTGAATTGAAAGATTTTCTTAGCTATCTCCCCACCAACAACAGTTAGAGTAATACAAATAACTCCTGTCCTTTCTCTGCTGTTTATGTCGAGCTGTTATATATATATATATATATATATATATATATATATATATATATATATATATATATATATATACATATATATATATATATATATATGTGTGTGTGTGTGTGTGTGTGTGCGTGTGTGTGTGAGTGTGTGTGTGTGTATGTGTGTGTGTGTGTATGTGTGTGTGTGTGTGTGTGTGTGTGTGTGTGTGTGTGTGTGTGTGTGTGTGTGTGTGTGTGTGTGTGTGTGTGTGTGTGTGTGTGTGTGCGCGAAAGGGGCTTGGAATTTTGGAATTCCAGCAAGCATGCGTGAGCGTGTGAGATTAGGGACGTGTTTCCATAAGACACCTGCTGTCCATGTTCACCCATCAATAAAAATTGGTACCCGGGTGTTAGTGGACTGGTGTGGGTCGCATCCTGGGACAACACTGACATAATTTGCGGGAAATACTCAGCAGAACAAGCGGCTTTCTATATAGTAGTATGTCACTGATGTCAACTAGGACAGTATACCTTGTATATGTACTTGTAGTAAATAAAGATATTATTATTATGAACCGGCAGGCCGGACTTGAGTCCTGGAGATGGGAAGTACAGTGCCTGCACTCTGAAGGAGGGGTGTTAATGTTGCAGTTTAAAAACTGTAGTGTAAAGCACCCTTCTGGCAAGACAGTGATGGAGTGAATGATGGTGAAAGTTTTTCTTTTATGGGCCACCCTGCCTTGGTGGGAGACGGCCGATATGTTAATATAATGTATATATATATATATATATATATATATATATATATATTATATATATATATATATATATATATATATATATATATATATATGTATATATATGTATATATATATATATATATATATATATATATATATATATATATATATATATATATATATATATAATATATATATATATATATATATATATATTAATATATATGTATATATATATATATATATATATATATATATATATATATATATATATATATATATATATATATTATATATATATACATAGATACTCCACTCACTCCTAATATGCTGACACAAGCCTTTTGTGTGCCCATAGCCCCTATCACTCACAATCTCCTTTACCCACTACCTTTATCCCTTACTATGACGATCATTTCCATTCCTTCCGTCCTCTCTCCTCTCTCTCTGATAATACCTTATTACCTCCCATTTCCCAGGGGCTGTGTGATCGCTACTGGTTAACTTTTGACCAAAGAAAGAGTATTTAAAATAATAACTCTTCATGTTGTTATAGTTGCTGTTGTTGATGTTATTACTCATGTTGTTGTTGTTGCTGTTGTTGATGTTATTACTCTTGTTGTTGTTGCTGTTGTTGATGTTATTACTCTTGTTGTTGTTGCTGTTGTTGATGTTATTACTCTTGTTGTTGTTGCTGTTGTTGATGTTATTACTCTTGTTGTTGTTGTTGCTATTGTTGATGTTATTACTCTTGTTGTTGTTGCTGTTGTTGATGTTATTACTCTTGTTGTTGTTGCTGTTGTTGATGTTATTACTCTTGTTGTTGTTGTTGCTGTTGTTGATGTTATTACTCTTGTTGTTGTTGTTGCTATTGTTGATGTTATTACTCTTGTTGTTGTTGTTGTTGTTGATGTTGTTGATGTTATTACTCTTGTTGTTGTTGATGTTGTTCTTATTGTTAATATTAGTATTTTATTATTGCTATATTATTATTTTTATTATTATCCAGGCTAGATAATCAGTTTTTTTTTACCATTAATTGAGGGTAGCTCCTACTCCACGAATGAAGAACCCTTCACCCTCTCTGAAGGGTTCAAACGAAGGGTTGAAGCGAGGCGCAGCACATACAAGGGGTATTACCCCACGTCGTGTTCACTTGTCGTTTGTATTTGTCCTGCAAATCTGATTCAGCCTCGGTTGTCACCCCTGACACACGGGATTTCAGGTCGTCTTGTTAATCCCAGACATCATTTCGCTGATGTACAGGCAGTCAAATAGGTGACAGGGTGGCTCGTTGGCCTGGTGGCTAAAGCTCTCGTTTCACATATGGAGGGCCCGGGTTCGATTCCCGGCGAGTGGAAACATTTCGACGCGTTTCCCGGTGGTCTGGTGGCTAAAGCTCCCGCTTCACACACGGAGGGCCCGGGTTCGATTCCCGGCGGGTGGAAATTCCGACACGTTTCCTTACACCTATTGTCCTGTTCACCTAGCAGCAAATAGGTACCTGGGTGTTAGTCGACTGGTGTGGGTCGCATCCTGGGGGACAAGATTAAGGACCCCAATGGAAATAAGTTAGACAGTCCTCGATGACGCACTGACTTTCTTGGGTTATCCTGGGTGGCTAACCCTCCGGGGTTAAAAATCCGAACGAAATCTTATCTTATCTTATCTTATCTTTCCTTACACCTGTTGTCCTGTTCACCTAGCAGCAAATAGGTACCTGGGTGTTAGTCAACTGGTGTGGGTGGCATCCTGGGGGACAAGATTGAGGACCCCAATGGAAATAAGACAGATAGTCCTCGACGACGTACTGGCTTTCATGTTTTATCCTGGGTGGCTGACCCTCCGGGGTTAAAAAACCCTCACATACCAGAGAGAAAGTTATGACAATTTGTAAATGGTCCAAGTCGGAGTGAAACGTCGTTATAAGCTCCTCTCTCCTATGTGCTGGTTATTTATGTATTGTTACAGTCACGATATTGTGCCTTTTCTAACTTAATCTAACCTAAGTTGACCGAGAAATTTGCTGCAAACCTACTGTTAGAAATCCACGTAAATGGTTATGTAAGTTAAGTAGTAAGTTCGTCGGTCTTGTCCCAGTCCGGGTCTTTTCCAGATGGTGACCCGGCGTTGGCTCCCCGGGTGGGAGGTGTCGCTCATCTTGTTTCTTCTGTCCTTCGTGGACGACTTGCTATGGTTCCTCAGGCTGGAGGGTGACGTTCGTCTTCTTGAACCTTCGGATGGCTCCCAGGGGTAGGGAGTGTCCGTAGTCGTCTTCGGTGGTCGTCTTCTTCCTTCTTTCTCTTGCTCTGATCACATCTTGGTAAGCACGCGCCCACTTGAGTCTTCGGTCACTTGCTGTTCCAGCTGGTGTGGTGATCTTGAGAAGGTCATCGTGGCTTCGGCGGAGCAGAATGCTTGTAGAAGTTGGGAACTAATGTAGTAATATTTTTATCTTGTAAGCCAGTACCTTACGGAACTCTAGCCAGCACGATATCAAGAACATATATACCATGATGTGCATGTCTCTCAGTGTATATATGCTGGGAATTTACTTTAAATCCTTATTTTAGGTATTAAAGTATTCTTGACTGGTGGTGAACACGTTACATGCAGTCTTAATGACCACAGTGTAGTCGATATTTTCTTAAGTCCATCCCACAAAGGTGGCAGTAAAGCAATTGCTAAGAATTGCTAGCAATAACGTCCCAAATCATAAAAATCTTTGACAGGGTTCTAAGAAGTAAGATCGGCAACCACCTGTACACCCAACATTTGCACAACCGAGGGCAGAATGGGTATAGAACATTTCGCTCCTGCCTCTCACAACTACCGGACCACTATGACATTGTCTTGAATGCCCTGGAGGACAAAATGCAGATGTAGTATACACAGACTTTGCGAAAGCTTTCGACAAGTGAGATATATTGCAATAGCACACAAAATGCGTTATAAAGGAAAAACAGGAAAAGTTGGTAAATAAATCTACGGCTTCCTAACAAGCAGAATACAAAGAATAATAGTAAGCAGAGTAAAGTCAGAGGCAGCTCGAGTGAAAAGCTCTGTTCCACAAGGTACAGTACTCTCTCTCATCCTTTTCCTCATATCTTACATAGACAGAGATGTAAGCTATTGCTATGTGTCCTCCTTTGCTGACAATAACAGCCTGGTAGATCAGGTCCTAATCCACTGCGAGGCCTGGTCATGGACTAGACCGTGGGGGCGTTGAGCCTCGGAACACCCTCCAGGTAACCAAGGCCTCAGCAGTGAAACGAATCTTATAAAAATAGTACATCTTCGAACATTCCTGTGTTGATCTTATGGTTGGTCGATATTCTAGGTACTTGACTTGTAGTGTATATTCACCATCTCGGTGAATAAACAAGTGACTGGTGCACCAGTGCTTATTATCACTGATTAATGCCAGAAATGCACCGCAGCGGCGAGTCATCATGTGATTAAAACCCGCTTCCTTATTCCTGACAAACCTTACCTACTACTACTACTACTACTACTACTGCTATTACTCCTATATCTGCTACTCCTGCCACTGCTGCTACTTACTGCTACTTCTACCACTTACTACTACTGCTACTGCTACTATTTATTACATGTGAACTACATTTTGTGTACTGCATAAAAGAAATGTAATTGTACTGTACTGTATCGTATTGTATTAAGCAACCATTGCCTTTCACCAGTACTATAACGTAATGGATATTAGGCTTCCAGTCCCATTTAACAAACACCCATTTGTACCCTTGGACAATATATATCCCCCCTGAACAAGGCATACATACCCACAGGTCCTGTGATGAATGTATCATAGCGAGAAATACTCTTAAAACAATGTAATCTAGTCTGTACAGAGCCTAACCCAATAAAAACACAAAAATAATCCTTAATATCCCCAGGCTTGTCGTGATGACAAGTGGTCACCTCCAGTGTGTCAACAGTGGTAATTAATACAAGCAGATATATCATTTGCTTAATGACCCTCCCAGAAATAAACGTAATGGGGAGAAACTGACACTATCGTAGCTGAGAAGCGGAGGCCAATTATCAAGTTCACTTAACACACTCTAACAATTATAGCGAGACCATAACGATTAAAGCGAGGCCATAACAATTAGGAGACCAAAACAAGACAACGGTAGTTAACACCTGCGCTAAGGCTGAGGGACTGATTACTTCATCTGGGTAACTTTATTTGTAGACGTTTCGCCATCCAGTGGCTTTATCAGTACAAATTCAAAGACCAAATGGGAAGACTGTAGTCTTGAAAAATCTGAAGCACAGGCAGGAAGACTGGGGATTATACATTGGAATCAGTGTAGGAACGTACAGTAAACGAAGGCACTGTACCCAAATAACCCGCCTAAGACAACGTTTCGGTCCGACTTGGACCATTTACGAAGTCACACTTACACAAAAGAGTGAGTTTATATAGGCGAGGAGGGTCAGGGACGAGACAAAGACAGAAAGGGATTTCCCAGTGGCTGTAGGTCGTACCCAAGGGACGGGCTGAGAAGTAATTAAGTAAGTTGTGGAGATGTCCTCCGAACCAAGATTCCACGATGTTGCACAGGTGTCTAATTCATTATGTTGTCTGAATCACACACCATTACAATACACAATTAGGAAGCCATACAGATTTTAGGGAGACCGTGATAATCACAACAAGACGTTAACAATTATACAAATCCCATAATAGTTATAGCGAGACCATAACTTATAGCGAGAGCACAACAATTATATAAACAGCAAAACAATTATATATATAGAGAGAGTATAACAATTATAAAAATAATCTAACAATCATAGGGATTCCACAGCATTATAGGGAAATCTTAACATTTATGCCAAGAACTTAAAAATATATAATTATAGTACCATCATTAAAAAGCATTGGTTTGGCATCCCTTATTTTGAAAGTTCTCATTATCCATCCTATCATTTTCCTAGCAGATGTGGTAGATACATTGTTGTGATCTTTGAAAGTGAGATCTTCTGACATTATCACTCCCAGGTCCTTCACATTAGTTTTTCTCTCTATTATGTGATTGGAATTTCTTTTATACTACTATACGGTTATTTTCTCGAGTTTTTCATAGAGGAGTAACTGAAATTTGTCCTCACTTAACTTCATATTATTTTTCTTGACGCTCATTTAAAGACTTTATTAATGTCCTCTTGGAGATTTGCAGTATCTTCGATGGATGACCTGTCATGCAAAGTCTGGTATCATCAGCAATGGAGGACATAGTGCTGTGGCTTACATTTCTATGTCAGATATGAGGATGAAGGAAAGTATTGGGGTGAATACTCTGCCTTGTGGAACAGAGCTTTTCACTGCAGCCGCCTCAGACTTTACTCTGTTTACTGGTATAAACCTTGGTAATAAATACCGACAAGTTGGTGTTTGCTTAAGTGTCTTTCTAAACCAACTCTGTTTACTATTACTCTTTGTGTTTTATTTGTTCTGCTTGTCCTGTTATTCCATTGTCATGCATTTTGTGTGCTATTATGCCATGATCGGACTTCTCGAAGGCTTTCGCAAAGTTTGTGTATACTACATCTGCATTTTGATCGTTCTCCATTGCATCCAAGACCATGTCATAGTGATCAAGTAGTTGTGAGATGCCTGATGACCTGCTCTAAGCCCATGCTGTCAGGGGTTGTGCAATTATTGGGTATCCAAGTGGTTAGTGATCTTGCTTCTTAGAACACTCAAACATTTTTATGATGTGGGATGTTAGCGCTATCGGTCTGTAGTTCTTTGCAATTGTTTTACTGCCGCCTTTGTGGAGTGTGGCTGACTGTTGTTTTTAGTGACTGTGGGATGGCCTCTGTGTCCATGCTCCCTCTCCATTGAATAGTTAAGGCACGTGAGACGGGGTTTCTTGCAGTTCTTGATGAACATGGAGTTCCACGAATCTGGGCCTTGAGCAGAGTGCATGGGCAAGTCATTTATAGCTTTTTCGAAGTCCTGTGGTGTAAGGATTATATCAGAAATTCGTGAATAACCAAATTTTGGGTCTTCGTCATAATTTTTTTATTTAGATTGTCGACCCTTAGTCTGATTAATGGCTCACTAAACTTTACTGCCATCTGTGTAAGAACATAAGAACAAACACTGCAGCAGGCCTGTTGGCCCATACTAGGCAGGTCCTTTACAATCCATCCCACTAACAAAACATTTGCCTAACCCAATTTTCAATGCTCCCCAAGAAATAAGGTCTGATAACTATATACACTCATTTGCAAGTCCCACTCAAATCCAACCCCTCCCACTCATATATTTATCCAACCTAAATTTGAAACTACCCAAAGTCCTAGCCTCAATAACCCAACTAGGTAGACTGTTCCACTCATCAACTACCCTATTTCCAAACCAATACTTTCCTATGTCCTTTCTAAATCTAAACTTGTCTAATTTAAATCCATTATTAATACCAACTTCCACTTACACACTTCTATCATGTCTCCCCTCATTCTTCGTCTAACAAGTGAATGTAGTTTAAGTACCATCTCGTTTAGGGAGAGGCCCAATACTGGATTGGTTTCTTGCCCTAGATCTGTCATAAGAAAATAAATATTTTCATTTTCTTTTCTTTCAATTTTATTTATGGTTTTAAGTTCGTCCTGTGTTTCTTGTCTCCTGTATGATTCCTTGAGCTTAAGTTCTATATTTTGTGTTTCTCTGACCAGTGCCTCTTTCCGTATTTCAGATACACTGACCCCTGACAGCAGCTCTGTGATTCTTCACCTTCGTATATTACATATTGTTATATCATGTAACAGAAATACATCCTGATGATGGTATCTGATTTTCACCGAAACGTTTATTTATTTCCATCAGTGTTCCAAAAACTACAAGTCTTTCCTACCTGTTATGAATTACTTATGTTAAAATACCAGTATATAACATATAATGTTTGAAAGAAGGGAATTTCCAAATTAATAACGGAACTGATAGAAGATTAGTGAGTGAATATGTCTTGATATTTTTATCACTAATGGATTTCTTTAAACATTTAACATAAATGATCCTTAATTTACGCACAGGATATCTTGACCATCTTACAAGTGGGATAAGATTTCGCTTAAAAAAATGCATTAGAAGTATTTATCCTGTTTTGTACCAGGCGGGTTACATCACCTGCGACAGGATCCATGAACAGGCTTCCTGGTAGTTGGTCTGATCAATCAGGCTATTGGCACTAGCACGATGCAGTACAACGTAAATACCACACTGTGTGGAGAAACTCATCAAGTTCCTATCGTTGGTAGTCACTTTCTCACGAATAATTTCAAACGAAAATTAATGTGCTTAGCTGTCACTGGAGATGACGCAAATTGCAACATCTCACAAGGACAATGGAAAACAGACGCTATCAGAGAAGTATTAAATTATGTTTTATTTGTTCAAAGATGGTCTCTGATCCCTGACTAGAATAGGATGCGTCTACTTCATGAACACGCGCGTCCGAGCACACCCCCACACATACTTACAGAACACACACACACACACACACACACACACACACACACACAACACACAACACAAACACACACACACCCACATTATACATACACACAAACACACACCACACACAACACCACAACACACACACACACACACCACACAAACACCAACACACACACACACACAGGTGGAGCACCTGGAAAGAAACAAGTGTATAATTGACAACCAGCACGGTTTCAGGGAAGGAAAATCCTGTGTCACAAACCTACTAGAGTTTTATGACAAGGTGACAGAAGTAAGACAAGAGAGAGAGGGGTGGATCGACTGCATATTTTTGGACTGCAAGAAGGCCTTCGACAAAGTTCCTCACAAAGGTTACTGCAAAAGCTAGAGGATCAGCACAATAACAGGAAAGGCACTGCAATGGATCAGAGAATACCTGACAGGGAGGCAACAACGAGTCATGGTACGCGACGAGGTGTCAAAGTGGGCGCCTGTGACAAGCGGGGTTCCACAGGGGTCAGTCCTAGGGCCTGTGCTGTTCTTGGTACATGTGAACGACATAACGGAAGGGATAGACTCAGAAGTGTCCTTGTTAGCAGATGATGCGAAGTTAATGAAAAGAATCAAATCGGATGAGGATCAGGCAGGACTTCAAAGTGACCTGGACAGGCTATAAGCCTGGTCCAGCAACTGACTTCTTGAATTTAACCCTGCCAAATGCAAAGTCATGAAGATTGGGGAAGGGCAAAGAAGACCGCAGACACAATATAGTTTAGATGGCCAAAGACTGCAAACCTCACTCAAGGAAAAAGATCTGGGGGTGAGTATAACACCGAGCATATCTCTTGAGGCGCACATCAATCAGATAACTGCTGCAGCATACGGGCGCCTGGCAAACCTACGGATAGCGTTCCGATACCTCAGTAAGGATTCGTTTAAGACTCTGTATACTATTTACGTCAGGCCCATACTGGAGTATGCAGCACCAGTTTGGAACCCACACCTAGTCAAGCACGTCAAGAAATTAGAGAAAGTGCAAAGGTTTGTAACAAGACTAGTCCCAGAGCAACGGGGATGTCCTACGAAGAAAGGTTGAGGGAAATCGGCCTGACGACACTGGAGGCCAGGAGGGTCAGGGGAGACATGATAACGACATATAAAATACTGCGCGGAATAGACAAGGTGGACAAAGACGGGATGTTCCAGAGAAGGGACACAGACACAAGAGGTCACAATTGGAAGTTGAAGACCCAGATGAATCAAAGGGATGTTAGGAAGTATTTCTTCAGTCATAGAGTAGTCAGGCCGTGGAATAGCCTAGAAAGTGACGTAGCGGAGGCGGGAACAATACATAGTTTTAAGGCGAGGTATGATAGAGCTCATGGGGCAGGGAGAGAGAGGACCTAGTAGCAGTCAGCGAAGAGGCGGGGCCAGGAGCTGTGACTCGACCCCTGCAACCACAAATAGGTGAGTACAAATAGGTGAGTACACAAACACACACACACACACACGTAAGGACGGAAGCCCAATGACAATATGAAAATGACATAGCAGCGAAAGCCAAGTCCGGCCCGAAGCTTTTGTTTAGTCACATCGGGAAGAAAACAACCGTCAAGGACCAGGTAATCAGGCTGAGAAAGGAAGGAGAGGAGTTTACAAAAAAAAAGCTAAAAGTATGTGAGGAGCTCAACATGAGATTCAAAGAAGTCTTCACAGTGGACACAGAAATGACTCCAGAAAGACAAAGAGGAGGGGTAGGCACCTGTGACGAGCGGGGTTCCACAGGGGTCAGTCTTAGTACCGAGGTTAATGAGGAGAATTCAGTCGGAGGAGGATAAATAAGGTAGGACTACAGGCTGCAGGCCTGGTACAGCAACTGACTGCATACCAAAGTTCTGAGTGTAAAACTTACCACTGAACACAAATTTTGCATCAACACTACAAAGTTGAATCAGCTCAATGATTGCAAGTACTGGCAATGATATACCTTAATTAGCCAGTTCATCAGACAGGAAACTTAATAAATCAGCCAAACCAAGTACAAAGTCATGAAGATTTGGAGAGTGAAAAGAAGACCGGAGACAGAGTACAGTCTATGGGACCAAAGTCTACAAACCTCACTCCAGGAAAAGGACATCTCCTGAGGCTCACAACATGCTGCAGCGAATGTGCAACTAGTGAACCTAAGAATAGCATTCCGACATCTCATTAAGGAGTCGTTCAGGACTCTGTACACCGTGTACATGAGGCCCATATTGCAGTATGCAGCTCCAGTTTGGAACCCACACCCGGCCAAGCACGTCAGGAAATTGGAGAAAGTGCAAAGGTTTGCAACGAGATTATTCCCGGAATTAAGGGGAATGTCCTACGAGGAGAGGTTAAGGAAACTCGACCTGCCGACACTGGAGAACAGGAGAAATGGGGGGAATATGATAACGACATATAAAATACTGAGTGGAATTGAGAAGAAGGACAGAGACAGGACATTCCAGAAATGGAACACAGCAATAATGGGTCTCAATTAGACGTTGAAGACTCAGATGAGTCACAGAATTCTTAGGAAGTTTTTTTCAGTCATAGAGTTGTCAGAAAGTGGAATAGTCTGGAAAGTGAGGAAGTGGAGGCAGGTACTGTACACAGCTTTAAGAAGTGGTATGACAAAACTCATAGAACAGGGAGAGAGTGGACCTTGTAGCGACCAGTGAAGAGAAGCCAGGAGCTATGACTTGACAACTGCAACCGCAATTAGGTGAATACACACACACACACTTTTAATATATATATATATATATATAATATATATATTTATATATATATATATATATATATATATATAAAATATATATATATATATATATATATATGTCGTGCCGGTATGTAAAATGGTCAATTAGCAAGAACTCATTTAAATTTAAGTCTTTTCTAAAATTTTCTCTTATACATTTGAAGATATATTTTTTCATTAATGTTGATGTAAAAATTTATAATTTTGCACCAAAAGGAATTTAGAAAACTTACCTAACCTTATTATAACAAGAGCAATTTATTTTAGCCTAACCCAACTAAATATATTTTAGATTTGTTTACAATAATTTAATACTAAACAAACACAGTGAAATATATTTTTTGTTAGGCTCAGAATGATTTTGGGGAAATTATTGCATTCACGAATTTTCACTTGTCCCATATGGCA